>JAVRXN010000006.1:30395591-30833091 GCA_033556935.1 Timema podura | reverse complement strand
ATGTCCTGCTCACAACAAACTGCAAGATTTGATTACTTTAACAACCTCTGGTGATGAGTACTGTGTATATTTCTCACCATTATTTTACCTCCACCACTATCCATTATACTCATCCTTTTTTTAGAGCAAATATTTCCCTAGGAACTTTGTTTTCGATCACTCTAAACTTTCTAACGTCATGTAAGGTAATATGCCATGTTTGACAACCATGAACAATAACCGGTAAAACAATAACCATTAAATTATATTTCTTTTTAATTCAAAGATAATCTGTTATAGTAAAGGTTTCAAGACAGAAATAATGTAAATGATAATAGATGCCAATATAACCATTTTACGACAAAGAAGCTATCTTTTTGTTTTCATGGCCAGTTTTATGTTCTTGAAGGTACAGTTTCCCTTTATGACGTAAGGATCGATGTGCTGTAGACACTTTTAGATATGGAGGAACATTAGCAGAGTTGTAAAGCTCCTACACTTGGCAGACATTAGATAAGAGTCGCTATTCCATTTAATATTAAGATTAAATAGTTCTAATGTAGATGTTTCAGAGTTCTTGTCTCAATGACGACATAAAGAGATACATCTTAGGAACTATTTGTTCTTATGGATATCAGAGTTCTCATTTGGAGAGATAATATAACAGTGGAGAACCTTTGTGATAGGTGTTTCTGTATTATTTACATAAATTATGGCTTTTCTCATTTCTCTGTTTGGATTAATTACCGTGAGGTGATTACTACTCAACCAAGTCTTTCCGCAGATTCCAATAGTTATTGTAAAGTTGCTATCAATTTTCTTGTTCAATGCAAAACAAGATCATAACTGAAAAGAGGGGTTCATGACAAGAACACGATAACCCTCATTTTATTTTAAAAAAAATGTTTTAGTGATCATTTCTGGTAGCTTACCTCTTGAACTAAGAGTTGTTTTTATATTCAGTCTAGACCTTGAGGATAGGTAATATCAAATAATAATTTATTTATTTTTACAATTAGATTTACAGATTTTACAGAAGTTTAAATAGTGAAATCTCTCATCAAAATCTGTGAGGCTTATCGCGTTTTTGCCACAACCCCTCAACTGTGGTCACGTGACGAGCACTAAACCAATCACAATAAATCAGCGAGAACTGCGTAGGCTCCTCTACAAGACTATAAATCATTTCAGCCTTTTATGAGCTCCTCCTTAAAACTGCTTTGTAGAACCAATAACATTAATAAAACTACTCAAACAGTACGTGTGAAGCTACAAATGAGATACAGGAAGATATCTTCATTTACTGTTGGAATGAGGAGATTCAAAATAAATTAATAAAGTGGTGGCTGCAGGGAAGGCAGGAAAGGCCAGTGTTTTTGTATACAAACTTTTTTGATCAAAATAAATTAAATATTGATTCAGTTAAACATAAAGTTTAATTTTAAACACATGGTGATACCCAACTTTCTTGAATATCTGTCTGTCAAGGGTGTCCTGGAATTTAATGACAACTATTTTCTTCATTTAAAAAGTTTGTATCTGAATGCCGCTATGCTCATGACAAATATTCAAAACTGTTGATACCATCATGTGAAGAAAATTAAAATTAGGTTTGAATTGAATCAATAGTTTGGATACTTTGGCAACAAAAAAAAAGTGGGGGGGCGCTATAAGAACTGCAAGAACACTGGTCTTGTCTCGCCTACCCTGATCCCCATCTTTAATTAGGAGCGTATATTTCATTCTTGGTTTGTTTTAATCTGTTTCACGAAGCAACACAATAATACGAAAATATTCATCATCACATTAATATTAAAGACTACAATCCCGCATGGCGTTGCCCGTGACCCACTGTTGTATAAGAATTATATAAGCCCCCCCCCCCCCAGACACACAAAATTGGTTTAGAGTTATGGTCATTTAGTACAATTTTTTTTCCAAGGAGTAGTGGCATATTTTTATCACAGTTATCACTGAAACCTAATTCTAAACCAAATTAACAGTACGTTCTTCAAAAATTTGTTTAAAATAGCCTAATTAAAACGCTATGTTAACAATTTAAAAATCCGGCTTGTGGTGCATTCGAAACTCCCTCCGTCACCTATGTAAAAAATTTCAGATCTCTGCGTGCCGTAGATTTGGCTGGGCGTCGCACACAACATACAGACAAACACTTCCTTTTAATATTAATATATAGATAGAAGATACTTTCATTCACTTTAAATTATATTATGTTTACTGTCCACTATTTATATTTTGCGTTGCAAATAATGATGGACCAACGTACATGTCTGCATTGGGAAATTATCAGATACTAAAGCAGATTATATTCTATATTATTTTGTTGTAAACGTGTCTATCAAGCTTGATAAGATGTTTCAAAATATCATGTGGTCATTTTCCTTTCACGTGAATAAATAAATTGTTCCTATCTGGTGCACAAAAATATGTTCTGAGTGGCTGAGGCTCTAAATCAATATTTAATGCTTTTAACTTCAAACCAATTTTTGGGTCATATCAGGTAATCATAGGAGCTTCAATTAGTATTTCAGGAATACAGACTATTGTCCAATGTTATAGATCATAGAACAATGAAGATGTGTTTCCGACCTCAGTGAAAACTTTCAAATAAGCTGGCGATAAAACGAGAGATCATACCTTGGTAAACTCTGTGAGAGTTCTCTTTTAGTTATTTCTCTTGAGTCATTTATTTGGCTCACAATTTGGCTCATTATTCCAGGACCAAACAACAAAGCTTGGTTCGTTCTTTCAGGTCATGAGTTTAAATACATTTCATTCTCCCTCCGTATATAATATCTATTTAATATTCAATCATATATTAATTAATAAGATCTTGTGGATGGCAATTCTCACATTCTTGGGCCGGATAGTAATTAAACCACTCTGGTGTTTAAGAGCTTTCGGACCAACTCAGCTCTCGGATCGTTTGTGTGTGGCGCGATGTATAGGTGTAAAAGGGATAAGAAAAGACAAGATTTGCCAGAAAGGTTTTGCAGTGCATTCGTAATTGAATGATTACTCGAGATTTTCCGCGGTGACGAGGCGACATAAGTTTCTTGTTAATAACCTAGTACGTCGCTATTAAGAGCAGCATGAAGATTAAGTTCACAATGCTTATCTGTGAAGACTTCTAAATTGTCAAAAACGACCATTTTTAATACAGTTTTTTATCTATATATAATTAAATTTTTCAACATATTCAGTATTAGTAAATTCTATTAAGTATTTATCTCCATTAATGTTTAATAAGAAATATCCACTTGCGCAATAGTGTTGGTGTAAATTTACTATTTCTAAGCCGACTGTATCACAGAGTTGATGGGCATGGGATGCACGGTCTTATTGTAACAGCGAGATAGACACTTATTATATAGTTTTTTAGTGTTCTGTCTTTTTACAGGTTACAAGACTAGTCTAAATATAGACCCCAGAAAGTTTTATTGAATCACCCTTTTCTATATCCTGCAACTTCATCTCCTTTGAAGTCATCAATCAGTTGCATTTGAGGCAATCATTCTCTTCTTCCTTCGTCTGGACTTAACGACATCGCTCAGTAATCCATTTGTTCTATGTACTATTCTAGTTATTTAACAATTCAAAATATTTAATGAACATGAAAGAGTAGATAAATTGTTGAATGAGAGACAGCAGCAAGAAGATCCAGTAATATTTAATTACTGAGGAGTGTCCTGGATTAAACACACAGCACTTAACAAAATATACAATCATTAACGTGGGTTGTAGGGGACGCGATAAAAGGTGTTTTTACTATTTTATAGCAAAACTATTTTTGGATTAAAATAAATCAAATAATATCCAGTAGAAAGTAAGCTTGAATTTTCTAAAATGGTGACCTCAACAGTTGTTGAATATCTGACAAGTGTGCCTGGAATGTAATTGACAACTTTTTCTTTATTTAAAATGTTTCTCATCAATGCCGCCATGCTCATGACAGATATTAAAACAACTGTTGATACCACCACTTGAATAAACTTTAAATTATTTGTTTCTGCTGGAGATATATTTGATTTATTTTGGCCTAAAATAAATTTTTGCCATAGAAACTGCAAATAGATGGACCTTTTCTCTCGTTACCACCTTAAATAGGACGATAAGTTGACTAACATAAGTACCAGCCTTAAACGCGTCATATTTCTACCACGCCGTATAGCTGTTTACAGAATAACAGTAATACTAATTGATATTTAGCCAAACGGGGGTAAACATGTAGTGGCTGGTGTTACAGAGCTACTTATGTTAGTTTAAATATCGTCCATATTGAGGCACGCTATAATAGTCTTCGGAGCCTCATCTATTATGACCTAATATTGAGATACGCTTATGATACATGTTTTAAATCGTATTGAATTTTATGCTTGGATCTCAAAATGTAGAAGAGTTTTGACAATCCGTCACATTATTGGATGCTGGACAATATTCAATATAAGATTTAGTGTATAGTCTCGAAAGTTAATTAATCTCTAATTAATGTATGAATAACAAACAGATCAGGTCCAAGTATCGACTATATAATATACGTATATTACACAACAATTATAACTCCGAGTTGCTTAAAGTATATATAAATGTAGAAGTAAACTCCACACTATTTATTAAATATTAATTTCTAGGGAAAACATGGATAGAAAACTTTATGTTCTTGCGGATAATGTTTTAATATACCTTAAGGAGAGATAAACGATTGGATATGCTTGTTAATATCCATAATACTTTATTAAAAGTACTGAAACATTAGCTTTAAATGAGATTGGTAGCAATGAAAATATTTGTAAGCTCTTAGTACTAAGTTTTAAGCATTAAAATTCAATATTTTTTAACTTACGGTAACCTCCTGAAGTATCTAGCATAGCACATGATATATTATAACATTGTAAGCTGAAATTTTAATAATATATATCTATAAAATAAGTAATTTAAGTGGTTGAAGAAAAGTATGTTCTATAAAAGTTGAAAGTTTAATCCAAACAGAAAGAGGAATTTGAAATTTAACATGGGTTTCTAGGCCAAATAAACTACCTGTATTAGTAAAATATTCTAGATATCTATACTGTTTTTTGCTAACATGTTTTGATTGTTAAATTTAAACAATTACATATCACTAAAATAATAAAGAAAACATATTAGATTAATTTTCATGCTGTCACTTTTGATGGATAATTTTAATACTAAGATGTTATCAATGTTTGTTGTGATAAAAAATAGGTTTGTTATTTCTGAAAGGTCTTTCTTATGAGAAATAGATTGTACCTATTTATCATTACTACGATAACATACTCTTCGTGATATAAAATATTATCTTGTTAGATTGTTAATCCCGCTATTGTGTTCCCTTTGCTTGACTAACACTAATAGGGCCTACTTCCTTTACTTCATTTCAGCGTCAGGTTCGTAAACTTAAGGAGAAAGTAACTTTCTCCTCTTCCTTGGTCTGATGAGTTCCGATAACTCTCTCATCTAAAGTAAAGCCTATTCGTCTACCCTTGTACAGAGGTTACACAAATATTTATCATGCATTTCTAAGTGGCTTACACAGCATTAAACTCACCTCCCCTCCCCCTCTTTCTCCTTCGTGTTTACCACCCCTCCTTTACCTCTCTCCCTCTCCCTCGTTCTAAGTCCGCCAAGTTATTGTTGGTTTCAAGTTTTGGGCGAGAAACTGGAAGGGGTGAGCGGCTCGTTTCACAAGCTGTGATTTATTCGGTCAGAGAGTGAAACTTTCGGCGTCAATACATCATTCTCTTCATTAACCCCCCCCCCCCCCACTCACAGCCACCCCAATCTCCCCTTCCCTTCAACAGGCTCACAACTTGAAGAGAGTTTTACCGCAGGCTAATGTCATCAGAACCAGAAGACGGAGACGCAGAAAGAAGTGAGAAGAAGTTGCGGGTGTCCTTGCTACTCGCGCGTCGGAGAAGTATTTTAAATAGTCTGTAAGAGAGTCTCAAAACAGAAACGGCAGTTAAAGGGATAGAAAGTTAGTACGTTTCAAGCAGTGGCGTCTGGAGGCTTACCCAATTAACTCTGGGAGAGAGTAGGAGGAGGTTGGGCGATCCAGCGTGAATTCAAATGAACTCTTTAAAAAAAATACCAGTTGAAAAGTTTTGTTTTTAAGAGAAAGTTTTGTTGGTCGTAGCTATGGAGAAGCTTTTCTTGAGGGAAGTGGAGAAAGCACAACAAAGCTTCTCGCGGGGGTACCTGGGACTCCACAAACCACTCAAGAAACTTTGCTTCTTATTGTTATTTCTACACACCAGTGAGTTTTCTACAAACACCTCATAATAAGAGTTTCAAGTCACGGCCTTTGGGTTCGATTCCTGGTATTATAAGGACACTTTGAATTGAAAAATATGGGCTTCCCTTTTAACAGTTTTGAATAAATGATCCAAGGTTGAATGTTGTGTTTGTTCTAGATCTGAGCTAGTTTATAAGTCGTGTGGTAATATGACCAGTCTTTCAGAAAGTGCACATTAAGTACCTGACATTTTAAATCTCTTCAATAAGTGCTAATAGGAAAAGATAATGGCGTGGATAAAAAAACACAATATACTTTTATGTAGATATTTTTGAATTCTATTTTATATGTGATTACGTCATAGATGCTCTTCAATCACTATTCGATTATTGTTTAGTACATACATACATAATAAATACATACATACATACATACTTACATACATACATATACAGGGTGTTTGGAAACAACTCATAGCCCAACTGCACATATAGCTTCTTTGAACTAAAATTAATATAAAATCCCTATACACTATCATCCGGAAAAACTATGTTAACACTTTAATTATTGTTTCAAAGTGTCAGCGTAGGAAGAATAGGTATTCAAGCATGGGTGTACAACAGTTGCATAGGCTAACGCATGGCACAACACATTAGTAATTATTACATGTCAGTCCCACGTGCCTAGCTCCATATAACTTGTTGTTCGGATATAAGTGAATAGGATTGGATTTCTTTTTATTCAAACAAGCAATATGCAGTTTAGCTTTGACGAACACCTTATACATACACACTATACATACAACATACACATACATACAACATACATACATACATACATACATACATACATACATACATACATACATACATACATACATACATACATACATACATACATACATATACATACATACATACAACATACATACATACATACATACATACATACATACATACATACATCATACATACATACATACATACATACATACATACATACATACATACATACATACATACATACATACATATCATACATACATACATACATACATACATACATACATACATACATACATACATACATACATACATCATACATACATACATACATACATACATACATACATACATACATACATACATACATACATACATACATACATACATACATACATACATACATACATACATACATACATACATACATACATACATACATATCATACATACATACATACATACATACATACATACATACATACATACATACATACATACATACATTACATACATACATACATACATACATACATACATACTACATACATACATACATACATACATACATACATACATACATACATACATACATACATACATACATACATACATACATACATACATACATACTACATACATACATACATACTACTACATACATACTACATACATACATACATACATACATACATACATACATACATACATACATACATACATACATACATACATACATACATACATACATACATACATACATACATACATACATACATACATACATACATACTACATACATACATACATACATACATACATACATACATACATACATACATACATACAACATACATACATACATACATACATACATACATACATACATACATACATACATACATACATACATACATACATACATACATACATACATATCATACATACATACATACATACATACATACATACATACATAACATACATACATACATACATACATACATACATACATACATACATACATACATACATACATACATACATACATACATACATACATACATACATACATACATACATACATACATACATACATACATACATACATACATACATACATACATACATACATACATACATACATACATACATACATACATACATACATACATACATACATACATACATACATACATACATACATACATACATACATACATACATACATACATACATACATACATACATACATACATACATACATACATACATACATACATACATACATACATACATACATACATACATACATACATACATACATACATACATACATACATACATACATACATACATACATACATACATACATACATACATACATACATACATACATACATACATACATACATACATACATACATCATACATACATACATACATCATACATCATACATACATACATACATACATACATACATACATACATACATACATACATATACATACATACATACATACATACATACATACATACATACATACATACATACATACATACATACATACATACATACATACATACATACATACATACATACATACATACTATAACTATACATACATACATACATACATACATACATACATACATACATACATACATACATACATACATACATACATACATACATACATACATACATACATACATACATACATATACATATACATTACATACATACTTGAGAATGTGAGGAATGCCAGGCCTCCCCATGATTTGGATTCCACGTTAAACTGTAGGTCCTCCATTTCATCTCACAATCACCCTACCATTACACATTATCATAAGTGCGTGTAACCCGAACGGATAGTAAGACGCGGTGCTAATAGAATAATAATCACGTCGTTCCCTTATGGGGTCGACAAGAATTTGTGCATTAAGCTCAAAAAACATCTCCATACATAAAGCAACATCACTAACATTCTCCAAACTTCCCCATCCTTGCATTCTCCATTAGATTCAACAAGATCCATATACCCAATCATAAGTCATTCCCACTTATGCTTAGAATTAATAATGGTTCTTTTTTTCACACTTTGGTCTATAGCATTTTGCCAGATCTTACATGGCCTACTCCATCCTTTTTATATACACATTCTCCCTCCATATAATGGCTTCGCACTCATTCCACCCTCATACTCACAATGGTCCCAAACCAATGTAAGACGCTTCTTCAACATTTACTGCTAGGATCCCCTTTCAAACAGCATTCCTTCAGCACCCATTCATTACTAACTCTGTCCATACGAGTTTTTTTCACATACATTTCTTAGATATCTCATTCCAACCGCATTTACCTTGCTCCTGTGATTCTCCTTACAATCCAACGCCTCACATCCATAAAACAATGTTAGTGCCAACAAACTTTTATATACTGCCATCTTCGCCTCTTCATTCTTTGAAATATTCCACATACATCCAACTATAGTACTCTTTGGATGAATTCATCGGTATGTTGATTTCCCCATATATCCTTTCATTTTAAAGAACATTCTGCTCAGCCACAAAACACAATTTAAATTTCCTAACAATTTTACATTTATACTAGGCTGACGATCATTTCCTGGTCCATCCTTCCCAAAAACTATCAACTTAGCTCTGGAAACATTTATACAAAGATGCATTCTGTCACCACATTCAAATGCAGGCCAATTTCATCCTCACCCGTTAATACGCTATCATCTGCAAATAGCAGCACTGTTACATTCATATTGTCCAATAGTACGCCTATCGCGTCTTCACAAGAATTATTCGATAACTTATTCATGAAAACACTAAACAAAAAGAAGACATAGCACAGCTTTGTCTAACACCATGTTCAATATCAAACCATTCGCTCAAAGCTCCATTCACCCTAGCGCAAGCTTTATTTCCATCGTACTCTATTACTAATTATTCCCTACCTTTATTATTACTCTACTCTAATTAATCTAATTATTTACTAACTATACATCCACAGCATATTCTCTAAGAATATTCTATAAGATACTTCTATTCACCTGATAGTACGGTTTCTCCAGATCAACGAATGCACAATAAACTTTCTTCCTTACTACCATACATTTCTTAACTACGTGTTGTAATGTAAATACCTGGTCCATGCAACCTTTACCTGGCATGAAACAACAATGCACACACCAAGTCTTGTCCACAGTTTTTTCACGCACCCTCTTAACTTAAACTCTCCCAAAATCTTTGCCTAGATTATTCAACAAACTAGCTCTCCTATAATTCTTACATTCGCTTTTACTGCTTTTGCCTTTGTACAAAGGAACAGTGACAGCATTCTTACATTCATTAGGAATATTCGAGATCCCAGCACGCACATTGAACAACTCACACAATCTGGCAAATAGATCCATTCCCCCACACTTAAGAATTAAATTTGTAATCCCATCTATGCCCAAAAGCTTTCCATTATTTAACATTTGTATAGCTTTTAATACTGCATATTTTTAATTATTTCACTCACTATAATATTTTCCCTATTTTCTGCCACTTTATATAGTTATTTGTCACAAAATTACTCAAAATACCCTCTCCATCTATCTCTAATAATGCTTTAACCCAAATGTGTAAGTATCCCACTTGTATTCTCATGGGATCTGTGTTTACCTCAAACCTAGAGTATTGATGCAAATTCATGCAAAAGCCAGGTTAGCTGGCAAGTTCCATTTGTATATTAAGAGAACACTCACCCACAACCTTAGGTATCCAATTACCTTTTCATGGGAACTGTATTTACCTAGAACCTCCTGAATTGATGCAAATTCCATCAAAAGACAAGCTATCTGGCTATTTCCCATTTAGAGACTGATAGAACACTCACAAAAATTTTGGAAGTCTCCCACTTGGCTGCTCATAGGAACTCTGTTGAACTCGAACCTGCTAAATTGATGCAAACTCATGTAAAATCCCAGCTATCTGGCTGGTTCCCATTTATAGACTAATAGAACACTCTGGATGTAGACTTCTTGTTCTTATGGGAACTGTTATTACTTAGAGCATACTGAAGTGATGCAAACTTACGCGGAAACCAAGTAAGCTGGCTATTTCCCATTTATAGACTATCAGATCACTCACCCACAACCTGAAGGAATCCCACTTGGCTAATCATGGGGTTGGTGTTGACCTGGCACATGTAGTACCCTCGGTCTTCCTGCTGAACCCCGCTCACATGCAACAACCAGGTCATCTGATTGTCGTGAGAAACACTGAACCGGGGAACTCTGGCAATGACGTGTCTGTGGATTGTCAGGATCATCTGTCGGTCGATATGGATCCACGCAATCTGCATACACACAAACACTAGATATAGTGAAATTTTTATTGATAAGAGCTTTGGGCCAGTTTCATAGTCAGATTTAGTACGCCTCAAGGGCGGTGCTATACTAAATACAAGACGTCACCTACCTGAAATTGAATGGAATGGGCCAGTTTCATATGCGAAACTGGCCCATTCCATTTTGGTCTAGGTAGGGGTAATCCTGAATTTAGTATCGACTCGCACTTTAGGCGTACTAAATCTGACTATAAAACTGGCCCTTTATCTGACACCTAGAAAAGTTAATAAATGAACCCTCCCATGTTCACACGGAAAGTCATGTGATCTACATTTATAAAATTTGATAGATAGTGGGGCTGTGCAAATCTTCGAAACTTTGACTTGGCTTTGGAACACATGTCAGCTTTGACTTCGCGAAAACAGTTACAAAGTTTCGCCGGTAAAAATATTGAGAGCTAAAATACTCAATTTATAGGCAATCATTCCCATTATGAGCTTTTGTATGTATTACAAATTAATATGTATATGAAAAAAGCTGAAGTAATTGATTTGTAAGTTGTAATAAACATTTAATTTATCATATGAATACCAAATATAACAAAGGATTATGCAATAAAAAACATTTAAAATTTGTTAATGCCCAAAGTTATGTATAAAACCAGAATATAATATTTTTTCAATCATAAAAAACTAACAATAAATATTTTATGTGATCAATTTGAGTTCACATTCAATTTAAAACGCACACATTGTACTCCTATAATAGATAGTATTAATACCTATATAATAATACTAATTATTATCCTATCTATTATTTCTGTTGTCAACATCCCTTTTTCTCAACAATACAAAGCCTACAGCGATGAATAAGTATCAGTGGGATAGGATTTTTTACCGACTTCTGACATAGCATACTTAGTTTATGTAAAAACACATTGTTTGTTTAAAATTTAGGTTAAAAGAAAAATCTTACAATATTGTTTTATCAACTAACGAAAATAAACTCTCTTTGCTATTTTGTGTATACACTTCGCTAAGTGTTTAATTTCAACAACCCAACAAATGAATTTTAAAAAAATTCCGGGGTGTGGGGATGTTGGATGTGCAAGAGTTTCGCAAGGTCTTACTGGTATAGTAAAATGTTATTAAAGTCGACCGCTAAAAAGTTGTATTTTCTGAATGCTCCTTTCTACCAGAAATTCTACTATACAGATGGTGGGAGATATAATTATTACGGCTGTCTCAAGTCATCAAAATGATACTAAGAATATGGCTAATATTTTATGTTAAGTTCATAAGGATGAAAGCTAGTCGTCATTGTTTTGAACTCGTGCCTACATGAACGGATCTTTACTGTTGGTTCAGATAAATACCTTTTGATGTACCGGGGAAATTTGGCGTTTATAAACAAAAAAAAAGTATTATAACGTTTTTCTACTCACAAGTTTTATTTATTTTCTTCTATATAATCAAAGTATAGGAATATAATATCGAAAATGTTTATTTTCTATCGTTTTTCATTGTGCTGCTGATTAAACACATCGCAGATCTTAGTAGTTCAACTTCGGCCTCAGGATCTCTCATGCTTCCAGAACAATCATAAACACAAGACTAACAACTGACTGTCATGATAAATAGCAGTCATGGAGAATTTACTACCCATTTACTGATAGAATTTTCTAGAAACGCAATGCCACTGTTGCTGTTGCGAGCACTGAGGGTCAACTTGATTTATTCTCATATACAGAGAAAGTATTGTAATCGTGAATACTTTCAACCAAGAGACTATGATGTATTTTTTACGTTCTATGTACTTCTGAACCCAGAAAAGTGCATTAATCAATTCTGTATGTCCCTGAACCTAGATCGAAAACAATTTGATTTATATTTCGTTCAAACTTAATTTTTAGATTTTGTTTGGCTGTACGCCTATACTTTTATTTTATATTATTTCTGTTAAATTAAGAGTAGTATAGAGATTGGTGAATTTTTAAAATTAAAAACTTTTTAAATCTATTTTAATAATTATTTTAAATGTATATTTGGGGAGTGTTTGACATTACAAAAATCGTATGTTTAATTTTCTGGTAAAAATTCATTTAAGGTTAAATTTATTGATGGTGATATTTTTTAAAAGAATTTAAAAAAAATAAAAGATTTGAATCAAAATCTAAGATTTTTACGTTGTAAATAGATTTTTCTATTTCTTTCTTTAAAAAATAATGTAATATTATGTTAGTGATGAGTGATTTTTGATTAATACATTTTTTAAACTTACCCTAATATTTAAAAAAATGTATATCCAGGGACTAGTTTGTTTGTATGGAATGCCCAGCCAAATCTACGGCACGCAGAGATCTAAAATCTTTAACAAAGATGGACGGAAGTGAATCAGAATGCACCTATAACCTGGATTTTTACATTTTTAATTAGGCTATTTTTAACAAAGTTTTGAAGAACATATTTCTTAGCTGTCTGGTTTAGAATTACGTTTCAGAGAAACGGGCACCGTGGGGGGTTGGAGGGGGGAGCTTATATAATTCTTATACCACAGTGAGTCACGGGCAATGCCAT
Organism: Timema podura; assembly: GCA_033556935.1. Taxonomy (NCBI): domain Eukaryota; kingdom Metazoa; phylum Arthropoda; class Insecta; order Phasmatodea; family Timematidae; genus Timema; species Timema podura. The sequence goes on along the minus strand of JAVRXN010000006.1, from coordinate 30,819,130 downwards.
GCGGGATTGCTAGTATTATATATAATTATATTATATATAATTATATATAATTATATTATATATAATTTATATAATTATATATATATAATTATATATAATTATATTATATATAATTATATATAAAATATTTAATTAATTACATATAATATATTATTTAATTAATTACATATGATATATTATATAATTATGTCTACATTACATTTTTCAAATATGGCTTATGCGATTCTATTTAAACTAGGTATCTGTGAATAGTTTATTATGATCAATAAGAGTATATTTTTAACCTAACATATATTAATAATTTTATATTAGTTCACAAATATTACATATTTTGATTTTTTTCAATGGTTTAAAATGATTTTATTTTTTTAGAAGTTTTTTTTTTAAGAAACTGTACTCAAGATTAGTTTAGTGAAAATCTATTTTTGAAATTCTTGCTTCAAGCTACACTATAACACTGTATTGTACAATTCATTTAACACTTTATGGCATAAAACTTAGCACTCAATTATATATTCCATAAAAAGAGCCTCCATGTCACCTTTTAAAGCGAAGAGAAAATATTATAATCTAAAATGAAAAGATTATTATAAAGAACTCAGTAGTTCATTTTTAAAATAAAGAATGCAGAAGACGGTTCTTAGCTGGTAGTTATATCTTTATCATAGTCCTTAAATTAATTTACCGTCTAGTTAGAAATGAGTTGTTCTTTTAAAATCAAAATCCATACACCTGATAAGAGGGAAGTCCACCAAGGAATTTACCTCTTCATATTGGCTCTCGTAATCCATTTCCGTGCAAATTTTAAATATAGACAAGTGGGGTAACTAGTAGCACCATATTGCTCCATCAACTCAAACTCTTTCTCCCTTAATAGTAACAGCTATGAGGAAAAATAAATTGGTTTCTAGCACTCCGTGCTCGTGGACATCGTTTTTTGTAAATAATTTAACACTGAATTCAGTACAAGGCAGCTATCACCATGTGTGAGTCAAATTATAAAGTCAACTATTGGGAAAACATATTGACTTGTGCGTATTTTAGTTGCTGTGTAGGCCCTATATTTTTAAGCGGTATTTAGGTACAAACATGTGTGAAACAGATATAAGTTTTCTTATATTAGCAACTTAACAGTCTTTAAAACACAAGTTAAACGAAATATTTATCTTTCAAGAAACTAATATAAATGTGCTTTTAATAAAAAGTATTTTATCAAGACTTTTTAACTAAAAACATATACATTTTTTTCTAAAATATAAACACAATTTAAATTTAAAATATACCAATTATTTTGTAAAAGTAATTACGTTTTTGTTGGTAACCTCAATACATTCTCAAAACGAGGATATGCTCGTGATAGCTGACATCCTTATTTGAATATATTTACTAAAATAATTGCGAAATTATTTCCCGTGTGTTTACGACATGAGTAATTAATCCTTTAGAAAGTTTTTTTATGTTTCTGTTATGAATATATTTTATTTTATATATTTGAAATATTTTAAACATTTGACCATTTATTCTTTGTATTAAAAATACAGTTGTAATACTCCCTGTTAACTAGCTGCATTTTTTTTAAATTTCAACAAGAATTGTTATTTTATTCTGACTTCCTCCTTTGAAAATATGTCCTAGACTCACAGATTAATCTTCAGCTTCACAGCGAGACAAACTCAAAATAATAGTTATCCGTAAAACACTTGTGGAGTCTGATACGCTGATTACACGCGACCATCACGTGATTAAACTGCTTCTGGATCCTATTGCTAGCGGTGGACAGACAAGACAGCCAAACGCTAAAACAAAACGATCACCTTGTTCATTTGTATTAGGTAATGTGATTTCATTTTTATGATTAAAAACACAGTAAACGACAACGAAGAAAACTTTTTGTTAGTTCAGTCAGAGACTTACATGAATCATAACAGCTAAATAAATTACAAGTGTTTGCTTGAAACTGTTTGTAAATAACGGAAAGTTTTTTTTCAAGTAAATTAAAAACATTCATTACTAAGGGCGTTAGATTGATGGTGGATATTTTGAAGCATCCTGTAGACAATCAACAATTTTTTTTCCCCTTGTACATAGGTATAAATATATTTTTACTTTAATATAGGTCTTTAATTTTACCTCTTACTCATTACGCTCTTATTTATTGCGATACTTTAGTGCAATAAATTATATTTCTCTCATTGATTTTAAAGTCAATGATTCTATCTTTAAAAACCAAATATTTTACTTTTTAAAAACTAGCATCTGGAATATAAATTAAAATATATCTGTTTGGTCCCCTAAGCTACGTTGGGCTTTGGGAAAATTAAATTTTATAGTCTAAAAATTAAATAGAGTTAAAAAACCCATTTTAAACCTATGCTAACCAAGAGTTACTGATATATATAAAAAGCCTATATCATAATCATGCTAAATAATTATATAATAGGCCTAGCCTAGTTAAGAAACCTAAATAGAAAGGGAAATCTGAAAAGAGTAGTAAACTCTCCTGATTTGATTTAAGATAACACTTCTAAACATTTCAAGAGGGGAGACAATGCTCACGTGATTTGTGCAAGCGGACATCAATTCAGTTGCGTGGATCACAAACAGTAGCCAATACAGGAAGAGATTCAAGGGTATGGGTTGGTGGGTTGCAAAGGGGTATTGTTCCACCCCCTCGAAAGGGCCAAAGGAAAAGAAGGGTCTGCGATGCGATCTGGAAGTCTGCCAGACGCTGATCGGATCAAGATGTTACAGGGATTGAGGAAGCATTTTACCCCCTGCGGCTCGCTCGAGACTTTTTGACCTAACAGATGTCAGAGGGCGAAGGAATTGCGTTACGAGGCTAAAAAAAACAAACCAAAAAATAAACGCGGGCGGGCATAAGGCCAAGAATAACGGCTTGGCATAAACGTCCCGTCAGCGTCTTAATGCAAGGACGCCATGCGTCGCAAGACCGGAGAGCATATCGGAAGAGTCACAGTTCCTACACTTGAAGTTCAGAGAGGGAAACAGCATTTACTAGTAGCTCTGTGAACAGTAGAAATCGCTCCCTCCATGTTTTTAAGAAAAGGAACTACGCCCTCTTCTGATCGTTACTACATTCTCAAAGATTTCTCTTTGGATTTCAAATTGATATTTTTTCTTGATGATCAAGTTAGAAATAAACCCAATTGTTACAATATTCAATAATAAATTTTATTCATAGGGATTAACCTAGCTTCAAGTATTTTAAGAAGTCAGTCACTCAATAAATACCAGCATTAAAATAAAGGTACTAAAGGTTCTTGATAGGTTAAAGTTTTAAGTTCAAATAACTTGAGATGAGCTATTAAACAAATAACTTTTTGTGTGGTCCCCATGTTAAAGCAGATAACCATATCGCAATTCCATAAGACTTTTAGCTTATGTGTGACGTTCAGCCTAGGTTCAAAGAACATCGTGCCAATTTTTTTTAAAATTTGTCCTCAAACCTAGCAGTAGCCGTGAAACAAACATCTAAACATATGATAAATTAAATATTAATTGGTTGAGATAAAACCACATCCGAATTAATTCAGTCAAAAATTGTGAGCTATGTAATATTATGGTTTCAAAATTAATGATACAATATCTAACTTTAAATACAAACACTGGATAGAGAATGATCAAATATTTCGAATTTTATAGTATTCGAGATATTCGAGATTTTTAAAAATCTCAAAAAATCATCAGGGAAACATGAAAAACTTGACTTTATATACACATTCTAAGCAATTGGTAAAAGGAATTATATGACTTGTGTATTTGAGAGGGTAAAAATCACAAAAAAGGACAAAATTTTATTTTTAAAAATGTTCTCTTTGTATTTTATGACGTAACATGAATGAAAAATAAGTTTTCATCTATCAATGAAACAAAATCTTAAACCACAATTCTAAATAAAACTTTAAATATTTTACTTTCAACAAAAATTTAAATTTTGTTTAAATCTGAGGGTTAAGATTTGAATTCGAGATTCAAAAGAACATTTAAAATTTGGATTATCCCACTTCGCTGGCCGCGTAGTATTACTCTCGTGTTGGACTAGACTGCTGAAGACGGGGAGATTGGGGTTCGATCGTGGTTGGGTGCACTGAGGGTGGTTTTCCCTAAATTGTTTTTCACTCTTTCCCTTCACGCTAATGCGGGTGCATTTCCTATAAATTAAGCCTCCCAATCCCTAACCAATTAGTGTAACTAGTACATAGGCATACAACCCGAATGGGTAGTAAGACCTGGTGCTATTAAAGAAAGATTTGGATTCGAGAAATATAGAACTCCACCCTTCTCTAGTAAACACAATTTACCTATTATATTACCATAACACATCAAATCAAAACCATATATGGTGATTTAATCTGTATTATAAATGTAACAAAGGCAAAAATACTCTCAAATTAGCTTTAGTTAAATATATTCTATTTCAAATGCCAAGCCCCATAACTGGCTTCACTATTTATACCATACCTAAACTAGACATTACCACAATTGGATTTAGCACAGCAAACCATAGTTCAAATTCCCGGTAACATAACTGGCCTCAGCATTGAAAACACATTTCAAATGTATGGTACCATAACTGGCTTCATCGTGGAAAATACAGTTCAAATGTATTGTACCATAACTGGCTTCATCGTGGAAAACACAGTTCAAATGTGTACCATAACTGGTTTCATCGTGGAAAATACAGTTCAAATGTATGGTACCATAACTGGCTTCATCGTGGAAAATACAGTTCAAATGTATTGTACCATAACTGGCTTCTTAGTGGAAAACACAGTTCAAATGTATTGTACCATAACTGGTTTCATCGTGGAAAATACAGTTCAAATGTATGGTACCATAACTGGCTTCATCGTGGAAAACACAGTTCAAATGTATTGTACCATAACTGGTTTCATCGTGGAAAATACAGTTCAAATGTATGGTACCATAACTGGCTTCATCGTGGAAAACACAGTTCAAATGTATTTTACCATAACTGGCTTCATCGTGGAAAACACAGTTCAAATGTATTGTACCATAACTGGTTTCATCGTGGAAAATACAGTTCATATGTATGGTACCATAACTGGCTTCATCGTGGAAAACACAGTTCAAATGTATTTTACCATAACTGGCTTCATCGTGGAAAACACAGTTCAAATGTATTGTACCATAACTGGCTTCATCGTGGAAAATACAGTTCAAATGTATGGTACCATAACTGGCTTCTTAGTGGAAAACACAGTTCAAATGTATGGTAACATAACTGGCTTCTTAGTGGAAAACACAGTTCAAATGTATGGTAACATAACTGGCTTCATCGTGGAAAACACAGTTCAAATGTATTTTACCATAACTGGCTTCATCGTGGAAAACACAGTTCAAATGTATTGTACCATAACTGGCTTCATCGTGGAAAATACAGTTCAAATGTATGGTACCATAACTGGCTTCATCGTGGAAAACACAGTTCAAATGTATGGTACCATAACTGGTTTGATCGTGGAAAATACAGTTCAAATGTATGGTACCATAACTGGCTTCATCGTGGAAAACACAGTTCAAATGTATTGTACCATAACTGGTTTCATCGTGGAAAATACAGTTCAAATGTATGGTACCATAACTGGCTTCATCGTGGAAAACACAGTTCAAATGTATTGTACCATAACTGGTTTCATCGTGGAAAATACAGTTCAAATGTATGGTACCATAACTGGCTTCATCGTGGAAAACACAGTTCAATTGTATGGTACCATAACTAGCTTCTTAGTGGAAAACACAGTTCAAATGTATGGTAACATAACTGGCTTCATCGTGGAAAACACAGTTCAAATGTATTTTACCATAACTGGCTTCATCGTGGAAAACACAGTTCAAATGTATTGTACCATAACTGGTTTCATCGTGGAAAATACAGTTCATATGTATGGTACCATAACTGGCTTCATCGTGGAAAACACAGTTCAAATGTATTTTACCATAACTGGCTTCATCGTGGAAAACACAGTTCAAATGTATTTTACCATAACTGGCTTCATCGTGGAAAACACAGTTCAAATGTATTGTACCATAACTGGCTTCATCGTGGAAAATACAGTTCAAATGTATGGTACCATAACTGGCTTCATCGTGGAAAATACAGTTCAAATGTATGGTACCATAACTGGCTTCATCGTGGAAAACACAGTTCAAATGTATTGTACCATAACTGGCTTCATCGTGGAAAACACAGTTCAAATGTATTGTACCATAACTGGCTTCTTAGTGGAAAACACAGTTCATATGTATGGTACCATAACTGGCTTCATCGTGGAAAACACAGTTCAAATGTATGGTACCATAACTGGCTTCATCGTGGAAAATACAGTTCAAATGTATGGTACCATAACTGGCTTCATCGCGGAAAATACAGTTCAAATGTATGGTACCATAACTGGCTTCATCGTGGAAAATACAGTTCAAATGTATGGTACCATAACTGGCTTCTTAGTGGAAAACACAGTTCAAATGTATGGTACCATAACTGGCTTCATCGTGGAAAATACAGTTCAAATGTATTGTACCATAACTGGTTTCATCGTGGAAAATACAGTTCATATGTATGGTACCATAACTGGCTTCATCGTGGAAAATACAGTTCTAATGTATGGTAACATAACTGGCTTCATCGTGGAAAACACAGTTCATATGTATGGTACCATAACTGGTTTCATCGTGGAAAATACAGTTCATATGTATGGTACCATAACTAGCTTCTTAGTGGAAAACACAGTTCAAATGTATGGTAACATAACTGGCTTCATCGTGGAAAACACAGTTCAAATGTATTTTACCATAACTGGCTTCATCGTGGAAAACACAGTTCAAATGTATTGTACCATAACTGGTTTCATCGTGGAAAATACAGTTCATATGTATGGTACCATAACTGGCTTCATCGTGGAAAACACAGTTCAAATGTATTTTACCATAACTGGCTTCATCGTGGAAAACACAGTTCAAATGTATTGTACCATAACTGGCTTCATCGTGGAAAATACAGTTCAAATGTATGGTACCATAACTGGCTTCATCGTGGAAAATACAGTTCAAATGTATGGTACCATAACTGGCTTCATCGTGGAAAACACAGTTCAAATGTATTGTACCATAACTGGCTTCTTAGTGGAAAACACAGTTCATATGTATGGTACCATAACTGGCTTCATCGTGGAAAACACAGTTCAAATGTATGGTACCATAACTGGCTTCATCGTGGAAAATACAGTTCAAATGTATGGTACCATAACTGGCTTCATCGCGGAAAATACAGTTCAAATGTATGGTACCATAACTGGCTTCATCGTGGAAAATACAGTTCAAATGTATGGTACCATAACTGGCTTCATCGCGGAAAATACAGTTCAAATACCCGGAACCATAATCGACTCTGCCCGGAAAATCGTATTTGAAATACCCACTGCCTTGATTTGGTCTATCAATAGAGGTTATTGGTCAAATATCATTTAGACGTGTGAGTAGGTTTTTATTTACGGTCTCAATTTTCTCACCAGGCCTGCTTGGTAAAAAGTGTAATTGTTTAAAATATAGCCTCCTCTTCCTGTGATCTTAGATTAGTGTATTAACTTCAGCCATCCGGAATGCGAATAGAGACTTTGGCACAAATAAAACATCTAGAAGCGTATTCGAGCTGGCCCGTCAATACTTAGAAAAAAAAAGAAGCAAACATAAACAAGTTAAATTGACTAAAGTAACTCATGGAAGAAGTAAAGCTATTGAGTTGAGGAGTCGAGTTGTCCGAGCTAAGAAGACTGAGAGCCATTACGTTAGTCGGACAGAAGGAGATGAAAAGAAACTGACAAGAGAGTCAGAGAAAGTCCTCCCGAGGGACAGTCCTGGGTAGAGGAAAGGTAGCTCTAGATCCCTCTGGGGGAATCCTCACAAGTCAGCCTCTCTCTATCCTGCTGCCAGTGCTACCACTATTGCCACACTGGAGATTTCAACCAGGCTTGCTTCAGAGGGTGATTAAATTTGCTTCCCACACGTGCTGGCTTTATTCTAAAAAGGGAGAGAGAGAGAGAGAGAGAGAGAGAGAGGCCTTTTGTGTCTAAAGGAAAGTTGATAAAATGAATGTAGGGCGTACTGAGCCAACTTATTCTACGGAAATAACTTTTTTGAAATGACGAAAATTTTTGTGGGAAATGTATCGTAGGTATTTATGTGTGTGTGGAGTAATTTTTTTTTACAAAGGACATAATATCTCAGTAGCTAAACAAATAGTTTATGTTTTTATTTAAGGATCACCTGAGAACTTTTTTTTTTTCTGTATAAAAAGGGATACAAATTAATAACATATTTCTAATCAGATGCAGAAACATTTCCTCCTAGGTATATCATATATAATTATTAATTAGCTATCAGCTACCCAAATTGGTAGCCATACGGACTAAACGTCAAGTCTGGTGTGTTGGTGACATGCATGATAATGTACAAATACTTACCTATTTTACCAAGGGTGGGTCTTTATTCTAAATGGTTTCACATTCTCCAAAAACTTAATAAATTGCAAGTACTCATTATATTCTACCAACTTCACCCCTACCACATAAGTGTAGCTAACATGTGTACATCCCAGATGGGTAGTAAGTTAGTGAACTTCATGGCAAAGCCTATATATTTTATATCTCTCTGCAAGGGATGCAATTTTTTAAATTATTGGCATATTAAAGATTAATTTATAGGATTATTTTGTGACGGTTAATTTATTATACTACCTAAGTATTTGGCCATCCAGAATTTTAGTTTATTATGCTAGGTCTAAATGAGCTTTAGTTAGTATATTTTTAATCTGGATTAAATGACCCATTAACATTATCAAATTTGAATTTGAAATGAAGTTATTTAAGAATAATTCAACTATTAAAGTTGAGTAGCTATATTACTTAGCTATCAGTTGAGTTCGCTATGTATTTTTTAAGTTAACCCTAACAGGAGTGATAAATCTATGGAAACGCGTGCCATTGGTGAGAAGTGACACGATTTGGGTGGCACGCCGACGTGATAGAAATAGACAATAAATTTAAAAAAAAATCCGATCGTGTTTATAATCTTTCGAGGTTAATAATATTTCAACAGCTATGTCATTCAATGTCACATCACAATGAACTTTGTGAATCAAACGTTAGATAGTTTTCTTAGCTCTTATTTAAATGTATATTGTGTTCTAGACAACAAGCTATGAGCCGAACATTGGCTATTAAAATATAACAACATATTTCACATAACATAATATATAACTAATATGGAGAGATTAATTAAGTTTTGTATTATTGATATATATATATATATATATATAATATATATATATATAAATTTATTGTCTAAGACAATACCTTGATAATCTATTAAATTTGTCCTTTTTGAAAATGCAGGCATTATTAAGAAAAGGTATTATTTTATTTAAGTCAATATTCATTACATTTAATCATATGCACAATCTTCAAAAATAATAAAAAAATTAAATAATAAGTATCACACTATACTATTCCAAATTTAGCGGTTCTTGGGTAGCACACTGATTGAAATGTTTTGTCATCCGAGCCATTCATTAAATATGAGTAAGGTTTGTTTATTTAAAGTGAACTAATTATATTTATATTAATTTAGACTTAACAATGTATTACGTTGAGTAAGAGCTATAGACTATAAATCTTTGATTTCCGGAGTTCGAGGAACATCCAACCAAATATAATTTTAAATTACAATAAACCAAAATTCTTGAAATATAGATTTACTAAAACATTGAACTAAATATTACACAAAAGCTTTGTTAAAATTTTAATTCAAATTATAAATTTTTCTTAATATGTGGATTCCCTTTCTCCATCCTTTCCAGTTTGTCATTTTCCAAAACAAATTTAGATATATAATATTTATATAAATATATTATACATATAAAAGCCAGTTATATGCAAAACAAGACAAATTGAAAAAATTTCACAATATATTCTAACTATTTCTTACGAAAAAAACTATGGTAAGCAATAATATTATGATTATATATAGTTTTGAAATTTAATACCATATTATAAAATCTCAAAATCTTTGTGTTTACTGTGAACAATCTTTGTCATAGTAAGTTAGATGAGTAGTAGTCAATACATTGTAAATTTAAAGGAGATATTATTATACCTATTGATTTATCAATTTACTTTATAATCAATATAATTATCTACATTCAGTCCTGTTTCCAGCCTATGCCTGGGTCAGTATTTTATTCAAGCCATATATTTTCCACTACTGGTTTGATAGGCCTGTCGTAGCTTCATCTGTCCTATAATCTAAATTAAGACTAGAACAAGAACAACAACAAGTCTCCGGCCTTTAATTTATCAATGTGACCCACATTTCACCAATGATAAATTTTTCGGCCATACCAGTAATTGAACCCGGGACCTTTAGCTATGTAGGCAGAAAACACTAGCTACCAAGCATTAAGCTATAAATGTTGTTCGGTTGATAAACACATAGTAATATTAATATAATTATAAATATATAACACATTTTATATTAATATATTATATATTATAGTGATATATATATATATATGTATATGATATATGTATATATATATATATAGATATAGATTGCAAATGATTAATTAAGTGGTATAAATGGTGATATATATAGTAGTATATATTATAGTAAGTGAAATTGTTGTATAATGTTAAAATAATTAATGTTTGGTGTAGTGAGTATATGGTATAGTGTATGATTGTAGTGTAAGGTAGTGTATAAATATATCAGTCATAGTATAATGTAATGGTTGCAGGGGAGAAGTGGTATATGTGTATGATATGATGTGATATAGATGATGTCAGTGGAGGTATGTAATGACTGATTGAGTATGATGAATGGATGGTGATAGTGAGTGTGTATGGTGATAGTGAGTATGTATGGTGATAGTGAGTATGATGGCGTGGAACCAGTGGAAGCTCTTAGACCAACTAACCAAACCCTGGTGATCTTTGGGTGGTTTCCCTTTCAGGAAAATTACCAAGGGTACCAGCTGGGAATAGAACCTGGAACCCCCTAGGCTCGTAGCTAAGTGCACTAACCACTATACCATGAACCGGATACTTATATGTTGAAGGTTACTATTTGAATTATTAATAGTATCTATACAATCCTCCTTGATGCAGGACATTAAGTTAATTCAACGGGAATATTTGTGTACTGAGTTTAAATGCTAAAATAAGATTGTTGTAAATAATATGGGATCATACGGTAGTTTAAAATCATAACCTTTTAAATTTTGAAAACAAATTGCTAAGACATCTTCTTTAAAATAAATTCTGTAACTTTAAATCAAATAGGAATTGAGATTTATCTCATAATCCATCTACTTTAATATCGGTTTATCCTTAATTGGTGGTCACTGAACTGTCAGTAAAATGGCTAGACGCTCTCCGAGTTCGCTGAGATTTAAATCAATTTTTCTGATTTATAGAAAAAAAGTTCGAAGGTAGGCCGTGAGCTCTATGATGATAAGCAGGGACAACAGGAGTTCAACGTACAGATTTTGAGAAGCTCTTTTTAAAAATTTAAGGTAAGAAAGAATCTTCTGTGCTGTATTGATTTTTTTAATATCAAAATATTTACACTATAATATCACTAAAAGTATCAGTTTTAATATCACTGATTAAACTAGGTCGTTATTCCAGAAATAAATTTGAACACCTCTGTCTTCAGAAAAAATTGGCGATTTGAAATAACATAAAATTTGGAATACTTAATCTTTGAGGTCTATGAGTACCTATTTGAAATTTTAATCAAATTTATAAGATATTTCAAATGTTTTAGTAATAATACATGCGCACACAAATATACCTACAAGAAAATAAACCAAATTTATGAGGTTTGAGAGTAATAATTATATTATTATATTACTAGTTTTGGACCTATTTTATTTAAAATTTCAACTGTTTGGTAACTAGAACTTTGTCGAAGTATTAACTTGTCAAAGTCAATGGAAATAGACCAGTGAGAAGACTAGATGAAGATGGGAGAATACATTTTGAATGGACCAGAAAGAGATAGGGTGTAGTATAATAGGTGGGACTTGATAAACCTGTAGGTATAAATGATTAAGGTTCCAACTGAGTGTGTAAGTATAATTTTGTTTCCTAAATATGGTGTGTAGTAGTAATAATTTTTATTATAAAACTATAAGGTGTTAGATGGTAATTGCATATTATTCTTACAAAAATTAGTATCATTCAAATATGTTTACTCATATGTATGTAATAAATTATATATGTTTATATTCATACATATTTAAATAATTAAGTATGGTTAATGAAACATGCAGCATTTTCAGCCAGGAATCAAGGAACCAGGAATTACAGCTAAGAAATAAATTATTTTTTTTTTCAAGTTAAATAACATATTTTCTATCATTCTCAAAATAATATATTAATATTCAATAATCATGCATAGGTCACATCATTCTTTGATATTTCAATCTAGTTTTAAGTGTAATTATGACTCAAATGTCTATTATTTTAAAATGTATGTAATCTTTAGATGGTTGTTATAACTAGCACATTCCTAATTAAATTGTTACATACTTGTAATTAATATTACCTAATCTTTTACAAATATCTATTAGCTATTGTGATATATATTATGTTTTACGTTACATATATATTGTTTATTTGTGTCAATCTAATACAACTTGTTCAACTTAAATTCACTTAAAATTGAATTTTATTTTTTATAAATGGTTTATTAAGCTGAAAACATATACAAATCCGGTTGTAACTTTCAATTTTTCAATATAAATTATATGCATCAATATAAATGTTGGATATTAGGCTTACCCATCAGTTTGAACATTTATTTTTGTGTGATGTAGAAAATGTTTTAAACGGGTAACAGTGCTAAGTAGGGGATAAGGTTGACACCGAGTTCATTTAATGACAGGCAGACGTCTACCAAAATGAACTTCTCCTGCCACAAAACTGTCAACAGAAGGGAATCCTCTCGACTGGAATCACAGTTTGTTGGCTTGCTAGGGCGAGCTTAAAACTGTCTTCAAGACGTGTGAATCCCCTTGGCTTCGTGGCTGGAATATCGCGGTACACCTACAGACCAAGTGAGAGCAGATAGCAAGCTTCCACTGGGTTCTATACCCTCGTTCTAAAAACATTTATCTGTGAAGGGGAATCTACTTTTTATACGTATACATTCTGTATATACAGAATGTTGGGAAATTCAACTCCCAAACTGATTACAGCGTACAGCACTGGGAGAAGCAACGCTGTGCAAGCATGCGTGTACAACAGGTTGTATAGGAGCTAGTCGTGTGGCACTGCACATCTAGCATCTTGGAGCATGGCAGCAGAACATACCACAATTAATATAAATAACACACCTTCCATTTAGAGATGGGAATAGTTCTGAGATTCATCCAAACCGGTCTTATATTATGACAAGTGTTTGGCATTATTACATTGTACAGTGCTGTGCGCCTAATTCCCGGGAAACCTGTTGTTCACGCATGCTTGCACAGCTATGCTCTTTCGGTGCTGTAACCAAACTTTGAACCCAATTTAATGGTAATAGCATAGTTTGCCGAATATAAGTGTATAGGGTTTTGTATTACTTTTTCTTCAAACAAAGTACCATGTGCAGTTTGGGATTTGAGTTTACGAACATATTTACATTTGATAAACATATTTTCGGGTTTAATTACTCTGCTAGGATCTCACATTTTTTACTATTTTTAATTTATTTAAAAGATATTTCTTATATCATCTTACTTCATGCCCAAGCTATTAGAATTTATATTATAATTATTCTAATGGATTAGGTATGAGGAAGGGAAATTTTGAGAAATCTACCCGCATTTGCGTGCAAGTAAAGTGGTAAATCAAATGAGGAAAATCAACCTTCTGTTTACCTGACCGGGATTCCAGCCCCAATCACCCTATCTTCACCAGGCCAGTCCAACATGAAAGTTACTCTTTAAACTAATTGGTCACTGAGGTGGGTTAAATGACTTTAAAAAATTATTGTTTTAATATCTGTGAATTTAAAAATATTTTATCATTCTTAATTTTAAATTTAATGTTAAGTCCCTTGGCCCTGTCGGGTGCAAGTCTAAAACCTATTTTGTGGGATGGTTGGCGGGAGAAGAGAAAAGCGTGGTGTGGCTTCACAACCGACCATAGTATCCTTCCGCGCCAACAAACCTGGAAACAGTAGATGACGCTACCGACGCTACCGGACAGGTCGTGCGGAAAAATCATACGTTTGAAAATGCCAGTTTACTCGAGAACGAGTGAAATTTTTATAATAATATTTTCAACACCTCTTCTAAGATAATGTATTGATGTTTATTAATTTTTAGATTATTTTATGCAGCCGGTAGTTTTCTATTGAAAAATGTCAACATTTTTAATATTTGATCACTGTTATAATTATAGAGGAGGTGTGTGGTTAAAAAGTATATCTTGATTAACATGCTTCTATTCTTGAATAAACAGTTTCCGAAAAGAAAATTGCAAAATAATAAAAATTCTTGAAGATAACCGTTTATTCCATTAGCTTGGCATTTCCACTCCAAATGAAAAGGGCCTATCGCCTTAATGTGTTTCCAGCCCAAATATTATTTAAATTATGTAAAGGATTATTTTATAGTTAGGGCTTTAAAAGTGTGAAATTTATACTCTCTCATATAAAGAAAAAATATTGTGGTCGTGGAAAAATCGATCTAGAGATTTGGACGAATCTTTAAGTTTTATGAGAACACTAACCCAAAAATGTTTCTTTTTTTAAAAAAATTCTGTCCATACCCGTGTTTGTCAGTCCATCCCTGGCCACGGATTCGAAACAGTTTAGTGGATTTTGTTCAAACTTAATATTTATATTTTATAGGGCTGTACCTCAGGCGTTTATTTGATTCCAACCCGAGCTTACAAATTAATGGTATTTTAATTTTGGGGGAATTTTTTGAATTCCAAATTTTTAGATAATGGCGCTAACAATTTTGATTAAAATTCATATCTAAGATTTGTTTTTGCATGATCAATAGCACTGTAACATTAGCTTTTGGAATTATTTAAAGGGTGGTTTACTGATGGGAAGTTTTTGAAGATTCAAATATTTCGATATTTCCAACAATTAGGCTCCAAATGGGTATCTTGGAAAGGTTTGACTTTACAAATAGCGATATAAACTTGGTTTTGAATACAAACTCGATAAAGAGTTGTTTACTGATGAGATATTTCTTAAAAATTGAATTATTTTAAAAATAGTTCTAATGCTTTTACTTAAAATTAATATCTGTGGAGAGTTTTACATAAACATGATAAATAAAGCTGTGTTCGTTGTTTATTTGTGGGCAAAATTCTTCTATGGCTAATGAAACTCATGAATTAAAAAATAATTGAAATGACTAAAGAATGGATCTAGCGATTTGTTCAAAACTGGGAACTATTAAGTTGCTTTCATTTTAAATACTTATATATATAAATTGTTTTTCTAAAAAAAAAATGTGTTAACAAATATTTGATTTTTAAAATCTGTTAACAAATATTTTATTTTTAATAAAACTTGATTTTACTTAAATATTTCTAGCGATTTGGTTCAAAATTGGATTAGGGACTATTTCATATCGATAATTTTATATCTTTATTTACCTAAAATAAATTAATTTAAAGGTAGTTTACTTACTAAACTAAACAAAATTTGATTTTTTTAAATTTGACCTTAAAGATTGTAATTCATATGGTCATATAAGATACTTTTTCATGGTAGATAACATTACTTTTTATTTGTAATGATAAATAATATAGGGTAGTTTACAAATCATTAGTTTTGAAAATTTGAATTTTATTAAATATATTTGAACATTTTTTTCTAAATCTATATAAAAGAGGGTTTATTGTGATCAACACGATGATGTGTTTGTTTTTATGAGGAACATGTAATAAAGGGTGTTTTGATTAAATTCAATGCTTTAAAATTATCTTTAAATTTATAACACACATTATGAGCAAATTTATGCCATTGTGTTGTATCATTTTTACTTTCTCTCTCTCTTACAGGTAGAAAAAGTATGGTGATCGTCAAAAAAATTGAACTCGAGATTTTGATGAATTTTGACGTTTCATGACTCCCTAAATCCGAAAAAGTGGTTTTTGAATTTCCGTCTGTCTGTCTGTCTGTCTGTACCTCCAACTAGAGCCTAAACTATTTTACCGATTGAGCTAAAACTTGATATCTAGGGTTTTCATAGGGTTGCCCCAAGGGATTTTTGGAATTGGATATCTAACCCTAAAATTAGGGGTAGTTTACTGAAGGGAAAAAAGAGAAAAAATCGATTTTCTCAAAATCGGCTCAACGATTTTGATTAAATTTCACTTATGAACATTAATAAATATTACAAACAAAATGGCTACTCTCAATATTTCGGCAAAATGGCTTTAAGGGCACCGGTCTGATGGGTAAATTAACATTTTTTATAATATCTCCGAAACTATTTGAGATATGAAAATACTTAGCATTACAAATATGTATATATATGTATAATACAAATATTTAACCGAGACATATTTTTATAAAATCAATAACTTTCAATCTATACGCAATTATATGAATTTTTTTAACTTTTTAGACATTAAAGTTTAAGTATGGCGACCGTAAAAAAAAACTAACCTGAAATGTTGATGGGTGTCGACGTCTCATGACCCCCCGAACCCTAAAAAATAGTCTTTGCAATGCCGTCTGTCTGTGTGTCTATTAAAACTTAAAATTAAAGGTAGTTTACTGAAGGGCAAAAAGAGAAAAAGTCGATTTTTTTCATAATTGGCTCTAACGATTTTGATTAAATTTCATTTATAAACATTAATAAATATTCCAAACAAGATGGCTACCCTCAATAATTTGGCAGAATGGCTTTAAGGGCTCCAGTCTGACGCGTTAATTAACATTTTTTATAATAGCTCCGAAACTATTTGGGATATGAAATTACTTAGCATTACAAATATGTATATATATGTATAATACAAATATTTAACCGAGACATATTTTTATAAAATCAATAACTTTCAATCTATACGCAATTATATGAATTTTTTTAACTTTTTGGACATTAAAGTTTAAGTATTTCGACCGTAAAAAAAAACTAACCTGAAATGTGGATGGGTGTCAACGTCTCATGACCCCCCGAACCCTAAAAAATAGTCTTTGTAATGCCGTCTGTCTGTGTGTCTATAAAAACTTAAAATTAAGGGTAGTTTACTGAAGGGCGAAAAGAGAAAAAATTGGTTTTCTCAAAATCTGGTCAAACGATTTTCATTAAAATTCGTATCTAGGATATGATTAAGATTATAAATAAACTGGCTATTTTCATTTTCCTATGAAAATGATTTTTAGGGTACTTTACAGAAGCGTTAATTTCCGTATCTCCACAACTATTTGAGAAACTAATCAACTTATCATTGCAAAATTGTCGGACTATTATAAATAAAAAAAATTTATTTGACATATATTTTTATAAAAGCAGCAGTTTCTGAGATATTTGCAAATATATTAATACAATTTTGTGAGCTTTAGTTGTAAAGATATACTACTTAAGTCTTAACGCAATAATTCTCCAATCCCATAGAGTAATTAAATATAAGTAAGTATCTAAAAAAGTATGTTATTTTTCCTTAAAGCTCTTAGAAGAAATATTTGCACAGCAATGATCTATCTCCATTTTAGACTCAATAGTCAATATTTACATTTTTTATTGGTCAAAATATATAAATGAATAATTAAATATCAATGTGATGACTTGAAGATCTGCAACACCTTATAAAATGTTAAAATTTTAACCAGAAATCGAAATTTTTAAAACGAAGTGTTGACCCTTGTGGAAGACATTAAACTGTTTGAAATGCTCCTAGGTGGACAAAGATGCACCTCTCTTCTCATTGATTCTATATCATTGTATATTATTTTATGCGTGTTCTTATGTGGAGTGGTGATGATACAATGTACATTATTCCGTTCAGAAATCTTACGAGTTTATTTATTTAGATCAAAGGCTGGCTCCACTTGGCTGGTCTGTATAAGCAGACCTTAGCCCTCAATATCCATTTTCCCAATTCCATACATTACAATGTATTGGGCAAAAGTGTGTTCATACGCTCAAAGACAGGTTTTATATCAAGGAGGTGGGAACAATTTACTAGAAAATTCTTATCACCACCCAAATCCCATCCCTGTTAGTAAAGATGTAAGGATTTATTGATTTAGGCCTACACTAATTTCTAGGTAGAGCTTTTCACGCTAAATTGGTTATTTTAAAAATTATTTTTTTTAATACTACGTATAAATATTTTAAAATAGTTACTGGTTCATTACTGTGGCATAGAAAAATTTCAATGTGGTTATTCCTTTTTTTCAAGGAAGCAATATATTAATATTTAAGTTTAGATAAATCCGCATTATGTAGGTTCAGAACCAAATAATATATTATATTTATATATATATATATATATTTAGTGCCGCACCGCACCCATTCGGGTTTTACGCCTGTATACTATTTACTATAATTAGTTAATGTTAAGGATGGCTGAATTTACAGGAAGTGGTGCCCACATTTGCGTGAAGAAAGAGTTGAAAACCGTTTAGGAAAAACCCTCTCAGTGAACCCGGATATCCCCGTCATTGTCAGTTTAGTCTATTGAGAGGGTAGCATCTTAGAACATGTGACCACCGAAACGGTTGAATCGTGTTATACGTAAATAGTCTTCTTATTAAATGATTTTTTTAGTTTGTTTTGTTTGGCCTTCGAGTCAATGCTTGCTGTCATGAAATGATTATAGCAAACCATTCTTGCTCCGTTGTTAAATAGGCCAGCGTGGCCTGCATTTACCAAACACAATACAAGCAACGTCCTCTCCAGCCATGCGTTTCGATAGTTTAGAGTGTAGTTATCAATTGGATGTTACAGGCTAGGCTTCTAGAGTCAAGGAGGTATTAGACAGGAGCATTTTCTAGGAGGGTCAAAATAAGGAGTGGCGATAGGGGAGGATCTTTTACGAAAAAGTGTGAGGAAGACAACGTATAAACTAGCTTTGATGTCAAGTTAATTTAGTCCGTTTTTCCTGTGACAAGGAGGTCAAGGCTCAAATCCTGATTGGGTTTGATGAGGTTGCATTTCTTAAGTGGTTTCTCATGCTGTGTATTCCAGCTAATCATGACGTGGAGGACAAGGTTCGAATCTTGTGTGAAAAAGTACGCACATGAAATACATCATTATTTTGAAAATAATTGTTTATTGATTATGATTATGATTATGATTATGATTATGATTATGATTATTTTTATTATTATTATTATTAATAACACCACGTCTTACTAACCGTTCGGGCCATACGCATTTATGCAAATGTGTAATGATAGGGTGATTGTGAGATGAAATGAAGGACCTACAGTTTAAAGTGGAATCCGAACCAATGTGGAGGCCTGGCATTCTACACATTCACAAGTTGTGATTAATACACGTCTTGTCAGAGGTGAAGGAAGGGTTTAGCAATCAGATACATCTGTGCCGGGACTGAGAATTGTACCCCGAACCCCCAGCACAGATGCCCGACACTTTACCCCTAGACCGTAAGGTCACCAGGGATTATTAATCAAAATTAACTTTATTCTGGTTAATATCTGACACCACACTCTCATCGTCGATTTTTGTATATTTGTTCTACTTTCTTAACAAATTACGTTTTTACATGACTTAAACATATTATTTTATTCTCTTAGTGAGAAAATGTAGCAGCGTAGTTCGAATATTGACATATTAAAAAAAAGGGATTTAAGTGAATATTATGGATAATTTCTCTGAACAAACATATTTTCACCACGTTGTATGAATTTAGTTTTCTTTGCGAGTCTAACTTTACTATAAGGTCCTTACTAATTATTTATCGTTCTAGGATACGATTCAAGGGAGAGATTTAGGAAATCATATTTGAACTTGAGTTGGATATAAAATATTATTTTTTTTCGGTGGGTTCGCCTTGTAACATTCCATGAACTACTTTTGGATGTGGTGTATCAGGTATTCGATATTAGGTAAATTTTTTATTTGTTTTTTCACCATCGCGTCTCACCACCCGTTCAGTTTGGACGCCATCCCCCTCTTCGGTTGAAACATTCTGAGAGTGATTTTGTTGAAATAATCCTACTATTGTACAAAAGAGCTTTACAGAAGTAAAAAATTAGAGCTTTGGACACATTAATCAATACTTCAATCAAAATATTTGTTTGTGTGAAATTATAATATATTTCTTAGTTTTTATTCATTACCTTTAACCGTCAGTTTGGCTAAGATCGTAACGTGCCATCCTCATGATCTAAAGTTCAGGTGTTCGAATCTTGAGATTTCAATTATTTTTTTAAATTTATCAGACAGAAAAAAAACCTTTCATTTTAAATTTTTGTATTAATCAGTATATAATTTGTTTTAAAATTTTGTATAGAAGTATATAAGGTATTTGAGCATATGTAGAATACCACAAAATTTTTATTTAAAAATAATTTAATATGTTAGTAAATTAAAATCAGTACATTAATTTTGAAATTTTGTATGTTGTTGATTATTTAAAAATAAAATTATTGGGTTTATGATATAAAAATATACATATTTAAAAATAAGGCTAAGCAAACTAATTGTTAATTGCATAGTAACAACATTTAGTGCATAGTTATGTTTTAAAATAGTTAAGAATATAAAATAATGTTTTACTGAATTCAAATTATTAACAGGTGATTTTTTATTCCGAAATAAAATTAACTCACTGTATTCTAGTTGGAATTGATCCGATGAACCTCTGAGCTACAGACTAGCACGCTACCAAGTGAACTAACGAACATATGAAATAATGTGAACGTTTAACTCATACTTAAGTAACCCGATACATTTTTGAGACAGTAAACTTAGATGCAATCAAATGGAAGATGGTTTCCTAATAAAACCAAACAAATCGAATTACATGATGCACTCAATACAATAATAGTGTTTACTTTCAGTTACGTATCTTGTATAATGGCGGATTATGCCATCCCTTCGCTTTAATCTTTTGGTACGTCAAGGTTTTACAGTGTTGTCAGATTGAAAACTCATTCGCAAGCGAAACAACACCACACCAGCTTGCACGAGATTAGCAACCTTTCAAAATTGGCTCTGTTTTGGTACAGATTGCGATTTGCGAGATTATGAGTAGCGAGTTTTTTTTGCAATTTTCAAAATTAGGGGTCCAGGGATGGCCAACATTATTTTCTGTCATACCACTATCTACATTCTACGCTGTTTGCATTGTGCGTGTAACTATAGTCCAAAACCACAAACCTTACCTGACTACTGCCCTCTTTCCCCATCGTGGACAGTAAAAATAGGCCTATTTGGAGATTGGAATAGGAGATGAACAAATTAATTCAAATTTTAACAACAAGTTAAGTTGACCGAAAAAACCGATCTATTTGTTTTCTGATGTAATAGATTTTATTTTATTTAATCTACGGTGACCTTAAGGTTGGAACTTAAAATTACTTGGCGTGCCATTAGTGTCATGTGTTGGTCATCTCTGCCCTACTTGACAGACAATCCCTGTCTCGTAAGGTGTTCGGCTGGGGAGAACTGCCTGGCTAGTCACTAGTCTGACATCACCTATTTTTACAGCACAAACGTTTCAAGATCTAGAGCCCTGGGCTGCACGGTAAATCCCGGTATAGTGTACTAAGGGAGGTTTTTATTCAATAATTTCACATTGTTATCAAATCTAACCTAATCACGTGCGGGTAAGTTTGCTAGTAACGCTACATTACTCC
The DNA here is from genome assembly GCA_033556935.1 of Timema podura. Lineage (NCBI taxonomy): Eukaryota > Metazoa > Arthropoda > Insecta > Phasmatodea > Timematidae > Timema > Timema podura. The sequence goes on along the minus strand of JAVRXN010000006.1, from coordinate 30,797,239 downwards.
TGACTACACCATTATAGTAATGTGTAATGCCCGGACGATAAATAAGACACAAAGCAAAGAAACATTTATTTTTTGATAAATTAGTATACAAAATATACAAAACTCGCCAACCAAAAAAGTTATTTATGGTTATTACTTCACTGTGAAAGAGCCTTAGCCTATAGGTAGTTTATAACTAATAGTCTATTTATTGGAGGTATTTAACATGCACGTTATGCACCGAGTGATTATATCAGCAAACGAGAATTTCTATGAGCGATAGCGAGAGGCCTTCCAATTCTGCCGGGAAAGGTATTTTCACACACCTTCCAGGGTTCTTTTAAATACCACAATCGACTTAGCACCGACAACTTTACTTCCTCTCCGAATGAAGTTGTGCTACGTATTTTAAACGTTCAAGAAAAATTCATCGACCTCGGCTGGGTTTGAACTAATAGTAAGGATCCAAGATATCAATCTGTATAAAGAAAATGTTTCGAAATATTTTTTGTAAATTTTTTAGACACAATCATAATTATTATGCTTATTTTTCATATTATTATTATTGTAACTGATTGTAGGCCTATCAATACATGTTAAATTGTATCAATATGTATCTGATTAAATAAAAATGTGGACGAAAATTAATGGTATAAACTACTACTAATTCTTCATAGCAACGTGTAGTCTACTTGTTTTAGCTCAATCATTATTACAAAGAGTTTAAAATTCTCATAAACTACAAAAATATAGCCTTCAAGAGAATGAAACATTATTTTAAATTATGATAATATAACTATAGAAACTATGATAGAATTTAAAAAATAAACACACGTAAGTTAAACTCAAAGTCACAACTAAATTTTTGGGTTCCGTACTAAGAATAGAACTCTTATGAAAAACTCACGTCATATATCTTTTATCAGTCCTACACAGATCTCAACATTTGAATGTTTAGATATATAAAGTCAAAGCTTGGGTTGCAGCTAAGTGCTAGCGTGCCCACGTGGAACGGGTTGGTAACAATTTTGAAAAAAGACGAATAACGGAATTTGGGAATCATTAAAAGTAAGTTTACGCTTTATTATTATTTTTACCTAATTGTGAGGGTACTTTTGAAAACTTTTACCGTGAGGGTTTCAAATATAATATATAAAATATTTTAATATAATAGTATACACATATTATAATTTTTTTAAATAAAAATTCTCATATACGGAATTTTTAAAATGTTGGGAAAACACTGAAAAAAAAGAATATTTAAAACATATGTTTCTTACATTAAAAATAATTTTATTTACTAGCAAATAATACTTTTCGAAATATTTCTATATTAATATCACTCAGTACTTTTACTCATGAATGCCACCTGACGACAACTTTCGACGAAGCAAGACCGCATAAACGAGGAGAGGATGGCGAGCCTAGGCACGAAATCCAAATAGCCTCCACCTAGTGCATACTTGATCCATAGTTATGCATACATTAAAGATACGTAAAGAATGAAAACTAACAAAGCAACGCATATTATTAAGCCATAAAGATATTGCTGAAAGTTTGTTTACTATTTTGGTTCCTAGATAAAGCTAAAGTGATATTTAATATATATGAGTACACCTTAATTTTTTTTTCAATAAGTCATAACCGATCTCACTTAGAGAGACGCGTATCATCCTAAGGTTTCATTTTTTAAATTTTTTGAGGTATCTGACGTGTAATTTTTGAACTGACTGATAAAATTAGCGCACTACTTAGATACTATCTTAAAATTTGAAAAGACACAACATTCCCGTCCATTAGCTCCTCACTTTAGAACGGGAAACAAATGTTTCGCTAAAAATAAAAGTTCTTCTATGGCAGGAATCGAACCTAGTTTACTTAGATTATTAATCAAACATGCTATCGATTGAGCTAAGCTGTCGCAATATCTATTTATTAAATAAATCTGTAAATAGTGCTCTGGTTGGATTATTGGTTTAGAAAGCATTTATAATAATAATAGTAAGGTAACCAATAATTATTTGAAGAGTATGAGATTTTAACATATAGGTTGTAGCGCAGACTACTAAATACATCATTTATTTGGTCTTGAAATTAGCTTGGAAAAAGTAATAACTGTTGGCTTAATGCAAAACATAAATGTTTAGAAGATGTATGAATGTTAACTGCATTAGAAACTGTCAGTATTTTGCTAGTGCATTACTTGATAAAGTTAATAATGTGATCCATCCTCCTTTTAGACAAGCGCCATTTAACTATTATACGCTATACGCGGACATTCACGGCCAGCAAGCACACACAGAACGAGCTATTTATTAATATGTTTGAATGCCAGGAAAACTTCACTGTTTCTCAGATAACCTTCTTATAGTCAATCTTAAATCAATATGACAATGAAAGAGTGTTTAAAGCAATTGTTGAGGGTTGGGTTTTTTATTTGTTTTTTTTTAGCACCGCGTCTTACTACCCGTTCTGGTAATACGCCTAAGTACTAATTACTCCAATGTGTTAGGAATTGGAGAGGTTGAAGTTAGAGGAAGTGAAATTGCATTTGCGTGGCGGGAGAGTGGAAAACCATTTAGGAAAAACTACCCCAATTCACCTGAGCGAGATTAGAACCTCTATCTTCCTGTCCACATCAGTTGAGCTAAACAGGAAACTAGCGCGTCAGCTAACTACTCCACCGGGGTGGGTCTGTGAGTTGTTGATAATCTCATTGTAATAAAGACATTATTGATTGAACTTAAAAAAGAAAGCCCCAAATTAATCATAGATTATAGACCAGTGTGATATCTTCTCGAAACACTAACACAATAAAATATTCAATATCTTATATTAAACAAAATTACAAAGTAAAATAAATATTATAGGAAATACGGTAAATAATTTATATTTCCTGCATCGGTAGTCATGTGGACAGAAAATTTCTCATATGGTCCATTTTCAGTTATGGATGAAACAGGGTTCTAGTCCTGGCTGGGCATATTGAGACAAGTTTTCCTAAATTTTTTTCCAAATTTCTTCCAAGCAAATGTGGCTACATCATCTTTAATTTGTATCTTTTTCATCACTAGCCCCCAGAAATTAGTAGTGAAGATGGTTGGAATAGGTAATATTATGTTACATATAAATATTCTCCTATAGTTCACTCTGGACTATATTATCCTCTTCGTGGAAGAACGGAATTTCCCCTTCCGGCTGACCCACAAAATCCATTATAGATAGGACTGTTAGCATTTCCAGGGACTCACAGCAAAACACCTGATTAAACTAATGTTAAAACCTGTCTGGATAAAAAAACTACGTTGATCTATATACACAACATTCATCCGAAACTTTAACAGGGACTCGAACCCCAAAATCTAAGTCTATCATGCTGCAATTTGCCTGATTGATATCCTACGGAAAATAATTAACTACGGAACTAGTTGTTCACAAATATCAGGCTGGTTCTTCACTGAGACTCACAAAACAAAACATGGTTAAATCATGCTAAAAATGCCTGGATAAATATTCTACAAAAAAAAATTTGCAATGGTTAAGTGGTTCCATATATATATATATATATATATATATATATATCCAAATATCCGGCTGACACTCCACCGGGACTCACACCAAAACACCTAATTATTATAATAAAAAAATGCCTAGATAAATACTCTAGAGAATACTTAAATTACACCACAGTAATTATGTGGTTCCATAAATGTATACAAAAAATCAGCTCGCACTTCACCGGGACTCACACCGAAACACCTAATTATACACAAATAATCCTAAAATATGTCTGGATATTTGGCCAGTATAAAATTAAAAACCGCACCGCAATTGGTTAAGTGGTTCCAGAGGTCCTAAGTTACAGATATAAATAAATCCGGCCGTTTCTTTCACGGAAACTCAAACGCTGACTGTATGTATGATAGATCCTCACTTAGCAGACATCCGGGGGGATATAAATAAATTCACCACAATTGGTTACCCAGTTCCAACACCCATAAATTCTTTAAAACAGTACAGAACTACAATATTTTCTTACTAAAAGATATCTACATTCCAAACCTTAAAAAAAATAAATAGAGATATCATGTAAATTGTTTTTAAGCTCGTAAACCAAATACAATACTTCTCCTTGCTTTTCATTTATTTAAACCTCCTTTCTCTTATATTATATTAATACTTGCCTATGAAATGGCCACTTTTATTATTTGGATTTCCAGAATTGATTTAGTAAAAAATAAAAAGATTTGACAAAAAAAATTAAATATGAAATTTATTAGAAAATGTTCATCAACGTATGTTCATCAACGTAAATCTTATTAAACTACAATTTTTCTAATAAAATATTTATCAAAACTTTTTTCAATATTTATATTGTGGCCATTATGTTAACATTAAATAAATTATGGAGTCTAACTATGGTCCCACAAAGCTATAGACAGTTATAATAACGTTGAAGAAACAAATAAATTCCCTTTTATCAATAAAATATGTCCAATAGATAAGATTTTATCAATTTTTTTATGTTTATCCGGAAATTGTATAAAATATTTTAAATCAAAATTGGGACCCTTAAATTATATAAAAAAAATTAAACTCAGTGTCCTAAAAATAAAATAAAAATCTTTAAGATTCAATTTGGTATTTGAGTTACATGTGTAGAATATAATAATTAATCATTAATAAATTCATAATTTGCTATTCACAGTAATTAAGATTCTGAAAAGGGGGAGACCTGCTTTATGTTACCATGTAAAAACAATAGATGTGGGTAGCACTGATGCCAAAATATTGTGTGGTTTGGATAAATCTTAAACATTAAAAAAAAATCCAGGCCATATATTAATGAGACCAAACATAAATAATTAACTAAGTATGTAACGAATAATTGATTTTATTAGGAAGGGAATAAAAAAGTAAAATTTTAGTAGATCAAACCATTTGAACATCTCAAAAAGAAATATCTCCTCCCTCATCGCTCCTTTGAAACAGTCAAGAAATAGTTTAAAGACTTAAGGATTTCTTTAAATCCGGCCTTGGGCGTAGCTAGGCAAACTATTCTGCAGTCATGTGTGGAGTTATAGCATACCGCGCGGGCGTGAGCCAGTAAGTTGCTACCTTACAATCTCGACGGAGGGTACATTTGGTAAACAAAGCTGGTTTGTGTGTTATGATGGAGAAACTCTGATACTTTTCCTTCTTCATAAGCTCTGATGTATTGATATTTATTACATTAGTGAGTTATGCTTACACAGTTCACACTTGGGTGGGATTTTATTCATAGCACTCACTGGAATATTGAAAGCTACATTAAGAAATACAAATTGTAGTTATTGCATGTTTTAGTTCCTAGCTTCAAAAGCAGATTCATATCAAGTGTTCAAAATGGTGGCCCCTAACGTTATTGCAATAATTGAGGCGACGTATCAATGACGGGCGTACTCTTTTGAAAACACGTGGAGTTTCTTGAACCTTATCACATGCAGCAACTATCTTGGCTAACAGGTCTTCCTCGGATTCAACAGCTGTCTCGTACACCAAAGCTTTGACAAAGCCCCACAGAAAGAAATCTAACGGATTTAGGTCAGGAGAGCGTGGTGGCCACGCAACAGGCCCACCTCTTCCTATCCATCGGGCGGTAAATGCAGTGTTGAGGTAGTCACGCATAGCTCTTGTGAAATGAGGTGGGGCACCGTCATGTTGTAGCCACATGCGTTGTCTAACGGAGAGCGGTACATTCTCGAGGAACTGTGGCAATGCAAATTTCAGAAATTGGTAGTAGATTTGGCCAGTCAAACGTCGTGGCATCAGGTAAGGGCCAAAGAGATGATTACCCACAATGCCTGCCCAGATGTTGACAGAAAATCTATGCTGGTTGGCCATGATGATAGTTGCATGAGGGTTCACGTCATTCCAAATGTGACTATTTGTACTATTAAAATAGCCGTCTCTGATGAATGTTGACTCATCGTAAAACAAGATTATAGTGGAGAAATCAGGAACCACTCCGCACTGCTGCAGAAACCAGTCGGAGAATTCATGTCGAGGAGCATAATCTGCTGGCCCCAATGCCTGCACCTTGCGCATGTGGTACGGATGCAGCAGCTGATCATGCATGACACGCCATACTGTGGAATTGGACACCTTCGTTTGATGCGCAATGGCGCGTGTGCTTGTTGACGCGTTATCATCCACATAATTCAGTACCTCTTCTTCGACAATTGGAGTGCGAACATTCCTCAGGTGACCAGCTCCTCCTCGTAGCTGAAATGTACCTGTTTCACGAAGTCGCTGAGTGACATCAGTGAAGGTCCGGTGATAAGGTTGACGTCGCGCAGGATATCTATCGTGGTACAACCTTGCAGCTGCTCTTGCGTTTCCTCTAGCTTCACCGTACAGCATGACCATGTCTGTCATTTCTGCGTTTGTGTACTTTGCCATTTGACTATTAATACGCACAACATGCAGTGAAGTCGTGTGGACTGATGCAGTCTGCTCATGGAGGGAGGGGAAGATAATGATAATAAGAGTGGGGGAAACGAGGAGGATGAAGCAACACAGATTTATTGGCTCCCTACCTGACAGGAATTAACACTTGTCTTTGAAATTAAACATGCATGATTATCTCAGAAACGGGGAAAGCTAGACAATTTCTCCAAAACACCATTTTTGTTAATTTTGATTCCTTGTTTTGTAATCTTAAGTAAAAATTGGTAATACTTACTCTGACATATTTTATTTTAGAAAAAATGTGTTACAACCCCCCTTTTTTACATGATGGGGGTGGTAGCGGTAACAGCACATTTAGTTTTTTAATGATCAAGGTTTCAATAAGTAGTATACAAAGATTCATTGTAATACCCTAAGCAGTTTTCATAATATTTCACACAACAGTCGTTTTTAGCTCTGTCTTTAGGGGTGTATACCGCCCTTAATATTGAAGATGGACCCTAGGTTGCTTATGAGAATTATTCTAATTTCACCCAAGGAGTATCCTGCCAAAGTTTGATGCAATGTTTTAGAAACATGTTGTATAGCTTGTTTGAAGCAGCAATACATCACTATGTACTTACATCCAGGAAAACTATGCTAGTACCATTAAATTGTGTTAAAAGTTTTGTCATACAGTACCGAGAGAGCAAATATGTTCAAGCATGCGTGAACAACAAGTTGCATAGGAGTAAGTTGCGCGGCACCGCACATGTAATAATGGCAAGCATTTTCTGTGATGTAGGACCGTTAATGATTACCCTCAGAGCATATTACCATTTCTATATGGACTGGTTTGCTGTCTACTATTAATTGTGGTGTGTTCTGCTGCCGTGCTCCAAGATGTCGAGGTGTGCAGTGCCACACGACTAGCTCTTATGCAGTCTGTTGTGCACGCATGCTAAAACAGCTTTGCTCTCCTGGTGCTGTACGCCGAAAATTCAAACACAGTTTAATGATATTAGCATAGTTTTACTGATTTAAGTGTACTATGATTTTGCATTACTTTTCGAACAAGCTATATGTGTAGTTTGGGCTATAAGTTTGCAAACAACCTGTATATATAAATATATATGTACGTAAAATTATTTTAAGATTTTAGGGAAATATTTATACCTTTCAACTTTATTTTTGTGTGAACAATATTTTTAAATAACAAACTAAACATTAAATATTGCGAAATTTCTGGTGGTTTAAATAATGGCTCAATATTTCAATGGGCAGCTCCATTTAGAGCGTATACATTTAAAATTTCATGATTTTCTAAAAATAAAATTATTCATTACCTTCCTTAACATTTTAGTTGTGATAAAAACTATATTAACACAATAATTTATTGATGTTGATTAAGAATTCCCTAAAAAAATTATATAAACTTTTTAATCCCCACGTATTACTACCCGTTCTGGCTATACTTTTAGATACTAGTTACGCTAATAGTTCTAGGGCTTATGAAGGATGAATTTAGAATAAAAGTACCTGCATTTACCTTAAGGAAGAGTGGAAAACTATTTTGTGAAACACACCTTCTGTGCACTCGACCAGGATTAGAACTTCAATCTCCCTATAGTCAGCCATTTAGTCCAACACAACAGTGATGCCTTAGACCACGTGGCCACTGAAGCAGTTAAAGCTTTATTTAATTTGACAATATTTTTATAAAGCAATATATTTGTATATAATTTCCTTAAATTGTTAATTAGATCCAACTTTGGTTAGATAAAGGGGAAAATATTTTTTTCACAACACATACATTAATTAACGTCACATCCGTTTCGGTGGCTGCATGGTCTAAGGCATCACTCTCGTAATAGACTAGACTACCAATTACGAGGAGATCGGGGTTCCATCCCGGTTGGATATATTGAGGGTGGTTTATCCTGAATGATTTCTCACTCTCTCTCAACGCAAATGTGGGTTCAGTTCCTTTAAATTCAACCGTTCTCATTCCTAACCAATTAGTACATAAGAGTATAGAAGCAGTGCTAAAGTAATATTTTAGTGCTATAAGTATTTCAATCCCTTAATAATTAATTAATCCATTTGTAAGTAATAGTTAAACATGTTTGTTTATAGAATAAGTACATTTGGTTTCTCGTGTTCAAAATGTATCTATTTATTGTTAAGGTATGCGTGGGATTGTATAATGTATAAAAATATATAAATTTTTAATACTTAACGTTTTATTAGACATAAATGGTTCCTTGGAAATGGAATCCATAAATTCTCTGATTAAATATGAATAAAAAGTAAATCTAAATTTGATTTCTCTTTTTAAGATATAAGATTTTCACTGTGCATATTATATCTTACAAACTAAATTATGAGCCCTATATTATTAATTAATCACTGTCAATATAAATATCTACCTACCGACTGAAACCTTATTTCCTCACCCAATAAATGGAAACTTTTTGATAGAATTCACAAAGTATATATTCTCATCGCTTGAATAAATCATCTCCTTAGAGCTTTTATATCTTACCCCTCAGTTATATTTTTTTTTATTCCAAGCTCTGAGAACTCTTTTAATTCAACTCATTATGATTTCATATCTTTCATGGAGACAAATATTATTCTCTAGAGTCCTTTATTAAATCTTAAGACGAATAAAATATATGGATAGTATTATCATACCTTAGGGACAGTAAGCATGAGAAAATTTGGTCGTCTTCAAAAAACGAGTTCCCGTTGACTTTTTTTTTATTCAGTTCCCCCACCTCTAGAACGTTCATTCGTTTGACTTTCTCTTTTGACCACTGTCTGGAGACTTTTGAGAGCGCTAGTGGTATTCTTAAGAAGTTATCGTCATGTCGGCAAACAACATTTTCCCATCTTCGTGTTCAGTGGGGCTCGCTTATTGTTGTGCTTTCAACCAAACATTTCTTACAACAGGCTGTGCTTGGCGTCATATAGCTCTACACTCTGTTCTGAAAACATTCACCCTTTTACAACAGGCTGTGCTTGGCGTCATATAGATCTACACTCTGTTCTGAAAACATTCACCCTTTTACAACAGGCTGTGCTTGGCGTCATATAGCTCTACACACTGTTCTGAAAACATTCACCCTCTTAAAACAGGCTGTGCTTGGCGTCATATAGCTCTACACTCTGTTCTGAAAACATTCGCCCTCTTACAACAGGCTGTGCTTGGCGTCATGTAGCTCTACACTCTGTTCTGAAAACATTCACCCTCTTACAACAGGCTGTGCTTGGTGTCATATAGCTCTACACTCTGTTCTGAAAACATTCATCCTCTTACAACAAGCTGTGCTTGGCGTCATATAGATCTACACTCTGTTCTGAAAACATTCACCCTCTTACAACAGTCTGTGCTTGGCGTCATATAGACCTACACTCTGTTCTGAAAACATTCACCCTCTTACAAACAGGCTGTGCTTGGCGTCATATAGCTCTACACTCTGTTCTGAAAACATTCACCCGCTTACAAAGAAAACGGCGCTATCATGTTTTTCCTTCTGGATTATTCCTAACCATAATCTAATCATGTCAGTATGAAATGTTATCATTGATATGAAAGTAATAATACTTGTTTTGTGGATATTATAGTAATAAGAAGTTCTTTCTTCAACATTTTGATATCTTTACCCGATTGACTCCTACAAAATGTCCTATTAGCAGCCTTAGAATTTAAATACCTAAACTTTACCTTCTTTCCTTATTTGAAGTAATCAATTAACTGCAACCGTGGGATCATGTGTCCCCATTCTCCTTCCCCCTTGCCTTCTATGACGTCACTCATTAAACCATTTCTCTCTATCTGACGTCATACTTAGTCCTCCAACAGAATCTTTGGTTTGTTTTCTTTTCTGAACAAAATTCTTGTTTTTAAATTACCACGGGTTAATTAATATCTTTTGAAACTATACGCATGTATAGTAATTACACTAATGGGGTAGGGATGAGAAAGGAAGAATTTTAGTGGTAATCTACACGCATTTGCGTGAAAAAAGAGTGTAAAAACCATCATCAGTAGTCCCGACCTGATTTTAACCGTCAGGCCAGTCTAACACGAGATTGACGCCATATATTATTTGTCTACTGAGGCGGGCGGCTGTTAATTCCTCGTTTCTGATAGTTGATATATTATACATTTTGAGGCAATGTCAGGATTCAGACCTGGGACTCTTAAGTTGGAAGGCAGACGCACAAACGACTCAGTAAGTCTGCAGGACTATGACGGTTGTGTTGGTACTAGCTAGTATGATCTAATCTATACTTAAACACTGATAGCTCTCGGTCATTAATTTATTATTAATATTGTACCGTTGGAAGTATACACAGATAATACTGTATTTTGAATATATTGTATCATATGACTACTAAGAACATATATAATACATACTTTTAATGTTAAAATAAATGGTAATGTGCACCGAAAATACTTTATCACTCCTTTATCTAAATTATACATATTGCTCGTAAGAGGTGTGAAACGAGATAATATAGACGTACAGTGTTACAGAAATATATGGAAAAAAAATCTCTGTTCGACAAAGGACATATATAATTTTATTTATTATTTTTAGATTTTAAACATATTTGGCTCAATATATTTCAGATTAAAGGTTTTAATTTTCAATATTGTTCCAACTTAGTAATTATAATTTATTTAGTATCTCAAAGAGTAGTGGAGATATGTAAATGGGCGATATCTGCTTGTGTACAGTACTATCAAAATCATTTTCTTGAAAAAGAAACGGGCCATTTTTAAACCGTTAAAAAAAGTGCCTAGATAATATGTTAAAGAAAATCGAAGTAGTGGATCCTGAGAAAATAGTCTTTTCTCTTTAGGCTACTAAGTAAACATCCTTTTTTACGTTTATAAATCTAGTTTCAAAATTTCCTCAGGAGAACATTAGGAAGACCTTAGATAAGTTTCATCCCGATAAGTAAAATGGTTTCGGTTGTATCAGAACTACAGATAGACAGAAAGACGACATTAAAAAAACACTATTTTGGATTGAGGTGGCCATGAAACTTCAATATCCATTAAAATCTTGGATAAAATATTTGTTACGATCACAACATTTTTCTACACAAGGGGTCACAATAAAGTAAAAACGATCCTGTGTGTTTATTTAAAAACTATGGAATATATTTTTGTGAGAAATTTATTGCACCGCTAAAAGATTGTGTTGGTTTAACTGCGCTTTTATAATATTGTGACATAAATATATTTTTAAATGTTGAATATATTGTACAGAAATGGCACTGGGAGTTAAATAAAATATTATAATGTAACAATCAGACGATTAAAAACCGAAAATATTGAAGAATAATATATTTGATACTAGGATTCAGCACAAAACAAGAGAAGGGTAGAAAACCTATTTGAAGACCACGGACAAGATGGATGGACCAAGCGCGGGAGGACATGGAAGCTAAAAGAGCGGACTGGAGACGCGTGGCTGAGGGAGAAGTTTGGAGAGATCGACAGAAATAGAAGAGGTTCTGCCAGACGACCCGTAAAGTCGGAAACGTCGAATGATGATGACGACAAAGATTCAAGAAATAGTCAACCAAATATATGTTAACACAAAATATTCTCTTTATTTCTTTATAATGCTTTCGCTGTCAAGTATCTCATTATATTCCAAGCTAGTTTCATAATATAAACCCTGATTTCATTATATTATTATTATTATTATTATTATTATTATTATCACCGCATCTTACTAACCGTTCGAGTTATACGCACTTACGCTAATGTGTAATGGTAGGGTGATTGTGAGATAAAATGGAGGACCTACAGTTTAACGTGAGATCCGAACTACGGTGGAGGCCTGACATTCCACATGGAAGGGTTTGAAAATCAGATAAATCTGTACCGGTACCTGATTTTATAGTAATACCATTTTATACCTCCGACATTGATTGAAATTTACTAAAATTTGAAATTCTATAGCTATATCTTATTTGATTTTGTAAATATTAAGATAATCTAAAAGGAAATCAAAATCTTCCAATAATACTTACTGGATTACTGAATAATTTAGCTTTACATGTTTAATAAAACTGGATGAAAAGGTAAATAATATGTTTTTTTCTGCCATTGTGGCAACATGATCTTCCAATTTTCAAGTGACAAGATTCATATTAAAATCTGACATTACTTAAAAAAGTATCAAAAAAATTATTCCTTATATAACCATATAATTATTAATATTACTTAATAAACATTGTTTTTAATTATTCGCATCTTATCAAAGGGTATATTAACTAAATAGTGCATCTCATGTGAGTAAACCAGTTTGTTAGGGATATGGGCTGTAGAGTTAATGTTTTTAGAGCAGCTAGTAGTTCGCATGACGCAGCAGCTAAAGCGCTTGTAGCGGAATATTCCCAGCGGTTCAAAGAAGACGGTCTGAGCAAGATGGAAAAAGGGAATGAGGGTGAGGGTTTGAGGGAAAATGGTAGGGGAAGTAGATAGATAGAAAAAGAGGTTGGATGGAACAAGACTTCAGGAGGAAATTGAGTCCGTAAGGCGGGCAATAACAGCCCCTGGTAGCCAGCAACCCTCTGTTCAGGGGAGGCGGGAGGAAGGATGCACAGAACCTTAAGGTGGTAGTGTAAGGATCGACAGATAAAGGCATTATCTTTGCAATTATTATAGAATTTTTTTTTGTCAAAATAAATAAAATATAGCTCCAGTATAAACGTAGAGTTTAATTTTCTTCTAATGGTGATATCATCAGTTGTTGAATATCTGTTGAGGATGTCCTGGAACTGAACGACAAATTTTTATCTTCATTTAGAAAGGTTGTCATCTAATGTCACATAATCATGACTGATATTCAACAAGTCATGAACTATTTAGGTGGCTGCGTGGTCTAAATCGCTACTCTCGTGTTAGATTAGATTGCCAATGACGTGTGGGTTGGAGGTTCATTCCCGGTCGGTGCACTGAGTGTGGTTTTTCCCTGAATTGTTTTACATTCACTTCCACGCAAATTCAAGTGCACTTATTCTAAACCTTCCTAATTCCCAAACGATCATCGTATTTAGTAAATAGGTGTATAACCAGAACGGGTAGTAAAACAAGGTGCGAAAACAATAAATGTTTATTTTGGGAAAAAAAAATCTATAAAAAAACCCAGAAACTTTAACCGGAATGGAAACCAAAACCGATAATCGAAATAAACAAGATTTTTAAGGAACCAGAAGTGGAACAGCATCCAAAAAAGGCAAATATTTAAGAAACAGAACCGGAACAGAAATTGATAATAATTTAGGATAATAAAGCTCTTTAAGGTTCTAACTTTTTATAAAAAGTAATTTATAATAATTGAATGTTATTAACTTTTTTCTGAAACTCAATTTTATTTTGAAAATAAAATTTTCTCCGGAATTTTTGTGAGAGTAGGCAATATTTATTTTACAAGGGGATTATAGAAGATTCAATGATCACTTTTCAATAAGCACTAATGAGTTCGATGAATAATTAGCAGTAGGCACTACTGTGTTCCGTTTAATGAATACTTAACAGTAAGCAATAATGAGTTCAATGAGAATTTAATAGTAAGCACTAATGAGTTAAATGAGTAATTAATAGTAATCACTAATGAGTTCAATGAAATTGGGTTCGAAAGCACTAATGAGATCAATGATCACTTAATAGTAAGCACTAATGATCAATGAGCTGTTAATAGTAAGCACTAATGAGTTCAACGAGAACTTAATAGTAAGCACTAATGAGTTCAATGAAAAATTAGAAGTAGGTACTACTGTGTTCAATGAATACTCATCATTAAGAACTAATGCGTTCAACGAATACTTGGCTGTAAGCACTAATGAGTTCAATGATCACTTGATACCAAGCACTAATAAGTTTTAGCGAGAACTTAATAGTAATCACTAATGAGTTCAATGAGAACTTAATAGTAAGCACTAATGATATCAATGAGCACTTAGCAGTAACCACTAATGATTTCAGATTCTTGAGGAATGATTATTATTTACATTGTGTAGGGTCTACTCATTTTGCTCTTTAGGATAAAAGATTAGGAAGATATAGTTAGCTTTGACTGACAGCAAACATGTCTAAGAAGGAGGAACACACTGGTAAATGAGAACCACCTAGTTGCACAAGAATTTTCTTCTAAACACGAATAAATTTATTTAAAATGATCTTCCTAAAATTTAAACAAACATTTACATGTTTAATAAAACAGGATGAAAAGGTAAATAAAATGTTTTTTCTGCCATTGTGGCAACATAATCTTCCAATTTTCAAGTGACAAGATTCCTATTAAAACCAAACATTACTTTAAAAAGTATCAAAAAATATTATTATTTATATAACCATAACGAGAACTGGAACAGGATCAAAAAAGGCAAATATTTAAGAAACAGAACCGGAACATAAATTGATAATAATTTAGGATAATAAATGTTCATAAAGGTTCTACTTTTTAAAAAAGTAATTTATAATAATTGAATGTTATTAACTTTTTTTTGAGACTTGTAATAACTTGTCCAACGTTTGAGTTCATTATATGTACTTCAGAAATTCTTTTATAGTTTTATTAATTAATTATTTGTTTTAGTTGATAAATGGAACGAAATAAATATTACTTATTTTGGTATTTCTTTGAATGACATGAAGAATGAAATCTCAAGGATATTATTAAGATAGTTCTTGAGGTAAATTACATACAGTTAATATATCGTAGCACTACAAACTCATTTATTATTTTGGTGGGTCAAAAAATTAAGGATCTCAAGAAAATAGCAACATTTTAATTTTAAAATACTCTAATTAAATCTAAAATATTACTTTAAAATTATTTTAATAAACTGTTAGATGCAAACTAGACTAGAGGAAATTGAGCCTATGTCGGCGATTATCATTCTTATTTTGACTTCAAATAACCTGCTTAGCCTTTGGAAACGATCTTAGAACTAGTTTTGTTTGATAAATTCACACAAAAATTAATATTTACAAGCACCAGCGTCGGTGGTTGAATGGTCAAAAGCGTAACTCTTGCAATATACTGGATGGCTGATGACATTAATATCGGACTTCGAATCCTCATCCCTCAAATATGGATACACTTTTTCTAAATTCACCTTCCTCCTCCCTGATATATTATCTTAGTTAGATAGTAGGGAGAGCGGGATAAAACGAGGTACAAGGGCGAAGCGGGGTGTACCATTTATTGTTGCTGTATGGTGCTGAAACCTGGTGGAGGTAGATGTATCTAAAAGCAGATGTTACGCGGCATCTAGGCGGGGCTTACGAGAGCTAACGAGCTGCATGCTCTACCCCCACCACTGAGGTGACGTCATGGTAGCGGTCCTTCCCACCGCTTGGACTTCACAGCGTTTAGTGCATTCTGCTGCGTTGTTTGGACGTGCTAAACATTATATTACATAATAGTTTTGTGTTTTGTTCAATTGTTAGGGACGGTTTATAATGTGACTATTGTTTTATGCTTTGGTGTTAGTATAATTTTACTATATTTTTCTTTTACAGTATAATATTATACTACAACATGTTATAAGAGTCATGCCTTCCAGATGATGTGTGACCGGATGTCACTCAAATTATGACTCTAAGAAGAGTGATGGCTTAAAATCTGTATTTAAGTTTCCTACAGACGTATTTTTGAAAGATAAATAGATTCGTGTTATTCATAGAGATAAGTTTGTCCCCACAAATACGTCTGTGGTTTGTGAATAACATTTTACTGATTGTGAAATAATTAGGGAAGATAAAGTAACACGACCAGACGGAACAGTATTAACGTGTAAAAGAGAGAGGCCTGAATTAATAGAAGGATCATTTCCTACAATATTCAAAAACCATCCAGCTTATTTATCAAAAGTTTTACCTAAAAAGAGAAAAACACCAGATGAAAATAAAAGGGAAATTGAAGCTCTTAAATAACACAAGAAGAAGAACTCGCTTCTAAAAATAGAATTTTTTTTTAATTATTTTAAATCAAATTTTTCAAAGCACTACAGGCAAGAGTTGGGATATAAAATCATAAATTATGGAAATAAAATAGCTTTATTAAAATAAATATCACATAAAGTCCACCTTCAATTCTTCTATATGTAAGTGTGAATCGAAGTTTAGCTAGTACGATTCATGTTAAAGGTGAAGACATTATTATAAATATTTTTAGAATGTTAGGCAATAAACATGAACAGTCCTGTATCTTGTGGTCAACATTTAGAACCATTCTTGAAACAGAAAACAAAGTAGCGATGAAAATGGTGGAGAGTTTTAGTTAACAACGCTAACGTTCAACTGTTAGTGTTAGTGTTAAAACTATTCAAGTGTTTAACATCAAGCATCCTTATACGAAGAAATGTTTTTGGCCAAAAAATCACAAAAATGTTTTCTATACAGACTCGAAATGCAATTGGGAAGAGAGTTTTGTTGGTTGACCACTAAAACCTGCACTAAGTGTGAACAACCTAATCTAGCTTTAGTTAAAAAATATAATTGCAATATTCTGTAATATTTTAATAATTAATAATTATACAAAATTCTGAAAGACAGACTACAATATAAGAAAAGCGAGAAATGTAAATTAAAGAAGATTTTCTGTTTACAAAATCAAGTAAATTTGTGTGTATCTTAAACTTTGTAAAACATGTAGCAAGTATTATGTTGATTCTCAGTCACGTTTTCAGTTCTTTTAATATATTTAACATTTGAAAACATGTTAACTATAATCCACAATAAATTAAGAGCAAATATTATATTCTAGCTTAGAATTAGGATCAAAGTTGTTTTTTCAAATTTAGTAATAATGTAAATTATATATATCATTCATCAATAATTTGTATTTAACTTTACTAGCACATAATTAATTCAGGTAATATGATTCGAATAATTTAGCTGGTGTAAGAATTTAAGAGGGGAGTGAGTATTAGCTTGGCTTCTTTGATTAAAATTTATTTAACTGTCGAGACCAGATGAACTTGACTCAAAGTACACGTCCAGGATTCAAATCCTGACCTCTTTATCATCAGCACACTAGGTAGTTGCTTGATGTTCTTACCTAGACGCTTATATAGATTTGATATGAAAAAGAAAAGTCTAGCATTTCTAGGATAATAGTGGATCTCTTAGGAAAGAGAAGGTGTGATAACTCCTCTTTATCCTGTATACAGGATGTTTCTAAGTTCTCTGGACAGAATTAAACCAAAGCATACGTGGGCAGAAATAAAGAGACAACCCTAATAAAGGAATACCGGGGAAAAAAAAGTCTTGCGTTAGTAAATGTAAGTTGAAGCTAGGCGCAACAATTCCGGCAGTATGCAGCTATAAGTATATACATGTAAAACAAGTTGCATATCATTAGGCGGGAACATCAAGGCAGATGTTCAAAGCTCCCTTCTCTGCCACAAAGCACAGTAGGTAGGTTATATTTTACGCTCGCTCAACCCTCGGACACGTTGCTCGCGCCCGGGAACTTCTGTCCTCCTAATGATATGCAACTTATTGTACACGTAAAGCTGCATAATCCCGGCGTTGTTACGCTAACTTCAACTTACATTTAGTAACACAAGATTACTTTTCAATTCTTTTCAATACAGGGGCTTTCTCTTTCTTTCTGCCCACAGATTCTGTGTCTTAAGTTTGGTCAGAAAGTTTATAAACGCCCTGTATAAAAGAAGTAACGAACACCGAGAAAGGAATCCTCGCTATTGATTGGTTTCCCAAGTAAAAGCGTTCCTTCCACCCGAGACTAATAGTCTACTATATATATTTATTATGCAGCTCTAATTAACTCAACTCAACCTCATTTTCAATTTGTTTATGCTTCAATGAATTCTAATCAACTAACTTTAGCTTTGCCTAGTAATTTTTTTAAAAAATAAACCGACTTTATTTTACAACTTAATCCTGACCAAAAAAGAATCACCATATATTCTGTGTGTATTTAATTTGTAAGCTACTCGTTTAGAGGAAAAGCAAACAATAAAAATAGTACTGTTTAAAAAACTATTTGTTGTGTACGATAAAACAATAAATTATTCTACGTTCATCCAAATATATGACACAAATAAAAAACAGGGATCAATGAATATAAAAGTTTAATTATAAAACTGTAATGGGTCGTATATAGCAAATGGATGCGACTTTTTAAAATATATTAAGGGGGCTGCCTCGATAAGAGAGAAATTTCCACACAGAAGTTCAGCTCTAATGCAATATTTAATTTTATGATGCTTTATTTCATTCAAAACATGGTTCACAGTAAAATAAAATTGAAAGATTATTTCTGCTAGAATGGCAAACCTTCTTCAATAGTAAAATAATATATTTACGGCTTTATTTGTTATACATCACATGTAAAATAATATTGGGGTGGAATGGGGTACCAACATTCCATCCTAACCCGTTTCTCCCCAAGAATGTTTTTGTGGTAAGGGAAACATTACAAAGATTTAAATATTATACAGACTAATTACATTAAACTATAGCTGGACTAGCATAGTTTCAGTACCTACTATGTACCATCGTTTCACAAGCTTACAATGTGACCTACCTTTAAATAATAAACATAGAATATTATAAGTAGATTGAGAAACTAGCACTTCACTATTGCACAACACAAACAATATCCGGTTGACAAGCAATGGCCGCCTTAGATCGGGGCCTACGATAGATAACGGGCCTGCATGCTTCTGCGGTGACGTCACGAGAGCAGTACCAGTACAGCTGTAACTAGCGTGCGTTCCATATATTATTCCAACAAATCGTGTTCTGTTGAAGCTTTATAAGCTTTATACGCTGTAGTTTTTCACAACTGGTATTTGCTATTCGTAAAAATCTTAAAAAGGCATCTTGAATACAATAAAGACCGTTTTATTCGATATAATCATTTTAAGCAATTTTCTAATTATGTTCATGTTTATTTAGTTAGGATTAGTAATAATAATTTGATAGTAAGGTTATATCTTCTCTTTTATTCCCTTCTTCTTATTTAAATAAGGAGAAGGGAATAAAAAATAAAATTTAACTTTACTATCAATTTTAAGCAATAGTAAAAGTAATTATATATACCTTTGTAGTTGGAATGGTAAAAAAAATAATTATAATAAAGAACCAAACAGTATTAATATTATAAATTTACTAAAAAAGTTTTCTTTGATGTCTATGACGTAATAGACATGATAAACAAAATAATATTTTGTCAGTGCCAACAAACCTTGAAGTAATTTTCTTAAATTTAATTTTGATTACTTTCCATTTCACTAAAATTATATATTTAAAAAAATTCGAGTTTGGTTTCAATATTATAAAAAAAATTCAAGATATAGCTTCGAGAAATATAAGATTTGATATATCTATAAACTATAATATTTTTTTTTAAATACGTATACCAAGGTTGTAAAATTTAATCTAATAAAAAATGAAGCAGTAAACGTGTGGACTATTTAATTTATTAATTCAGTGGTAAAATTTTGTTTTTAACTATACCTCTAAATCTCACTACCAGGTTGAGATTGATAGAGTGGACTGGTCGATATAGACCATGACCGAAGTGGGCAAGGTAGAGCTCTATTGCCGTTCGAATCCAGTTTACGTCTTATCTCAGTCATAAAAGGAGTATGTAGGGAGGAGGGGCGGTTAGGGGGGATTGAAGCAGATAAAGAGTGAGGCCATTTTAACTTTAAATTAGCAATTAAAATTAATTTGTACCAAATGAATTATATGAGCTATATGGCAACAGAATATTCCTGTAAGTCTTATTCAAACCACTTATGCTTTGCTTCTAATTATGGTTTTAAATAGTTTAAATACTTCAAATCACTGTTTAAGGTAATAACAAGGTCCCATATGAGGGAATTAATACCCTCCGTTTACCTACACTCATCTCTATCATAGATATTAATGATGCTCTAGACTTATAATTTGAGTGTTCAAGAATGAAACAGGAGAATTAAAAAATAAATTACAGTGAAACGTTTCCGGTGTACGTGACAACGGCTTAATCTTCTTCTTCTTTTTTTTTTTACAATGACCCAAACCTTAAAGGCGCCATAAGGCGTGTTTATTCTCGAGAAAAGTAAGAGAGACCGTAGCACCATCTGTTGATAACAAACTAGCATTAACAACTACCGCAGGGGAGTAAAAAATGTAAATATAGC
This sequence comes from Timema podura, assembly GCA_033556935.1. Taxonomy (NCBI): domain Eukaryota; kingdom Metazoa; phylum Arthropoda; class Insecta; order Phasmatodea; family Timematidae; genus Timema; species Timema podura. The sequence goes on along the minus strand of JAVRXN010000006.1, from coordinate 30,776,632 downwards.
TGAGTGTTGCTGTAATATTGCCGAGAATTCTGTGTTGTGGAATGATCGTGGAAACAGTTCAATGTTCAAGCGACCCTGAGAAAACACGCCAGCAGTGTTGCGATACCATCTAGATTAGTAGACCAACAAGAAACAATTATTAAGTTTAAATTGGAAGGTTTTTTTTCTGGTGTTACCTTGATCGCCCGGGCACCATTATTTAGGATCCCTATGATTTGTAAACTTGACCTAAATAAATGATACGGCCTAACCCACATACATTCTCTAGCTTTTATTTTAAAATAGACATTTACTAAAACTAGTAAGATTTGTGAAATGAAATAATAGGTATATAGATTGTTGTAGAAACCCAACACTAAGGATCATAAATGAAATAATCTACACCGTTAAATACCTACGCTATGGCATTAAGAGCATAAGAATCAAATTCATTTTCATAGATCTGAATTAAAAAGTATATTATTATATTTTCTTTCTAGCTAAGAAATTATTGGTTTTATTAAATTATATTTCAAATAAAAGATTTTTATCTTTAACAGTACAATGAAAGTTTTTTTTTTCTTAAATAATTTCGAAGAAATGATCAACATTAGAAAATTTCTCATCTGTAAAATACCCTCAAAGCCATTTTCATAAGAAAATGAGAATTTCCATCTTGTTTATAATGATAGACAGTGTCTAAATATAAAATTTAATTAAAATCGTTCGAGTGAGTTTTGGGAAAATCTGTTATTCCTAATTTTGCCCTTCAGTAAACTGCCTTTAATTTTAGGGATGGATGTATAATTCCAACAACCCCTACGGAGGGACCCTATGAAAACACCAGATACCAGATTTGAGCTCAATCGGTAAAATAGTTTATGCTCCAGCCCGAGGTACAGACAGACAGACAGACATACGACTTAGCGAAAATCACTTCTTCTGTTTCAAGGGACATGAAACGTTGACATTTATCAAAATCTCAAGTTTGATTTTTTTTTACGATCACAATACTTTCTCGCAGAGGTGTCGAGAGGAAGTCAAAAATCAGCAATGAATACTATCCATTTGAAAATTTCGGTGACCTGTCCCTCTCTGGCTGGACTTGCTACCAGTGACAGGGAGATAAATGTTTCAAATACTTCTCAGGCTTACTGATTTACTATCGTTATGATTTTCCACTCCCCCTCCGAGCAAATACAGGTGCATTTTCTCAAATATTGAATCTTACTCGTCCCTACTATTAGTGTAACTAATTACTTGGGTATGATCCAAGATGACGTGAAACCCACATCCATGGTCAAGGCGTCAGAGATGTCACGCTTGCAATATACTGGAATGTCGAAGACAGGTATATCGGGGATCGAATCCTGGTCGGGTGTAATGAAGGTGGTTTTTCTTAATGATTTTACACTCACCCAATTCAATGGCCAAATGGTCTAAGAAGTCACTCTCGTGTTAAGACTCGCCTGATAGTGACAAGGAGATCAAGGTTCAAATCTTGGTCAGGTCTACTGAAGGTGATTTTTCCTAAACTGTTTATCACTCTCCTGCCACCCAAATGTGGGTAAAATTACACCTAAAATTCTTATTTCCTCATCCCTAACCTATTAGAGTAATTATCATATATGCGTATAACCTGAACAGGTAGAAAGACCCCCCCCCCTTTCGGCCAATTTGGTTAGCTCTCTATAAGTTTCCACATAGCCTAGCCATTTCTACTTCTCGATGTCAAGAGACAAAATTTCAGATTTTTAACTTCCGAAGAAGTTGAACTTTTCTCCTGCAACCTCGTGCTGTTTCCTCCCAAGGTGTCTGCCACTAGTCCAATTGTTCTCCATTCGATTTATAGTCATTGGGAGATATTAAAAAAGTGTCTATTTTAAAACCTAGTCCAAACAAGCATGCCACAAATTATTTCCAAGAGACTGGATTCGTTCTTTCAGCAGAAAATCCATACTGTGTGAAAAAGAGATAGGCCAAGACCAAAATAGCTGAATCAAGGCACCTATTCATAATATGGGCAAAAATTAGGCATTAATATGCACTATAAAATTAACATATTGTACTAGTAATAATATGAAATGCATATATGCATTTATATATATATATATATATAAATGCATATATATATAATCAACTGCCTATGTTTTACGATCAAGGCATAGAAAAGGTAAATAGGCAAATTCCAGTACATAGTATATTATAAAACTAGCTTTGGACTACCTAGTGGATAATACAATATTGTATACTTATTTGTGAACAATGGCTTGCAACGTGACATTAGATAACCTCTTTGACTAGGGCGCCTATCTGGGGATTATATTTAGCGGGGAAAAAAGGGTTGGTTAGGTGTAGAAAAAAGCTTACTCCCATTTAATAATATTGCGGGGACCCGAATAAAGCTGTCAGTTTTATCTATCTTGCCAGTGATGGGGAGGTTGGGATTAAAATCCTAGTTTGTTCTAATTATTGATTTTCCTAAATGGTTTCCCACTTTCCCTTCATGCAAATACAGTTATATTTCCTCTCAACCTCACCTTTCTCATTTCTACACTAGCATTGTCAATATATTAATAGCCTGGTTGAGTAGAAGGACAGTATTACAAAAAATAAATGGTACGGCGCACCGCACAGACTTTCTCTCTCTTTCTATAAACTCGTAAGATTTCTGAACGGAATAATGTACTGTACATTGTATCATCACCACTCCACATAAGAACACGTATAAAATAATATACAATTATATAGAATCAATGAGAAAAGAGGCGCATCTTTGTCCACCTAAGAGCATTTCAAACAGTTTAATGTTTTCCACAAGGGTCAACACTTCGTATTAAAATTTCGATTTCTGGTTAAAATTTTAACATTTTATAAGGCCTTGCAGATCTTCAAGTCATCGCATTGATATTTAATTAATCATTTATACATTTTGACCAATAAAAAAATGTAAATATTGACTATTGAGTCTAAAATGGAGATAGATCATTGCTGTGCAAACATTTCTCCTAAGAGCTTTAAGGAAAAATAACATACTTTTTTTAGATACTTATATTTAATTACTCTATGGCATTGGAGAATTATTGCGTTAAGAATTAAGAAGTATATGTTTACAGCTAAAGTTCACAAAATTGTATTAATATATTTGCAAATAACTCATAAACTGCTGCTTTTATAAAAATATATGTCAAATAAGAGTTTTTTATTTCTAATAGTCCTACAATTTTGCAATGATAAGTTGTTTAGTTTCTCAAATAGCTGTGGAGATACGGAAATAAACGCTTCTGTAAATTACCCTAAAAATCATTTTCATAGGAAAATGAAAATAGCCAGTTTGATTATAATCTTAATCAACGCCTAGATACGAATTTTAATAAAAATCGTTTGAGCAGATTTTGAGAAAACCAATTTTTTCTCTTTTCGCCCTTCAGTAAACTATCCTTAATTTTAAGTTTTTATAGACACACAGACAGACGGCATTGCAAAGACTATTTTTTAAGGTTGTGGGGGTCATGAGACGTAGACATCCATCAATATTTCAGGTTAGTTTTTTTTTTACGGTCGCAATACTTAAACTTTAATGTCCAAAAAGTTAAAAAAATTCATATAATTGCGTATAGATTGAAAGTTATTGATTTTATAAAAATATGTTTCGTATAAAATATTTGTATTATAAATATATATACATATTTATAATTCTAAGTAATTTCATATCTCAAATAGATTCGGAGTTATTATGAAAAATGTTAATTAACGCGTCAGACCGGAGCCCTTAAAGCCATTTTGCCGAAATATTGAGGGTAGCCATTTTGTTTGAAATATTTATTAATGTTTATAAATGAAATTTAATCAAAATTGTTAGAGCCGATTTTGAGAAAATCGACTATTTCTCTTTTTGCCCTTCAGTAAACTACCCTTAATTTTAAGTTTTAATAGACACACAGACAGACGACATTGCAAAGACTATTTTTTAGGGTTCAGGGAGTCATGAGACGTCGACATCCATCAACATTTCAGGTTAGTTTTTTTTTTACGGTCGCAATACTTAAGCTTTAATGTCTAAAAAGTTAAAAATATATATATATAATTGCGTATAGATTGAAAATTATTGATTTTATAAAAATATATTTCGAATAAAATATTTGTATTATAAATAGATATACATATTTGTAATGCTAAGTAATTTCATATCTCAAATAGTTTCGGAGCTGTTATAAAAAATGTTAATTTACGCGTCAGACCGGAGCCCTTAAAGTTATTTTGCCGAAATATTGAGAGTAGCCATTTTGTTTGTAATATTTATTAATGTTTATAAATGAAATTTAATCAAAATCGTTATAGCCGATTTTGAGAATATCGACTTTTTCTCTTTTTTCCCTTCAGTAAACTACCCTTAATTTTAGGGGTAGATATCCAATTCCAAAAACCCCTCGGGGCAACCCTATGAAAACCCTAGATATCAAGTTTTAGCTCAATCGGTATAGTAGTTTAGGCTCTAGTTGGAGGAACAGAAAGACAGAGAGACAGACAGACGGAAATTCAAAAACCACTTTTTCGGATTCAGGAGTCATGAAACGTCAAAATTAATCAAAATCTCGATTTCGATTTTTTTGACGATCACCATACTTTCTCTACCTGTAAGATAGAGAGAAAGTAATAAGAAATCCTGTTCCACTTAAATACGTAAAGCTATATCAATTAGTTCATTAGATCACAATCCATACAAAATAATAGTCTGTAATAAACACAAACAGCCTCATATGACTCTATGACTCATACAACCATTTATGTTGCAATTAACTTACAAGACAGTTCTAAATAAGTTTAATATTAATTGAAATTTATTGTAAAAAAGGACTGGTAAAAAGATAAATAGATATTTAATATCATATAAATGATATAGTGATGTACTTAATGTTAGTAATAGTAAACATTTTTTCATCAGGATCAATCCAATTTTACTATATTTATGTTTTGTCTCCTTTAAATATTTTGATGCGATCATTTTAGACTCACCACAGAAAGAATTGATTTTTAGTACGATCAAGGTTTTTGAATCCATCTAAATAAAACACAATTTATCAAGGGTAAATATTCGAACTTTAATTATTTGTAGAAAAATATGGATACCATACTCGTACCAAAAGAATAAGCATGCAATTTTATTCAAGATCATGAGTTTTAGTGTTTTTTATGTAGGTAAATAGTAGAGTGAGTGTGTAATCTCGTCAGAGGAAGAGGGGAACCTATAGGCCAAAGGCCTCGCAGGGTGAACTAATCTTTTCTTCCCTCTATTTCTAATTTGCAGCTTGGTGTCTAAATGTGTTAGTGTTTAGAGAGCTCAAGTGAGTTCAGTTGAGATGCAACCCGCTTCACAAACTCGCCTTGAAATCACCAAGTAGGCAACATCGTTAACATATAATAATTTAAAGTTAGTTTACTGATGAATTATTTTTGAAATGTTGTCACAAACTAAAACAGATTATATAATAAACTATGTACGATTGTGTCAATCCACTCACTTTACGATACTAGCGGGAAATGATCTTCATCAAAACCTACTTGAAACGAGAGGGAGATAGGATGGAATAAGAGAAATAATCTTAGTTCTTCTGAAATATGTGTCAGCCCGTCTAACGTGCCCACCCCGGTTATTTGAAATGTATTTACAAAGATAGGATTGGAATGAAATAGATATGGATTGGAATAAATGTACCAACATTTGCATTGTGATCGAAAGGGAAACCATTTATAAAACAACACCCACAGCATTAAAGGCAAGGATTTGAACCCCAACCGTAACGTAACCAGCAATCCAGACTAAATAAGTTTTTCTATAAATGTGTGTTTCATCTAATAAAGATTCAACCCTGGGTTAGCGCAGTTAAAGCAGGTTCAGTACCCACCCAGCCAACCCTTCCAGTAGAGTATCATTAACATAATCTAGTGCTTGATTCTTGAGTACGACTTTACCTAGTTTGGTTTTGATAACAAAATTAGTCAAGTTTATAATAATGTTGCTAAGGTTATTTAAAGTGGACGAATTATTCTACATGGTCCCGACACAGATTTATCTGATTGCCAAACCCTTCCTTCACCTCTGACAAGACGTGTATTAATCATAACTTGTGAATGTGTGGAATGTCAGGCCTCCACCGTGGTTCAGATTCCACGTTAAACTGTAGGTCCTCCATTTCATCTCACAATCACCCTACCATTGCACATTAGCGTAAGTGCGTATAACCCGAACGAGTAGTAGGACGCGGTGTTAATAATGATAATGAATTATTAATGAGAGAAAGACTAACAAACTAACTTAATTCTATAACACATACCAAAACTGTAAAAGAGGAAGCTGCAGACACAATAATGATACATTTTTCAATTATGCCTGGAATAGAACCCTAGACAACTAATTCAGATGAAGGGAGACACGTTTCCAACTGAACTAAGGTGTCCGACGAAACAAAGAATTTGTAGTAACGCAGTGAGAAGAATAAAGCTAAGATCTTCCAGGGGACGTTTTGTATATTTTTCATGTTGGAAAAAAACAGCAGATGATTTTGAAGGTGTGAAATGAAGAGCACAATTTATTGTCTCGCAAGACAGGGCAATAAGTTGAGACTAGAAGTGGAAGAGTGTGAGGGAGGGGGGGGGGGGTGAGAAATTGCTTGGTGCTCTCCTGGAAGGCTCGAAAAGGGCAAGCTGGAGCTAGAATGGAGGGTTACATAAGATGAAAGAGCACATCACTTCCCAGAACGTCTCTATATATTTTGGCCGTGTCTTGAAACGAACACACATTCATCATTCCTGCGCACTGAGTAGAGATTTTATTTAAATTCTCAAATGTAAAATACAACTAAAGATACAAAAGAAAAAAAGAAAACTCTATTTTATTTTTTAAATATTTCAAACAAATTAAAAAAAAAAAACCATTTTATTGCGATTTAAACTAGCTAAAATTTTTTTTTGTAAAATAAAATTTTGAAATAGAATAGTAGAACTCCGTGAGCTTATTAAATTATATATAATATATTATATATATACTTTAATTATATATATAATATATATTATATATACCTTAATTATATATAATATATACTTTAATTATATATAATATATATTATATATACCTTAATTATATATAATATATGTACTTTAATTATATATATAAAATATATTATATATAATACATATTATATATATACACTTTAATAATATATAATATATTATATATTATATATATATATATATGTGTGTGTGTGTGTGGACTGAATATAACTATCTCAAGATAGGGATAAGGTGTAATGAGGTGAACTGAATATAACTATCTCAAGATAGGGATAAGGTGTAATGAGGTGGACTGGATAGAACTAGCTCAAGATAGGGATAGGTAGTTGCGGTGATTAACTTTTGAACTCCTACTACCATAGTATAAGTGCGTATTAACTTATTTACTCTTGTTTTTTTGTGCCTCATTTTCTGGCTTTCCATGTTAAGCTATTATAGTGGGATATGAATAAAAAGGTAAAATTTATAACAAATGTACTCACATAAGAGTAAAAATATAATGCAAAAACATTTCTTAAATTTCACCGTAATACTACCATCCATAATATGAAAATCCAGCTCAGTGTCACCAAAATGAGACCAGACCAAACTGAATTTTTGTCTCCGTTGTCCGATGTTGTAGAATACAAATATATAAAATATTGCATAAGTAAGCGCCTAGGAAATAGAATAAATCGTACAAATTAATCGGAAATTTTTTGGAAAATATGTTTACTTTTATTTTTGCATCGTTCTTACTGCCCGTTCGGAATATACTCTGAAATAATAGTTACTATGATGTTTTAGGGAAGATGACATTTGAATTTAGGCGAGATGTACCCACATATATGGAGAGGGGAAGAAAATTATCCTTTCACTACACTTGATTGAGACTCGAACTTAGATATCCCAGTCATTGGCAGCTCAATCCATTTAGAAAATGACACTTTAGAAAATGCAGACACCGAGATGAGCTAAATTGCATCCAACCGAGATTCAAGTTTCTATCTGCCCGTTATTGGCAGCCTAGTCTATTGCGAGAGTAGCGCCTTAGGTGATGCGGCCACCAAGTAGGTATAAATATAAGATTACATTAACTATGGTAGTGAAATTAATATGAGGAAGGTAGAGGTTAAGAGGAAATATACGAATATTTTCGTGAAGGAAGAGTGGGAAACCTATAAGATTTATCACCTTTCAAATTCCATTCCTTCCGTCCAACATTTTGATGAACGTAACGTACATATCAGCCCAAACCACTGTAAAAATACACTATTCAAGACTGTGACAATGATGCCTATTCTACACACTCGGTGAGCGTACCCGAGCAATGATAATGGTACATTCGTATTCGCTCGGAGTCACTCGTCTCCACTCATCTTCCCTCGTCACCGCTCGGAGTCACTCGTCACCGCTCGCCTTCACTCGTCACCACTCGGAGTCACTCGTCTCCACTCATCTTCCCTCGTCACCACTCGGAGTCACTCGTCACCGCTCGCCTTCACTCGTCACCACTCGTCTTCACTCGTAGCCGCTCGGAGTCACTCGTCACCACTCACCTTTGTGTCGGTATTTTGGCCCATGTCAAAGATATGATTGAGCGCACCCCTCTACCAAACCGAACTTAACTAGAATGAAGCTGAATGTGTGAAATGCTAGCATTTGGCTTCATTCGTGATGCCGGAACTCGGGTGACTATTCAGAGCGTCATTCGTGCTTTAATCTGTTAGATAATCACGAGGCATTGATAATTTATTTGAGATTATGATTAAAACAGTTGTCCCTATCATAAATAAATTAATTAAAAAATGGAAGTATTTTCTGGGGTGTTTCAGGGATTTTAAATCTGATATCGATTCCCAAAAGTGGTTGAAATCTCTAACTGAATACGTGCAGTGTTTGTCAACACATGATTATGTAAACAATTGTTTTCTCTTGAAAAAAGGAAGAAAACACCATATATATCTCGCCGTTCAGAAACACATTTGTCATCAATAAAGATTAAAGTCAATTAAACACAAGACTTGAAAGCAAATTTTCTGCAAAAATAGTTTCTAAATTTTGGGATAACTAGACAGTAAGCCCTTATAGTTTGTATGATCTTAGTTTCCTTTATCTAATAACAACCATTTTAAAACTGAGATTTTAGACCTAATTATGTGACTTAACTTTGACTTAGCAGCACGTCCAGATAGTATCCTTCCTGCTAATGTATCTACGTTTAATTCAGAGAACTTTAGGGATAAATGTTGAAAAAAACACAAATTCATAAATGATAGTCGAAGTTGTCTTGCATTTTTACAAAATGATCTTTTTGTTCATTAGGCAATTTATTTCTTAGTTCAGTTGGTAGCGTGTTTGTCTACTGAACTAAGAGTCCCGGGTTAAATTCCGGTATGGCCTAAAAATGTATCATTGCAGAAATGTGGGTTTACACATTCACAGTGATGAATTAACGGCCGCGGACTGGATGTTCTGCTTGTATTAAGATGGATTATAAGGCAAATGAAGCTACGACAGCGTAGCCAGAGAGGTAGTGGAAAATATGTTGCTTTAACAATTATTAGGCTATTTGATTTATTTAATAAAATGGATAGGATACAGATTAAAAATTGATTATAAACATGTCTCTTTCTATAATAGAAAACATTTAAAAAATTGTTTTGAAATACAGGCGCCTATTTTAGAGGAGAATAATCAACATCAAATAAACCAGTGGAATAACTATTTGAACCTTCATGTGATTTTATTTATTTATATATTGTACATTTGAGTCTAATTGTGGAAGTGCTTACATACATGGAGTTAACTTCAGCCTACCCCGAATTGTCTGACTAGGCAATGATCAAATATTGAAATTTCTTAAATTCAATTCTCTTATTTTAAATTTTAAATGTGACTCCTATCATCCAAAGAATTTGACAAATACCAAATTGGTTGGTGCATCATGCAAGCTATACATATTCTTTAATCTACGTCTAAAATAATAATGATGCTTCCATATTACATATCCTTAACTCCACGTTTTTTATGGCTTACTATAAATCTGCCTCTGATTATTGAATGTTTATTCCAAAATAGTATTTATATATTTAAAATTTACGTACTTCCAATATGTCTTCATGAACCCAAGGCTGAATACTAGACTATGCGATCATCGATGCGGATGATTTATCAATTAAATTTAAAGTTTATTAAATGGTGTCAGATATCACATTTTATCTGCATGGCTCCCCCTTTACACTCTTTCACTCCTAGCTCCTTGTTGTTGTTTTTGTAATTGTTGTTTGTTTTTTATGTTTCACTCCAGTAAGTATATTTCGCCAGCCACAACGTCCTAAGGGCCCATAAAAAGGGTCCCAGGGTTCGTAGAAAGTCCCTCTTCCCGTTTGACATGCGCACAACATGGGATGACATTTAATAAAAGGTCGCGCCCAAATGTGTGTGCTTGGCACCTAATTAACAGAGTATGTTGCCATGGAAACGACACTGACGCAGTCCCCCCCCCCCTCACCAACCAACACTAGCCCTCAAGACTCCTTTACTGCAGATTACTCCTGTGTTCTGAAGTTAGGAGGTGCACTTCCTCCTGAAAAACTGTTTATTTTAAACATTTTTTTAATGGAATTAATACTTTAGATCCATGACATTATCTCCATCCAGGATATCTAAATCCAAATAGATTTAATTTTCATAAGAAAAGTATTATCTTACAGCTAGAAAGAATATCACAGTCCAATTTTCATAGTAATGGCCTTGTCTGACATCTAGAAAAACTACTTAAAATATAATGTTCATATGTAAGTTCTTAACTGACGTCTATAAAAATACTACGGCCAATTTTCATAGTAAGTGCCTTATATTAATGTTAGAATAGTTTCTACAGTCCGATTTACGTGATAAGGGCCTTTCTCCTGACAGAAAAATTCCTGCAGCCCAATTTTCATAGTGAAGGTTGGGTCTGATATCTAAAAAAAAAAACTAAGGTTCAATTTTCATAGTAAGGGAAGTTATCTGACATCTATAAAAAATACTATAGACCAATTTTCATATTGAAGTCCTTAGCAACATTTAGAAAAAAATTACTACAGTCCCATTTTCATGGTAATAGTTTAATCTGCCAGTTTTTAAAACTTACTATATCTACTTATTTAACACTTCATTTTTAGCAGCAGTGGTCACTTTTTAAAGTAATTATCAACACATTAAAAATAATACTAATATAAATGTATAACGTTTATCACTTATCAATGATGACCGGAAAATGTTGTTTTCATTTTATTAATAATCCTTCTTATGAAAATGGAAATATACACTAATGAGGTATGGATTACAAGGGTTAAGTTTAGGATAAGTATACCGTTTTGGCGTGAAGAGAGAGTGTGTTTATAATAAAATAAAATGAAAGCGCTTTAATAAGTAGTCGTACCGTATAAACTAGGCAGTAAGCAAATGGATTAATTTATATAATATGTTCAAGAAAACTTTGGGTCTAAAAGTTACTATAAATATTTATATATTCGCCTTATTAGTTCAAAAACTTTATTAATTTGATCAGTTGAGTAAAATTACATTTTTGTTTAAATGGCATAACTTATTTACTGGACGCATGAACGTGGAGCAGCATTTAAGTTAATCTTAACTGGCATAAAATCACACTCTCAGAGATTTAATGTAGTAAGTAAAAAAAATAGGTTTTTGAGTTGAATCTCTCAAAAAATTGGGATAAAAATTATCTTTCTAGTGCTATATAGTAATAACTTTAATTTAAAATTAGTCCGCTAATAAAAAATAAACCCCAAAAAAAGAGCTTTGGGATTACATAGGGGCAATTAAACTTTAACTTCATTTTCCTGAAAACCTGTGATTTTGAGTTGCTGCAGTAATGTTCTGAGGGTGCGAAATATCAAAGTTACAGTAAATACTTATTGTGCTCTAGAATACTACAAATTAAAACTCTAGTTTTAATAGGAAGGAAATTTACAAACGTAATTACGTGTGAAGTGAAAATGTTTGATAACTATTTAAAATAGAGTGGAACCTGTATAATTAAAACTTGAAGGGACCAGGAAAAAATTCTAATTATCAAAATTGAATCATCAAAAAATTCGAATTAAATAAGTTTCTTAAAAGGAATTCCCTTTTCCATTTCCTTTATCACCGCTACTTTTCTCGGCCAAAATTAATGATTTATAAAACTGTGGCTTGGACAGCGACATCACGATACACACACACACACACACACAATACTACTGTACAGTATGTACTAACACAAACAAAAAAACTAAACAACAGACAAAACAAAATAAACTAGCACGTCACAAGAATATCGCTACGACCGAATCACTAAGAACAGTGCACGTAACTCTCTAGAGGTTTGACCTTGACTAACGGAGTACAGAAATGTACGTGTAAGCAAAGACGTATGGTTAGTGTGGAAGGGGGAGGGGTGGGAAGAAGGATACTGACCGCATTTCAACGTTGCCTCCCATGTATCCAAAAATATAACAACAAGGCAACGCAACTAGAAGTAGGAAAACAATAATGCACAGTACATCACAACTTACGAAAAGTTCGAATTAACCAAAACAACATTGTTTTAATACAAAATTCACTGGACCGGGCAAATAATTTGAATTAAAGACGATTCAGAATTACGGAAGTTTGAATTTGTCAGGTTCCACTGTAATGCAAAATATAAAAGCAAATGTAATCAATATTACTGAAAATATTTTAATAAATTTTATAAATGCCACTGCCTAAGGGAATCCTAATATACTAACAAGAATATGGAGATCCTTAATTTTTAGATATATCTTGTAGGGATATAATATGAAGAAGCCCTAGTATTATATAATACTATATTAATATAAGGATCCTATTTGTATGTATAGGCCTACATATCTTACAATATAATATGAAGAGCCCTAGTTTGTATGTATAGGCTACATATCTACATACATAATATGAAGAGGCCCTAGTTTGTATGTATAGGACTACATATCATACATACATAATATGAAGAGGCCTTAGTTTATATGTATAGGACTACATATCATACATACATAATATGAAGAGGCCCTAGTTTGTATGTATAGGCCTACATATCTTACAGACATAATATGAAGAAACCCAATTTGTAGATACTTCATACAGTCATAATATTAATTAGCCCTAGTTTGTATTATATATATATATATTATAATATTACAGCTATAGTAAGAAAGAGCCTTAATTTGTAACTATATATCTTACAACCATAATATGAAAGAGCCCTAGTTTGTAAATATCTCGTACCACTATAATTGGATTGGTGTGTAAGCGCCTTATTTTATTTTTCCCTTAGGACCATGCAGGCTGTGGAAGCACTTTGGATGTTTATCATCCCGTATAAAGCTTATTTATTTACTCTCATTCTTTCGGAAATATTCAAACAACCTTAATGCTATGAGAGTGCTTCATAAATGATTTCAGAAACAATTTTAATTATTTTTTGTACTTCACAGGTACCCATATAATTTTTTTTAAAGCTTAATCTTATTTGTATTTTGCACCCACACTGCCTAGTCTGATTCACTACTTTATCTCTTACTATGAAATTCTATGTACTTTCTAGGTTTTCCAAAAGAATTTTAATTTTTTCGGATGACAAGATTGATAAATAAAGGAATGGAATTTAAATTTTCATAACTATCGAGTAAGTAGGATGTAGCTAGTTAGTGTTTAACATTATGATTCGAGCTTGATGGAGAAACATATGAACCAGTTAGGAAAACCAAAGTTCCGTGGGGATTGGAAGAGGGCGATTGAATAAGTGGTCCAATCAGGGGATTTAGCACTCCAGTTTACAATATTTTAAAATTATTCTATTCAGAGCGTATAACTTTTATGTTATATTTTTTCCCATTACGTCATTTACGCCTTAAGACTATAAACATTTATATAAACCACGATAACGCCCTAGGGATGAAGATAACCAAATTAAGAGGAAGTGTACCCACATTTGCAATGGATGGATAGTGGAAAAATATTCAATAAAAATAACTTCCTTAAAACCCACATGGAATTGAACAGTGATCTTAAGTCATTGGCAGTCAATTATATTGCAGGGATGACTCTTACACAAGTTTTTCTCAAACGCTGATGTGCATTCTCCCAGCGATACGTTAATTAACAATTAGTTTGACTAGTAATGATATCATATATGATAATTTGCAGGAACGAAAATAATTTAACACAAATTATAACGGGATTTAATGGACCTTTTTAAAGCCTTTATGTTCCTCTGGCAATCCTTGTGTTATCTTACTTAGGCTTTTTAAAATTTGGATCTAACGTTAATACCTTATAGAATAAATGGTGAATTGTTTCTCTTTACAATATCTTGATTCCTCACTGAGAAACAAATGTGATTTTAAAAACAATTTTTGGAATCGAAGTTTTGATAAAACCTAAAAAAGTTGTTTTGGATGCCGCCTTCTATCTAGCTGTGTGTCTGCATCTTGGCCTAGAGCCTAAACCATTTTAACGAGGTAGCTATGATTCTTATAAAGTTCCCATGAGGATTATTTGGAATTAAAAACAAACCATAAAGTTAAGGGTAGTTTACTAAAGGGCTAAAAAAAAGAGAGAAAAAATGCTTTACTAAAAATTTGCTCTAACGATTTAAAAACTTTTAATTCCAATATATTTTTTTATAAATACCAATAGTTTCCGAGCTATAGCGATTTTGTTTAAATTATGGTCTATCTAGTAAATATAAATTTGATTATTTTCTTTGATGGACAAAGCGCTCCTCTTTTTGCAATATGTTTCTTCAACCATGTATTTTATATCGTTTCACATCTCACGAGATTGAAGTAAATATCTACTTTTGTAGGTAAATGAGGAAAAGTCTGTGAGGTCATCGTAAATTTATTTTATGAAAATCTGAAAGATTTTCAATTATTTAGGTTATAACTCGCACTTCCTGGATCGATTGATTATATCAGCACAAGAGAATTTCTACGAGTGAGAGCGAAAGGTCCTATCAATTTGGCCGGGAAGAGTAGTTTCAAATACTTTCCAGTTTATTTTTCCAATCGATACGGGACCGACAGCTTTACTTACCATCCGACAGAAGTTGTGCTAAGCATTTTAATCTCTTAAAAAAATCCGTCGACCGTGGCTGGGTTTGGAACCCACGAACATCGGGTCTTGAGATGAGCATTTTACTCCAAGATCACCAAGGTTGACAAGAGCTGAAAGAGGTTGGTTGGTTAGAAAACATTTCTCAAGAGGGCTGTGTTGAGCGCTGAGATGCTTTTCAGACATTTGTGATATAGATATTATTTAAGAAGTTGTTTCATATCATTTAATATCTCTAACAACAAAATGTAGTATAAAACTAACCAACGGTCTCTGGTGATTTAAAAGCTTAAATTTTGAATTTGAAGTTTTCAAAAACATTCAACGATGATTTAGGCGAATATTTATATTTCTGGAATTAAAACAAATTGCTATAGATCTATATCAAGCTTTCCTATATCAAATAAAGTCATGTTTTTATTGGGTCACAGCATAGCATTTAAAGTTAATTAGGATTGTTATTATTGGTTCTATGTAAGTTTTCAAATACTTTTTAAAAACCATTTAATCTTATGAACTTTTTAATGGTCAGAACTTTCACCTACATTTTGTAAAATTAGTATTAAAAAAAGATACAAAGCAATCAATAAATAATTCTGCATTTCTAAAAGTCAGCAATGCTCATCAGTGCCTAGATTCAGACCATTAGACCCTCACGCATTTGCGGTCAGATCGCGGTGTCAACAGAATTAATGGAGTTTTATGGCATATCGCGCACTTTGGCCGCGGGCCAGCGCGAATCTAGCGGTGCACAAGCGGCCAGACAGTCACGCGGTCACTTGTTTACACAGAACGTGATGATTGGAGAGCGCACCATCAGCCAGCGGCCAGTACAATCAGTTCAGTGACTCAGAACTTGCATGTTAGGAGGTATCAATAGCAGCTACCTGCTCCGCATTCATTGCGAGGACTGACTGTACACATTCAGTTGGCAGCGACTGCCTAAGTTCGGTTGTTCGCGTATTTTTCTGGCCGGGCGGTCACGACAATCGTGACTTGTCAATATTGCGGCAGTCTCACTGGATGAGTACGTGCTGATGAAATGTTGGGAAATAATGTCTTCTTTTAGTCTTTATTTATTTATTATTTTAATATAAATTTCGTTATTGTTAAACTTAATTAAATATATTTTCTTATAATTAATTTTATATAATTAATCACATATTTTCTGTCTACCGACCTTTTTCAGTAATTTATTTTTGTAAGGGTGGTACATTTTGCTTTCTTGTGTTTTTACGCGGTTTTCTCTTTAGTTCGCAAAGTGTTTCTTTAAAAGTTAGACGTTCGTCACCCCCCGTGGCTCACAACTCTCGTCACTACCATTCAGTATAACTTATTTTAATAATAATAACCCATCTTTCTTGGACATAATTATGTGTGTGTGAAGTTAACACCAAATAAAGACGTGTGGATCTTCAAGATCATCATACAACCCCAGGTAGGCCTACTTTGGTCAATGTCATCGGATCTTTAGCAGCAGGTAGGATCAAATACGTCTACTTACGCAAACATTAAAAGAAACAATTCCCTCTCTCTCCTCTCAACAAAATTACAATAATCTTCACTAATGTAAATTACGTTTCCGGTGCTCCAACGACCTTGTCGTGGCATTTTTGTCGCGGCAGCCATGTTGCAAGTATGGCTGTAGCATTAGACTAAGTGTCAACCGAGGCTGGTGAAGTCAGTATTCTACTATTGATGTCGCTTGTTTCAAAACTTATTGAGTATTCATTATTTTTTTATAAAAAAACAAAAAATCCCCCACTTTCCTAGTTTTCAGAAGTATGTCAACACTTTTTTCTTTAACAACATGTTCTGTATCGGTGGTCGCATGGTCTAGTTTGGTGTGCTAACTCTTATCTACGTTTTTAATGATCACTTCAAAATCAAAACTGGTTTAACATTTAGTAATTTTAAAGAAGGAAAATGTATTAAATTGTTAAAGTGAGTGTCCTAGAAAGTATTAATTTCAATTACTTCAAACTCGCCTCGGTGGCGTAGTTGGCTAACGCACCAGTCGTGTTGAGCGAGGACGGGGAGATCGAGGTTCTAATCTCGGTCGGGTGAACTGGGGTGGTTTTTCCTAAATGGTTTTCCACTCTCCCTCCACGTCAAATGCGGGTTCACTTCCTCTAAATTCAACCTTCCCAATTCCTAATCCATTAGTGTAATTAGTACTTAAGCGTATAACCCGAGCGGTTAGATAGACACAGTGCTAAATATAATAAAAATAATAATAAATAATAATAATAATAATAATATAAACTTAAAGTAAAAATAGGGAAAGAAACATCTTCAGCGAAAAAGGGACAATATATAGAATCAAAAACGTACATATTATTTTCCATAATAGTTTGAGACATATTTTGTTAGTCAAGATAGGTATGCTAGGTCCATAGATCGTTAGTTTCAACATCACACAAGATATACCCAAGTACAAGACAAGATGATTTCTAACTGTTGACTGTAAAAAAAAGTTAGTTAAAATATTAATCGAATTATATGTGAATGACATGGCTGTCAAAATATTATTGACTTAAAAATATTATATAACTATATATATATATTTTAAATGTTTAATTTTTTATGTCAGCGTACCACCAATTTGTATTCGTGTGCCATCCCTGGTCTAGGGCGTCACTCACAATTGACTAGATTTCTCATGAAGGGGAGATCCAGGTTCAAGTCCCAGACGCGTGTATTGGCGATGAACTTCCCTCTACATCCCTGCTAATTTATGGTACATTTCATCTAAATTCAACCCATCCCACCCCTTATACATTGGTGTAGTAAGTATATCAGTGGCTTTCGAACGTTTTTATTTGGGGGGTAAAAATAATAATGTACTTTTATAGGGGATAACATTTTTGAGATTTAAAAAAAAACACAAGAAAATGTAATACAGCTGTCCCTGCACTACACGAGTGATTTGTTCTGATAAATAATGCGTAACACGAAAATACGTAGAGGGAATTGATTTTCACATGGGTGAGATAGGGGAAAGTAAATAAAAACCTAAAACTTGTAAATGAAGGCAATTTTTATTAATTTATCTAACTAGTACAATATTATTGATAGCCTAAACCTATTGTCAATCTTCAATCCCCTGAATTTTGTGAGCTAAAGCAAATTTTAAATAATTTATCTAATTCAATGCTACAGGTATACTTACTGTTAATCTTCAATTGCATGATACATTAACTGGATCTAGCAAATCTGGATTATCACTCTCTTGCTCTCTTGAAAGGCGCTTGGACAGTAGTCTCTTGTTCTCTTGACGGCCCTTGGACGGTAAGCAATTGATCACTTGAAGACCCTTGAATGGTGAGCTCTTGTTCTCTTGACGGCCCTTGAAGGTAAGCTCTTGATCTTTTGAAGGTCCTTGGATGGTAAGCTCTTGATCTCTTGAAGACCCTTGAATGGTAAGCTCTTGATCTACTTGACGGCCCTTGGATGGTAGTTCTTGTCCCCTTGAAGGCCCTTGGACTGGTAAGCTCTTGATCTCTTGAATACCCTTGAATGGTGAACTCTTGATCTATTGACGGCCCTTGGACGGTAGGTCTTGTCCTCTTGAGGCCTTGAGGTAGTCTCTTGTCTCTCTTGACGGCCCTTGGACGGTAAGCTCTTGTCTCTTGAATACTTGAATGGTGAACTCTTGATCTCTTGACGCCCTTGATGGTAAGGTCTTGTCCTCTTGACGGTCTTGGATGGTAAGCTCTTGATCTCTTGAAACCCCTTGATGGTAAGCTCTTGATCTCTTGACGTACCCTTGGATGGTGGCTCTTGTTCTCTTGACGGACCTTGGACGGTAAGCTCTTGATCTCTTGAATACCTTGAATGTGAGCTCTTGTTCTCTGAAGGGCCCTTGAACGGTAAGCTCTTGATCTCTTGAAGGTCCTTGGATGATAAGCTCTTGATCTCTTGAAGACCCTTGAATGGTAAGCTCTTGATCTCTTGACGGCCCTTGGATGGTAAGCTCTTGATCTCTTGAAGACCCTTGAATGGTGAGCTCTTGTTCTCTTGACGGCCCTTGGACGGTAAGCTTTTATCTCTTGATGGCCCTTGGACGTGAAGCTCTTGCTCTTGATCTCTTGACGGCCCTTGGATGGTAGGCTCTTGTTCTCTTGACGGCCTTTGGACGATAAAATCTTGATCTCTTGAAGACCCTTGAATGATGAGCTCTTGTTCTCTTGACGGCCCTTGGACGGTAGGCTTTTATCTTTTGAAGGCCCTTGGACGGTAGGCTTTTATCTCTTGAAGGCCCTTGGACGGGAAGCTCTTGCTCTTTTGAAGGCCCTGGGATGGTAAGCTCTTGCTGTCGTGAATTCCCTGGGTCGTTAAACTGACTATTTTCCATTTTTTGATAAAACGGTCAAGGCTCAGCTGACAGGAAGCATTCTTCCTTTCTCTATAGGGTTATTTGGCTTGCTACAAAGAGCTCTGAATCTCTCTGTCAACTTTGGCGCTTCTATCCATGTTATGGTAATTTTCTTAATTGGTTATAATGCACTGTCAATGTGCTTAAAGATAATCAGGAAATTGTTTTGTTAAAAGTTGTTTGATAGACTCAACTCTTCCTCTTCATCCTTTATGCCATTCTCTATTTCTAAAAGATCTTCATTGGTGAATTCTATTGAGTGGGAATGAAGAAATGCACCTACATTTGCCTGGTCTATGTTCTAAAATTCAAGATATTGCTATGCCAATGATGTCATGTTTAGAAACTGGAAAGCTCATGTTCAGGATCAAAATCATTAGAATCAGAAAGTTTAGGCCAAATATTTTTCCCAGCTCCCTTCATACAGGACTGTTTAACTTCTGTCCCTGCATCTCCAATGTTGTCAATACCACCCCTTTAACACAAAACTGTACAGTAAAGATCATTGTCCTCACCGGGATATGCGTGCACAAGGTCACGCCACCACCGCCCAGGGCGACTGCGAATCCACAGCCGACAAAGCATTCTTTAAATTTTGTTTTAATCGCGTTATAGCGAAAACGCGTAAATTGATATCACGTATAACGAGGGATACCTGTATTTAACGGTCCCATTGTGCTTTTTACTAATTTATTTTAGTCATGACAAACATTAGAATTAATACACAGAAAACAAATTAAGAAAAATTATATCTGATGCGGCCTAGCTAAAAATGATGAAACACTGAAAATTAATGTAGGTTTCCATACACCTTTGCCCTATATTCGCTACTTGCTATAAAACCACTAAATAGTTTTGCAATTTCAAGTTTGTTGAATCTCTCAGGTGATTTAGTCTACGTTGCCTCATCGTGAAGCAAAGATAGTTTTTTTATTCGTACAAGCATTGAAAAACTTCTTTCTTCAGTAGCTGATGTAGCTGGTATTCCTATCAGAGTTTTCAAACAGTGTGTGCTCCAAGAACATTTTATTTCTACTATGTTAACTTAGTGTGAAATTTGTATCGTGCTTCAATAAGATCTTTACATTATCTAAATATTTTACTATATTTTAGTGGGGTGGGAGAGGGGGTAAAATTGATACATTTTTACCCCCTTCTATTTTATGGGGGCTAAAAGTTACCCCCGTACCCCCCCTGTTTCTGCGCCACTGAAGTAGATAGGCGTATACCCCAAACGGGTAGTAGGCCTAAGACGGAGTGTTAAATAATAATGATTTAGTAAAAGGAAGATGTTTTTTGAACAGTGTATACTCATATTTCACCCCCTCCCCCTCCACCCTGTGTTCCTCTCTTTCTCTCTCTCTTGACACACTAAGAAGTAATAATGGAGAGTTTGACGGCTCTGGCTTCACGCGGAGGGGTATATAAAGAGTCCTTCCATTTATGAAGGACTTAGTGATATCAGCCTGTGACTTTTGTTGGCTGTCATCGCAGGGAAATGTTAGCATAGGAAAAAGGTAACGAATAAAACCTTAAATGTCTAAAAGGTCTTATAAACCAAAATAATTAAACCAAAGGAATACTTCTCACTATAAAATGATATGGCACAGTCAGTCGTACGTAGCTTCTCATCTAGTATAATATGGTTCTTGAAATTTTTTCCAAAATAGCTACCAGTAAAATCACCCCTTGGTAAATTTTCCTCTTAAAAACCATTGATATTTTTGAAAATAGATTGAAGAACTTTTTAAACATGAGTTTAAAATAAAATATATATAATCAATTTTAATAAATTACGAATGTTATCAGATATTGTCTTTTGTAAACTACTTTTAAACTTTTGTTTCGCGCAAAAATAAGTATACAGGGCTAATGTCAAACACTCCCCAATTACCAATTTGGAAAAGAATGGTTTGAAATTTTTTTTTAATATCGATTTTCCAAAGATCAATAATCTATAGGTCATCCCTAATTTTAGAGCTAAGAAAAAAAAATCGCCCTAAATGAGGTTTGAAGAAACTCCATAAAACCATTTTGGCTGGGGCTTCATGGAAATACAGAATTATATAACTCACTTTTTTGAGTTTGGGGAGCCAAAAACATCAATATCCATCATAGACTTGAGGTAGACAAGTTTCATGGTTACAATACCTTATATTTTTAGAATATTTATTCAAATATTTCAAAACTTTAGGTCAGTTGTTAATTTATATTTATGATTGGATCAAAATATTTGCTATCATTAAAATTAGCTTTGTTATTTCTCTTAAAAGCATTTGATTTTATGGGTACTGGATGTAGAGTGTGTTATAGAATCAAAATTGTTTTTAATTCATATGATTCTATAATTATTAGTCTGTTAATTTATCTCACCTTAATCACACATCATTAAAAAATAAATGGTATTGTGCACCACCAAATGTTATCGCTTCTTTGTATAAAAATGGAGATATTTAATTACAACTCGGGTAATATGTAAACTAAAATAATATACACGGTTATAGGAACATTTAAAAGAGGGAAATCCTGTCCACCAAATATCATAACAACCAATTCCAAGATATTAATATAGAACCTATTTTGTCCACTATCTAAGAAAATGTTGAGTTTTTAAAATATATTTCAAATATAGGTGTTTTATTTTTAATACTACCATATTTTTCAATTACAGGTTATTTCTATCCAAATAACTATTAATAATGATAAAACCCACCTCAGTGGCTTAATTAGCTAAGACGCTAGTTTTGTTTTGAGTTAGACTACCGAGGACGGGGGGATCAAGGTTCGAATCTCATTTGGATGAACTGGGTATTTTTCATTATTTGTTTTCCACTCTCCCTCCACGCAAATGCGGGTTCTTTTCCTATATATTAACCTTCCCAATTCCTAACCATTAGCTTTAATAGTATTTAAGCATATAACCCGGACGGATAGTAATATGTGGTGCAAGTGTATAAAATAATGATAAACATTAAGTAGATAGGAAATTTGATTAAAATCGTTAGAGATGATTTTGAAAATATCTAATTTAGCTTAGAATTAGACAGGTATTTACAAAAACTACTCTGAGGAAGCTTTTGAACAGCTTATAAACCAAGTCTTAGCCTCATTGGTAAGATGTTGTCAATTCTAGTCCCAGTAACTTATAGACAGAAAGACAAAGGTCATTGAAAAAATACTTTTCTTAGTTTAAGGGGGGCATGCAGGAAACGTCAACATTCATCAAAATCTCGAGTTTTGTTTTGTTTTACGATCATAATATTTTCTCTACCACTGGGATCAGAGAAAGTAATTGATTTTGATATATTATTTGAATGGGTACTTATATGATTGGATTTGTTCTGCATAATTCACTTCTTTATATTATAAAGAAGATCTCTATCTATCGTGGAAGATATGTATATCTCTTTTAGGACCCTAAATAATCCTGAACTATTATCAACCAAAATATACCTGTTGTGACAGAATTGGTACAACTAAAATGTAAATCAGTCATCCCTAACAAAATATTTTAATACAGCGATACAGTTTTTAGAACGACACATTTTGACGAACCTCCGAGCTTTAACATACATTATAAGCGTTGGAGGGGTGGGGGTGAATTTTGTTCAGTTTTATATAGGATATTTAAGTTTATGTGTTGATTTGCATTCATATTATTATGTAGCTTATTTATACCTTTTTCCTTTTTAAAGTTTCTTTTTTTTTTATTTAGCACCGCGTCTTACTACCCGTTCGGGTTATACGCTTAAGTACTAATTACACTAATGGATTAGGAATTGGGAGGGTTAAATTTAGAGGAAGTGAACCCGCATTTGCGTGGAGGGAGAGTGGAAAACCATTTAGGAAAAACCACCCCCAGTTCACCCGACCGAGATTCGAACCTCGATCTCCCCGTCCTCGGCGGTCGAGCTCAACACGACTTGCGCGTTAGCCAACTACGCCACCGAGCCGGGTTAAAGTTTCCTATTTCATAAAGTTTTTCTATTTACAAATAATTATGTAGCTTACACATTTAAAAAAAAAAAATTCTTTGACCCACCAATTATCAGCTGGTGGACCACAGTTTAAGAACCACTGATCTAAATATTTACTCAACTTATATTTTAAAGCAAAATATATAATATGAGAGGAACCTCTGTATAAAACTTAAAATATAATTAGTAAATTTTGATTGCTTATGCTACCTGTTTTTATTTTATCGTGACCACTCGGAGAAAATAATCAAATTCAAGATCTCGATTTAGTTTGATGTTTCATGACTAACCTTAAACAAAAAACTAGTTTTGACGATTATTTATGTCTCTGTGTGGGGTGTGTGGGTTTGTGTGTGTGCATCTCGGCCTGGATTCCAAACCATTCTAATGATCAATATATGCTTGATATCTAAGGTTTTAATAAGGCTCAACAGTTATTTTGAAATTTGGAGCTAACCATAAAATAAAGGATGGTTTACCTAAGGGCAAAAAGAGAACAAAGCAATTTTATTAAAAATTGACTATAGCAATTTTTGTTAAAATTAGAACATAGATAGTGTTTGATATTTAAAAAGAATCGTGCATCTCATTTTTACGGAAAAATGATTTAAGCATATTTTACGTAAGTATGCATATAACAATTTGATCATATCCCCACAACTCTCTGCGATACGAAATAATTGTTTTATTAAAAAGTTGCAACATCATTAAAAATAAAGAATTTTTATTTTAAATATATATTTATGTATTGTAACTAATAGTTTTCAAGTTATAACCAAATATATCTTTCAAATTGAGTTTCTTGAAATATTACACTCTTTGTTGAACAGTATTATGTATCTGTGACAGTGCATATTATTTAATCTTACGTATGTCATGGGCTATAAATGTTTTTTTCAGGTGAAGAAGAAATAAAGTCTATGTGGTGCATCATACAATTTATCTCCCCACACTAACTATGCGGGTTCTACGCATGGGCACTCAAGCTGTGGAAATAAAGACGAGGAAGGTATATTTCAGAGTAATGTACTCACATTTACGCGAAGGGAGGATGGGATGTTATGAAAAGTAGAACTCATCCTCATTATTCTTGAAAGGGCTTATAGCTATGATCTCCTCATTATCAGTAAATTATTCTAGATGAGCCTTACATTGAGTAGAAGTGGCCACCAATATCATATTAAATTACGCTAATGAAGTAGGTATGAGGGTAGGGTAGAATTTAATAATAATAAACCTCCATTTGTGCCGAGGAAGAGTAGGAAATAGCTTAAGGCAAAACATCTTCAGTACTTCTATGAATTGCCTAGACCCAGTCTTCTTTCTTACCATTAATCCGGATATCTTGACAGGTTTGACGTGTAAATTGTGTGCCCATAGATGTGAGCTACCATCCTAATATTTTAAAAACAGCAGTCAAGAATAACTTTTGGAATGTTTTTACTTTATATGAGTTTATTAACGCTGACCTACTGGGCGTTGACTTGTTATTAATTTGTTAACGCTGAATTTAGAGGACGTTGACATGTTTGTTATTTGTTAACACTGACCCTAGTGTGCGTTGACGTGTTATTAATTTGTTAAAGCTGACCTTAGAGAACCTTGACTTATTATTAGTTTGTTAACGCTGACCTTAGTGGGCGTTGACTTGTTTGTTATTTATTAACACTGACCTTAGAGGACGTTGACTTGTTATTAATTTGTTAACGCTGACTTTAGTGGGCGTTGACTTGTTTGTTATTTGTTAACGCTGACCTTAGAGGACGTTGACTTGTTATTAATTTGTTAACGCTTACTTTAGTGGGCGTTGACTTGTTTGTTATTTGTTAACGCTGACCTTAGTGGACGTTGAATTGTTATTAATTTGTTAACACTGACCTTAGAGGACGTTGACTTGTTATTAATTTGTTAACGCTGACCTTAGTGGGCGTTGACTTGTTTGTTATTGGTTAACGCTGACTTTAGAGGACGTTGACTTGTTTGTTATTTGTTAACACTGACCTTAGTGTGCGTTGACGTGTTATTAATTTGTTAACACTGACCTTAGAGAACCTTGACCTATTATTAGTTTGTTAACGCTGACCTTAGTGGGCGTTGACTTGCTATTAATTTGTTAACACTGACCTTAGTGTGCGTTGACGTGTTATTAATTTGTTAACACTGACCTTAGTGTGCGTTGACGTGTTATTAATTTGTTAACACTGACCTTAGAGAACTTTGACTTATTATTAGTTTGTTAACGCTGACTTTAGTGGGCGTTGACTTGTTTGTTATTTATTAACACTGACCTTAGAGGACGTTGACTTGTTATTAATTTGTTAACGCTTACTTTAGTGGGCGTTGACTTGTTTGTTATTTGTTAACGCTGACCTTAGTGGACGTTGACTTGTTATTAATTTGTTAACACTGACCTTAGAGGACGTTGACTTGTTATTAATTTGTTAACGCTGACCTTAGTGGGCGTTGACTTGTTTGTTATTTGTTAACGCTGACCTGACGTTGACTTGTTATTAATTTGTTAACGCTTACTTTAGTGGGCGTTGACTTGTTTGTTATTTGTTAACGCTGACCTTAGTGGACGTTGACTTGTTATTAATTTGTTAACACTGACCTTAGAGGACGTTGACTTGTTATTAATTTGTTAACGCTGACCTTAGTGGGCGTTGACTTGTTTGTTATTTGTTAACGCTGACCTTAGTGGGCGTTGACTTGTTATTAATTTGTTAACACTGACCTTAGTGGGCGTTGACTTGTTATTAATTTGTTAACACTGACCTTAGTGGGCGTTGACTTGTTATTAATTTGTTAACACTGACCTTAGTGTGCGTTGACGTGTTATTAATTTGGTAACGCTGACCTTAGAGAACCTTGACTTATTATTAGTTTGTTAACGCTGACCTTAATGGGCGTTGACTTGTTATTAATTTGTTAACACTGACCTTAGTGGGCGTTTACTTGTTATTAATTTTTTAACGCTACCTTAATGTGCGTTGACTTGTTATTGATTTGTTAACGCTGAATTTAGAAAACGTTGACAGAATATTAGTTTATTAAAGTTGACCTATAGAAGGCCTTGACTTTATATTATTTTGTTAACGCTAATCTTCAGACGGCGTTGAC
The DNA here is from genome assembly GCA_033556935.1 of Timema podura. NCBI lineage: Eukaryota > Metazoa > Arthropoda > Insecta > Phasmatodea > Timematidae > Timema > Timema podura. The sequence goes on along the minus strand of JAVRXN010000006.1, from coordinate 30,750,001 downwards.
CTGTTCTCATTTTGTTAGTTGATTCTGTTGTTGTTAGGAAAACCAAGATATGAGCTATATTAATTAATTCTTGATCAGAAATCCAATCCTTATTTCTAGATTTGTTTCACCGCGCTTTATTTTATCAATTATATAATGTCACACCCTATTCGGGTGGATAATTATCTATTTCTCAACACCAAACTAACATCCAATTTAAAAGTTAATCCATCAAATTTAATATTAACAAACACAATGGTGCTTTCTGGTATTAAAGAATATGTATGATCGTATTTTAATCGCCATGTCTTATTATTTGTTCAGGTTTTACACATTTTAGATTGTAGTTTAACATTTATATTCACTGTTGTAGACAAAACATTAAATAATAAACTATTTATGTGTATTTATTATATTGTATACATATATAAGTTAATGAATACATATATGTATATTAAAGAATGTACTAAATAAATATTTTGCATAGCCATGCTCTTATATATACCATATCATTAACTTATTATTTAATAATTTAAAATATAATCCTTTCATGTTTTATTAGTCATTGTTGTAAAGTACTTTTGTTTATATATGATATGTTAAGTTTAATCTCTTAGTTTCTTATACTTTTAAAAAACTAAGCTACATTAATAAAATAATAGCATACAACCTTTTATATGCGACATATAAATGTTATTTCCAGGATGGAACGAATGAAATCTAATTTAATAATGAAGTAAACCTCTTGAGTAACAATAATTGTATGAATGCGTAAATATTCAACTAAAAATGTTATATATCTGTGCATATGACAATTTCTGAAACCCTCCGGTAGCGGGTATATGACACCTCGACAAGGTTATTTATGTACAATGCATTACAATAATTAAATGAAACGCTGAAAATACATTTTTATAACATTGTGAAGTTTGGTAATTCATTTATATATAAAAAAAAGAGTCAATTGACACATTTGGAGTGAGATGGTTCTACATCCATTTAGTTGCATTGGTTATTATTGTAGACTAAATACAGGATGGCCCACGGTAAAGTATCCCGCCTCCTATACCCAGCAGGCGCCTCACTCTGAATCGGAGGAGGTCAATCCCCTTCCACCCATATTGTGACATGAAGAATGAGCAAGTGAACTGCTTGTCTAAAGCACAAGACGGAGTGGAAGGGGATTGACCTCCTCCAATTCAGGGTGAGGCGCCTGCTGGATATAGGAGGCGGGCTAATTTTCCCCGGGCCACCCTGTATAATAGTATGCAAATGCAACTTTGTTTCTTGTTGCACAAAACTAGGAATTTAATATAGATTTTGTTTACATGTACTTATTTTTTTATATTCTCTTGAAACCCCTTGGTGAAAGGAAGTAGTATTGTAGCCCAAACTCTCGGATTAGAGGGGCCCAAATACAAATAATGGAAATCAACAAAAAGATAAGTTAAAATATGTAAATAAGAGTGGGCTGTGAGAGTAATTATTACTGATGATGCTGGACCCGTAATACGTCCCAAGCAAAAAAAAGGAAACACGGTCCTCCTTACAACAAAATATAAATATAAGTAGAAAGATTAAGTTACAAGGGGAGATGCCAGGGTAATATGATTGCATAAACTAGGGATAACCAGACTTAATTATATATATAAAGACGGCAGGTAAAAAAATAGAGTTTTATTATATGAATGCAATATTTAACAATATGATATATTTGGGCGTAATATTCACATATTCTTTTTGTTTTTTGGATAAGATTTTATATTACAACTTAATTTTATACATGCCCTTTCACCAGTAATTCCTTGACACATAGCAAGCTTTTAAAAAAATTTAAATGTAGCAAAAATTTTAATTTATATTTTATGTTTATGAAAATCATACTCAACGTCTAGCATAAATAATTTCGACATCTTGTTCCTACAGACATCTCTAAAAGGTAAAGTCCTTTACTTTTCTTTTATCATTGTGAACTCCAAATAGAATAGTTTACTTTTTTATATTTATACAAACCAAACGATATTTCGCGCATTAACATTTGAATGTTCTGGCACCATGTCCGTACTGAATCCTTCACAATAAATCAAAATAAATATTTATAATTCCTAAGTCATAAGTCAAAGTTTAAATTTAATGTTTTTTGGAACACATAGTTTACGCATGGCATTACCATTAATATGAAAAATGTTCTGTCTTAAAGTCCTGACTTACATCTTCCAAAAATATAATTAATAATTTACAAGTCAGAAATAGACTTTAAGTTCATTAAATACTCTAAGTTTAATGTTTTCACAACAAATAGTTCACGCATGACATTATCATTAATATGAAAATGTTCTTGACTTAATGTCCTTACTTAAATCTTCCAAACATATCATTAATAATTTACAAGTCATAAATAGACTAAGTTCGTTAAATATTCTAAGTTTAAATTTGATGTTCATACACCACATACTTTGACAAAAAAAATAAATATAAATAAATATGTAAATAAATATCCGAAAGAGAATTTTGATATAAAAAATATATATAAGAAAAATATATTATGCCAAAAATGAATTTCTCCTTACATCTTTTCTATTAAACAAGTCCTTGAAGCCTAAGCTTCGTCCGTCTGCTTCCAGACCTGGCCTAAGAGTGACGCCATAGTTTTCTGGGCGGTCTTTTATACGGTGCAAACTTCATGAACACAAGAGACAGGATCCACAAAGGAAGGGGGGGAACGTGCGTGACCAGGAAACGTCTGTATTTTTCGAGAAGCCGAACTCGTGTATTCTAGAACGAAAATTCTCTTCTTCTGGGGTAGGCGAAGGTTGGCAATATGCTAGCGAACTCTAGCGGGGCGTGTCCGGACTCTTGTTTCACAAAGGCAGTCGTTGACCGGGTGAAGTAGGGGCTGGATGTGTTTACGTTTTCTCGACTGTAGCCGGGCTGGTGATATTGGGTAAGTAATATTTTGATGACTCGTTGACTAAAATTAGCTTGTAGCCATATGAATGCTACAGTATGATAATTGAAAAAAAATCAAATTGTATATTTTGATGGATGTTGAAGTTTATGAGACCCCTCAAAACAAAAAGTTGGTTAACGCGATGATGTCAGTCTGTATCCCTGTATGTGTATCTATATCTCGTCCTAGAGCTAAAACTATTTGGCCAATCAGGTTAAAACGTGGTATCTTGGATATAAATAAGTATACACAGGTGATATATTTTTTAAATCATGTAGTTTACTCTCAAAATTAAGAGTATTATACTTAAAGGTGAATTGAGGAAAAACCATATAAATTTTCCATATATCGGCTACAATGATTTTGATTCAAATTCGTATTTAGTCACTGTTTAACATTAAAAACTAATTGGCAAATTTTTACATGAAAATTACTTTGACAGTACTTTAAATGGGCTGGAGTATACAATTTTGATAATAACCCTGCAAATCTTTTATATTCGATAAAACATATCTTAGCAGGGTTTTAGACCTTTTAAAATAAACAACTTTTAATTCACAGTATGTTTATAAAATTAGTATTTTCAGATTTAATGGTAAACACAATTTTAACTAGGTTTTTACAATCTTTTTCTTTTAATACTTTTGTAAGCTCACAGTACACCATCATTTTGTTCCAGGTAAGCGCCGTGGTATCATAAAATAGATTATGCACCAATTCAAACGGTTTTACGGTAAACGAGAATTACACACACATTAATAGATATAATGGAATAGATATAAGAATTGGGAATTGTCCTTAAGTAACTTGAGATGTTCAAAGAATAAAGGCTGAACTTCTTTTTTGCGTTTAGTTCATTTAAAAATTAGAAAAATTGGTTAAAACCATTATTAATTTGGGTAAACCAAAGCTTTAATTTTACGTGAAATCTTTTGATTTCATCCGATGTATTTAAAATATTAGTAAATACGAGTAAGTAAGGAATAGTGACGACTTATGGCTGCCGCCGTACCAACTTAAATTCCTGCTCATAATAATACATGTCGCGCGGCCACTCTGGCTATAACCTTTACGGCTAACACCTAATCTCGAAATGGCAATCGTTGGTGGAAAAATTGGCTCAAACGTGGTGATACACGTATTAACGTAGTACAATCAGTCTGGTCTGCGGGTTCGAGCAGTTAAGGTTCAATCCACTGAGGCTGTTCCCAATGACACAACTTATAACCAAACTTTTAATAACGCTGAACTTAAGGACTTACAGATTTATTAAAAATCAGAGGGATGTAATGACCCTGAGCATGAACTAATCCTAATCACTTAAACTTTCACAAACAAACTTATGTTTCATTTGATGTACTTGTAACACATATAATTTCCAAATTGGTCACTGCTTAAAACCTTCAACACATTAAACTTCAGTTATTAGTTGTACTTGTTACACATAATAGTTCTCCTAAATGGTTCCAATGCTAAAACTTTCACAAAATTAAAACTTATGTTTAATTTAAGATTGTAACTATCTAACATATAGTTCCTAAATTGTTTACACTGCTTAAAACTCACAACATAGCTAGTTATTTAATGTATCTAACCTAAGGGTACCCCGTGCTTAGAATACAATGTCTTATTTTTCAAATTTAAAAATCATGTGCCATCCAGTGTTTTACAGCTTGTACATGTTCATTAGTTGGAAATGAGGACTATTTGGGGATGGCCTTGTACTCCAGTTCCAAGGGGATGGTCCCCAAGTCCTGTGTGGCTGGTTACCTACTCACCCTCCTCTCCACATGCATGTGTGAAGTATTACTTGCGTGGTTTGGACAAGGTCCTTTGTGGTTCAACAAATGGCCGCCACGCAGACAACCCAACTATGAACATAGCTCGCAGCCCTGCGGTGGTGGTTGCTTCCCTCCAGGGGGAGTTCTCTACTCATCAAGGGAGACAAATTAGATGACCCTTTTAACAGTTTTACTTAAGGAACGAGTTTGGGCGTTTAGCGTATATATATATGTATATATATATATATATTAAGCACCCAAACTTGTTTTCCAATTAAAACTGTTAAAAGGGTTATTTAATTTATATGTGAATTGCTTCTTTTTATTAAGCACCACGTCTTTCTACTCGTTAGGGTTATAAGCTTATGTACTAATTACGCTAATATTTTTAGGGACTAGGACGGTTATATTTAGAGGAAGTGTACACGAATTTGCATGGAGGGAGAGTTGAAAATTATTTTGAAAAATAACCCTTAGTACAACTAACCAAGTTTCAAACTTCAATCTCCCCATCATCGGCAGTCTAGTCTACTGCGAGAGTAGGACTTTAGACCACGTGACCACCGAAGCTTATATAGTGTTAATATACGAATCAACCGGATGGCTAGTAAGAAGTAATGTACATACAAGTTATTAAAATTGTTTGTATACACACTATTTGCATTGATTAAATACCCGTGTCGGTGGTTGAATTGTCTAAGCCGTCAATCTCGCAAAAAACAGAAATGTAAAACCTTACCTCAATCAGTAGCGCATCCGCCTACTGAGTGAAAGATCGGGTTTCAGTTCTCGGTATGGCTGGCAGATCTATCATTTGTGCCCTTAAACAGTGATAAATTAACTTCTGGGGGTTGGGTGTTGTGTCTTTTCAATATTTAGGTTAATGTATGAGTCGTGTGCTTGTATATTCAATAGTTTCAAACAAAGCGCACTAAATACTTCAAACAAAAATAAACATAATAATAATAGACCAGAATAATGATGACGGGAAGGTCGGGGTTGAAATCACGATCGGTTGTAGTGAAGGTGTATTAACTCTTTCAATAAATACAAATTATGTAATAATATATTTACTCATATAGCACGTTAGCAAATAGAAAAAAAAAAGTTAAAATTTAAAAATTAGTTCCAAATGCCACCACTAGAAAGCACAAGCGTGGGGGTGAGACTGAGCAGCAGTCACAATAATATTACCAGCAATTCCCTCAAGGTCACCTGTTGGCTGGGAGGGGAATGAAAGAAAAAGGGCTGGAAAACACTATCGATCATATTGTTTTTTTTACATATTAATGCCAAAAGAGTGAATATGTTTTTTCAATCTGATATAACTACGATAAAAGAAAATATTGAAAAAGTATACAAGCCTGAATCATTTATTTTATTTTGATTCCATGTAAACCTATGGATCACTAGATATATAATTGATTTCTTAGGATTTATTTTATTGATCTCTTTCGGATTATTTTATTGTTAAATTTAAAAAAAGATATTAAATTTCATCCTTAAAATAAATATGAATGGATTAAGGTATGATCATGTGATACCAACATAGTAATAAACAAACATACAAACTATTTTATAATTAATATTTAATACATATAATAACTAATCACATAAAACTGTTTAGAGAAGCCTTTCAAATCAACTGATAAATATAATTGATCTTAAATGTATAATCAGCCTAAATAAAAATAAGAGTAAACAAAGATGAGAACATTTTAAAATTATCCTCATCTGAGGTATTTTTGTCATCACTTCCCCAATACCAAAATATAAATCTTTAGATTATATTATTATTGGTGGTTTTGAACTGGAATTGACTCAAGGGGTATCGGTTAATCAATAATTTTGTAAGCAATTTACATGTTATATTTAACTATATTCCTGATTCACTTATTCTAATACTCCTTGCAGTCATTCGTAATATAATGCTATAGTGAAATAACTAAAAAAATATTCATATAGTTGCTTAAACTTGAATTAATATAAATCAATTTAAAATTAAAATTAAATGTAGTAATAAAGCAATTTCGACATAATAAATTATAGATATTAAAATAATTGAACAAAAGTAATGAAAAAGGTAGTAGGTCTGATCTTTTAGCCTCAAAACCACAATCAAACGATAATATTTTTTCAAAATATTTTTGTTCAAAAGAAGTACATATTAATAATTATAATGATAATATTAAATACTAATATAATAATATTATTAATTACAATAGGATTGATTACTTTATAACATTAAAAAAAGGCTGGTTACTTATTTGGGAGTGTGTATGAACTGAAGTGATTATCAGATTACATAAGGACAATGCATTTCTAATATACCTGGAAATGTTCTTTTTAAAAGTTTATAGCATACATATATGTAATTCACGTTACTTAGTGAGTGTATGGAAACTACTACACATAATACCTCCGCTGAGGGAACTGTATATATTTCTTGGTTGACTGTTGCCTAATCTCTTCGTTTTAAGATACGTCCGCAGGTGGTGTACTGGGGTAAGAAGGAGCTACTGGCAACATCGACGAACCAGCGTTGCAAGATTTGTCTTATATTCAGTTTACAAGACACCACGTCTGGGGCTACGTGATGCGTGTTGTGTGGCTGCGTGGTACCGAAGGTTAATCGTGGCTGATAAATCCAGCCAGTTTACGAGAAATAATTAGTGAGATGTGTACGTAACCACACCCACCAACCCCGCAACCGTGTCGCGCTCTATTACACCACCAGTCAACTTCAGCCTGTAACGCTGTCCGGTAAAACTTATAAGAGCGCTAATTATATCAGGAAGACAAAGAATATATAGAAGTTGACTAATAAATACATAAGAATCAGTTGATTCACTAAATCCACATATTATCTTTCAGTGCTAAGACCAACCTCGGTGCGTAGTTGTTTAACGCGCTAGTCGTGTTGAGCTCGACTGCCGAGGACGGGGAGATCGAGTTCGAATCTCGGTCGTTGAACTGAGGAATGTTTTTCCTAAATGGTTTTCCACTCTCCCTCCACGCAAATGTGGTTCACTCCTCTATTCAACCTTCCAATTCCTAATCCATTAACGTAATTAGTACTTAAGCGTTAAACCCAACCGAGTAGTAAGACGCGTGCTAAATAATAAAATAATAATTCAATGCTAAGACAAGGTTTCCAGTTCTATTCATGTTAATTTTAAACTCGTTATCTTTTAATTTTGCTTAGTGAATTCTTTTCAAACACGAGTGACTGGAAAAAATGACACAATAATTCAATTCATGGAATTATAACAAGCGAGCCCGTTTTGTGGGAACAGAAACATATGTAACACAAAGATAAGAAGAAATTGAACGATGCGTAGGTTCGTATAAGTGATGTGGTATAGCAAGTTCAAACGCTGCCATAAAAAACATCAAGATCACGACTGCACGACAGGTGACTGTGGGCGAGAGTTTCGAGAATAGTTCTCGCCCTCACTCGGATCGTACAGTCTCGCCGAATGTCTCGTCCAGATCGTCTCGGGGAGAGTGTGGATGAGGCATAACGTTTCTTCATAATAATCTTCTTCCATAAGATGATAAGCGACAGGTTTATGCCCATCTTCAATCATTTTGAACTCAAACTGTAGAGTAGAACTTCGTATGAATCTGCCGTCTGTTTGAAAGCAGCCCATTCAATACTCTCATTGAATCAATGGAACAACAATAACAAATATTTATTCGTCAGGTTATTCTCCCATAATACCTCAGTGTAATAGATATATAATAGAGTACTGGTAAGAGGGACCGTATCTGAGAATTACAAAAGTTACTAAAACGTTTTTAATATATTCATATATCAAGCCGTGTGTTCTGTGGTTGTTACTTTTGTTATAACATCAATGAAATAGAACATTATTATCTAAATACAAGAAAAATGTTTTATATATTTTTTTAATGTTACTTCCTACCAGAACACTACTATATGTCTATCTTGTCTTGCTTTGCCCTGCTTTCAATGGATATATCTGATTAAAACCACGGATAGCACTGTCTTGTGTTAGAAGCCGTGTCCCGAAATCACAAAAGTTAGGCCACAACTCTCACCTCACACATCCCGGACTTGTAAACCAAAACTTCATGGTCATGAACCCCTTGCCGTAATAGGGCTATAGGTTAGTTATTCAAGGTCACTGGTAAGGAAGACTATAATAGATACTAGACCTAGGGATAATACTAATTCAGCCCCAACAACTTTTAGCCATATGTTAGGCTTGTTACGCTATGATTGTGTTGTGCCATAGGTTTGGTTGGGTGAGATTAGGTTAGGTTATGGTATGACAGGTTAGGGTAAGGTAGGTTAGGTCAGGCAAGGCTAGAATAGCATTTAGTTGTGTCTAGCTATCTAATACTTGCTGTGTTTCAATCAGCTTGAGAAAACATTTACAACCATCGTAAATGGAGCTCCACAACATTCGGGTCCGAGTAAAGGCACCAATACACTTTGCTAACAATTCCCAAGAAGAAAACTCGTGACCCAAATGCAATGTGAAATTAACGCTACCCTTTTAAGCGCAGGTCATAGCAGGCAAACGTGGCCAGGGGGGGATCCAGATCATTTTCATAGGGGGTCATAATAACTATAAAGAGCATAGTTACTTACAACGTTAGATTTCTGTTTAAACCCATTTAATAGTTTCTCATTCATATTTAATCTTATGTATGTTTTAAACGGTGGTCATCCTCCCCAATTTTTTAAAATCCGATAGTTTTTATAAATTATGTGGAGTGGCCATGCTTCAACAATTTTTTCTTAAATTAGATTCTTTATTAAGCCATTTAAAAGTGTTACTCACCTCGGAATTTTTGAAATTTGGATGCCCCTTGAAGCTATTTAGAGTGATCCTCACCTTAATTTTTTACATTTATCATATACCTTTGAAGTGTTCTTCCATCGACCAAATTTTGAAATTAGAATTATTTCAGAAACTAGGCTATTTGGGTGGTCGTCTCCTGAAAATTCTTCAAAATGACATGCATCTAGAATCTATTTGGAGTTATCCTCCCCAGATATTTTTGAAATTAATATGACCTTGGAAGCTATTTAGAGCTTTCCTCTCCTGAATTTTTGTGTCAGTTAGATGCCTCTAGTCTAGTAGTTATTTGAAGCGGTCTTCTCCGACAAACTTTTGACAATAGAATGCATCTAGAAGTCATTTGTAGTTTGATTTAAGTTAAACTTTCAGCTTCGTATTCGATAATATCAGAGGATTTGAAATATATCTAGGGGGGAATTTATTCTAGGGAGGGGAAAGTTATTTCCTGGGGGGGCAGAATCCCCCACAGTTCAGCTGCTCCTGCTGTCCACACGTAATTTTGATTCGGTATTCGTGGATGAACTACTCTCAGGCGATCATTAGTCTTCTTTGAGGTGTGGAAGTCTACTGTCTCTATGAGGAACAATGTTCGCTACACGCTATGCACGACAAATATTCATACATTAAAATGAATATTTTTTCCACACTTGCGTGAGTCATATCGAGCATTGATTAAACCTGGACGAATAACGCAAGTGTGGACCCGGCCTAAGAGGTGTCTGCGCGTAAAAAGTTTAAAAAAAATGTATAATTTATCTATGTTGTCTTTTTCGTTATATAATTTTAACTTTAAATTTGTATTTATATTAATTTTCTAACTTTCACAGCGCTATCAACTGACCCTTTGACCCCCCTCACCCCGAATCCGTTCCTGCGCGTGGCCCTACTGTAATTTACTCTCGGACCTTATTACGATAGTTTGCGATCTTGGGGAAAGAGGAAAATACCATAGCCCTTCCCCCCTACCTCTGTTGCAACACTGCATAATACATAATATTGTATCCTATGTTCAGTAATGAACAGACCCCCCTCCCTCTGCCCTGGTAAGGTGCTTCACGAACTAAACGCAGCTGGAAAATGATGGATGTGCCCCATCTAACGGACAGAGAGAATCCCCTACTAAACAATTACTAGCCCAGAGCTCAAATAACCCACGATTACCTACGAGCTGTCTCGCTGACGTACAATGAAATGGCGTGTTAATTCAGGCCACATGTTCATGGATTCTAAAAAATAAATAAAAAATTTGAGATCCTAGATCCTGCCCTTAACATCGTTGCCACATCAGTGAGATATTGATGTTTCTATTCTCGCTCTGCCATTAATTTGAAATCCTTCAAAAGCAAATGATGAACACTTGGCTTACGGTTCATTTAGCGTTATCAGAGATTAGAGTCGGAAATCACCAAGACATCTCCATAGCTATATTACTTGAGCTTCTATTTTTGTAAATAAACTATTCTTTATGAAATATTACCTCTTTCTAAGGTTTTTTTCTGATACTTTAGTCCTCATGGTGGCAATTATAAGCATAAACGATAGGTTTTCATTGATAGAATTAGATATTTACTTTTCAAGTTATTCATAAACAAGGGAATTAAACGTTTTTTGTATATTATAGATTGAATAAAGTGTTTAAAATCTTATGTTGAATTCCTTCATTTACAATGTCTGAGTTAAATACCTCAAATTAACTTATTCCACTGAGTCTTACTACCCATTTGGGCTACCTACATTCAATAACACTAACAGGGTAGGGATGAGATATAAAATTTTATTGAAATAATTTGCGTGGAAAAAGAATAGGAAGAAATTCAGAAAAGGGAGAGAAACTCAATACACCCAGTTGAAATTTTGAAACTTGAAAAATGTGCACACTAATGCTTATTTTACTAAATTTGGTGATTGAGTCTTTATGTATGTGTGTATTATTAGAGCATTTTGTGTAGTGAAAATCATAAACTTACTCATATGAATATTTATATATACACGAAAGCATTTATAGATTAACACTGAGATCATTGAAATGAGTACTGTTCAATATTTTTAATCAAGTTAATGCAAATGAATTGAAACACAAAAGTGATTAAAATAAAATGATTTAAAATAATAAAAACTTATATTGAGATGTCTATTCTAGATATTTTTAATAATAATTTTGTTGATTTTTTACATACGCAATTACTAAAGTAAATATATTTTTTAAAATCTGATATAATTACAATATAGGGAATAATTAAAATATATATAAGTTTTCATTATTCCTTTTTTTTGTTTCTATCATATTTACTTATGGGTCAGTTAAATGTATGATTTTTTTACTGTATTGTATTTTTTTTAAATTACAAGCAAACATTAACGTACATCCGAAATTTAAACATCAATGAATTAAGTTACTGCTATGTAAAATCATCATATATATGACGATTTTACATATATATATATATATAGATATATTTATATATTATAATATAAATAAAATATAAAATTATATAAATATATTTATATATTATAATATAAATAAAATATAAATGTATAAATATATATAAAAATATAAATAAAATATATATCTTATAAAGATATTTTAAAATTATTTTATAAATAATCTATACTATATAAAATAATTTTTAATAATAAAGACTGTTTGGATAACCCTATTAAATTAATTGATAATCATAATTGATATTAAAGTTTTACTCACCCAAAATAGAAATAAAAGTAAATAAATACAATATACATATTTTTACTTTCTCTCTATCTTACAGGTAGAGAAAGTATAGTGATCGTCAAAAAATCGAACTCGAGATTTTGATGAATTTTGACGTTTCATGACTCCCTGAATCCGAAAAAGTGGTTTTTGAATTTCCGTCTGTCTGTCTGTCTGTCTGTACCTCCAACTAGAGCCTAAACTATTTTACCGATTGAGCTGAAACCTGATATCTAGGGTTTTGATAGGGTTGCCCCGAGGGGTTTTTGTAATTGGATATTTACCCCTAAAATTAAGGGTAGTTTACTGAGGGAAAAAAGAGAAAAAGTCGATTTTCTCAAAATCGGCTCTAATGATGTTGATTAAATTTCATTTATGAACATTAATAAATATTCCAAACAAAATGGCTACTCTCAATAATTAAGCAAAATGGCTTTAAGGGCTCTGGTCTGATGCGTAAATTAACATTTTTTATAATATCTCCGAAACTATTTGAGATATGAAATTACTTAGCATTACAAATATGTATATATATTTATAATACAAATATTTTAATCGAAATATATTTTTATAAAATCAATAATTTTTAATCTATACGCAATTATATATATATATATTTAATTTTTTGGACATTAAAGCTTAAGTATTGCGATCGTAAAATAAATGGTATGGCGCACCACACAGACTTTCTCTCTCTCTCTATAAACTCGTAAGATTTCTGAACGGAATAATGTACATTGTATCGTCACCACTCCACATAAGAACATGCATAAAATAATATACAATGATATAGAATCAATGAAAAAAGAGGTGCATCTTTGTCCACCTAAGAGCATTTCAAACAGTTTAATGTTTTAAAGACCTTAATAAAATAGTGTTTGAACCATTTGCTGACAGCTTGGAAACTCGGATCTAATATACATGTTCCAATTTATGAAAATTATTTTACTAGAGATGAATGGAGGGAAGTAGAAAGAAATCTAAGGAATTCTAAAACTTATAAAAAAGATTAATATTGGATCCACAAGGGTCAACACTTCGTATTTAAATTTCGATTTCTGGTTAAAATTTTAACATTTTATAAGGTGTTGCAGATCTTCAAGTCATCGCATTGATATTTAATTATTCATTTATACATTTTGACCAATAAAAAATGTAAATATTGACTATTGAGTCTAAAATGGAGATAGATCATTGCTGTGCAAACATTTCTCCTAAGAGCTTTAAGGAAAAATAACATACTTTTTTTAGATACTTATATTTAATTACTCTATGGCATTGGAGAATTATTGCGTTAAGACTTAAGTAGTATATGTTTACAACTAAAGCTCATACAATTTTATTAATATATTTGCAAATATCTCAGAAACTGTTGCTTTTATAAAAATATATGTCAAATAAAAGATTTTTATTTCTAATAGTCCTACAATTTTGCAATGATAAGTTGTTTATTTTCTCAAATAGTTGTGGAGATACGGAAATTAACGCTTCTGTAAGGTACCCTAAAAATCATTTTCATAGGAAAATGAAAATAGCCAGTTTATTTATAATCTTAATCAACGCCTAGATACGAATTTTAATCAAAATCGTTTGAGCGGATTTTGAGAAAACCAAGTTTTTCTCTTTTCGCCCTTCAGTAAACTACCCTTAATTTTAAGTTTTAATAGACACACAGACAGACGGCATTGCAAAGACTATTTTTTAGGGTTCGGGGGGTCATGAGACGTCGACATCCATCAACATTTCAGGTTAGTTTTTTTTTACGGTCGCAATACTTAAAATTTAATGTCTAAAAAGTTAAAAAATTCATATAATTGCGTATAGATTGAAAGTTATTGATTTTATAAAAATATGTTTCGGGTAAAATATTTGTATTATAAATATATATATATATATATATTTGTAATGCTAAGTAATTTCATATCTCAAATAGTTTTGGAGCTATTATAAAAAATGTTAATTTACGCATCAGACCGGAGCCCTTAAAGCCATTTTGCCGAAATATTGAGGGTCGCCATTTTGTTTGGAATATTTATTAATGTTTATAAATAAAATTTAATCAAAATCGTTATGGCCGATTTTGAGAAAATCGACTTTTTATCTTTTTTCCCTTCAGTAAATTACCCTTAATTTTAGGGGTAGATATCCAATTCCAAAAACCCTCGGGGCAACCCTATGAAAACTCTAGATATCAAGTTTCAGCTCAATCGGTAAAATATTTTAGGCTCTATTTGGAGGTACAGACAGACAGACAGACAGAGAGAGAAACAGACGGAAATTCAAAAACCACTTTTTCGGATTCAGGGAGTCATGAAACGTCAAAATTCATCAAAATCTAAATTTCGATTTTTTTGATGATCACCATACTTTCTCTACCTGTAAGATAGAGAGAAAGTAAAAAAGTAACCTGAAATGTTAATGGCTTTCGACGTCTCATGACCCCCAGAACCCTAAAAAATAGTCTTTGCAATGCCGTCTGTCTGTGTGTCTATTAAAACTTAAAATTAAGGGTTGTTTACCGAAGGGCAAAAAGAGAAAAAGTCAATTTTCTCAAAATCGGCTCTAACGATTTTGATTAAATTTCATTTATAAACATTAATAAATATTCCAAACAAAATGGCTACCCTCAATATTTCGGCAAAATGGCTTTAAGGGCTCCGGTCTGATACGTTAATTAACATTTTTTATAATAGCTCCGAAACTATTTGAGATATGAAATTACTTAGCATTACAAATATGTATATATATTTATAATACAGATATTTTATACGAAACATATTTTTATAAAATTAATAACTTTAAATCCATACGCAATTATATGAATTTTTTAACTTTTTGGACATTAAAGTTTAAGTATTGCGACCGTAAAAAAAACTAACCTGAAATGTAGATGGATGTCGACGTCTCATGACCCCCCGAACCCTAAAAAATAGTCTTTGCAATGCCGTCTGTCTGTGTGTCTATAAAAACTTAAAATTAAGGGTAGTTTACTGGATGGCGAAAAGAGAAAAATTTGGTTTTCTCAAAATCTGCCCAAGCGATTTTGATTAAAATTCGTATCTAGGCGTTGATTAAGATTATAAATAAACTGGCTATTTTCATTTTCCTATGAAAATTATTTTTAGGGTACTTTACAGAAGCGTTAATTTCCGTATCTCCACAACTATTTGAGAAACTAAACAAATTATCATTGCAAAATTGTAGGACTATTAGAAATAAACAACTTTTATTTGACAAATATTTTTATAAAAGCAACAGTTTCTGAGATATTTGCAAATATATTAATACAATTGTATGAGCTTTAGTTGTAAACATATACTACTTAAGTCTTAAAGCATTAATTCTCAAATGCCATAGAGTAATTAAATATAAGTAAGTATCTAAAAAAAGTGTGTGATTTTTCCTTAAAGCTCTTAGGTGAAATGTTTGCACAGCAATGATCTATCTCCATTTTAGACTCAATAGTCAATACTAACATTTTTATTAGTCAAAATGTATAAATTAATAATTAAATATCAAAGCGATGACTTTAAGAATTGCAACACCATATAAAATTTTAAAATTTTAACCAGAAATCGTAATTTTAATACGAAGTGTTGACCCTTGTGGAAGACATTAAACTGTTTGATATGCTCTTAGGTGGACAAAGATGCGCCTCTTTTTTCATTGATTCTATATCATTGTATATTATTTTATGCGTGTTCTTATGTGGAGTGGTGATGATACAATGTACATTATTCTGTTCATAAATCTTACAAGTTTATAGAAAGAGAGATAAAGTCTGTGCGGTGCGCCGTACCATTTATTTTAAATGCACCTTGTCTGAGTTATTTTCGTTATTCCTTCCCCAATACCGAACCATTTGAAGTTTGATATTATATTATTGACAATCTTTGACTGAAATGAACTCAAGTGGTATCAGTTATAATTTTACTAATCCACTCGATGATTTTATGTACTATTTCAAGTCTTGTTAGCAAAGTGATTTCTTAAAATTCGATCAAACTTAGCATTTCGTTTCGTTAGATTCTAAAATTATAGTAGTTTCCAATAGAAAATAGTAACATAATTGCAAAGTAATAAGAAAGTAGCACGAGTTGCTGATTGCATGGTCTAACGCGTCACTCTCATGTTAGACTGAATTGATAGTGATGGGTAAATCAGGGTTTGAATCATGGATGGGTAGTTTTTCCTAAATGGATTTTCAATCTCCCTCCATACAAATGTGGGTATATTTCCTCCAAATTCTACCCTCAATCAATATTCAACTATTTTAATTTATATATGTTTATAGCTTGGATGGGTGGTAAGATGGTATGAAAAAATCCAAAGACAAGTAAATTGCATTGGTGGTCACGCGGATTAAAAGTATGAACAGTTAATAAATTATAAATAAGTTTTAAATAGAATAGAATAAATGGTCTAATTGAGAATAAATATTTAATAGGTGTACAATAATAACACTTCTTCCATGCATTTTAAGTGGTATTAAAAGTTAATTAACTCTACAGGGTGTACTGCAAAGTAGCCGACCAACTCAACTATAGTGTCCCAGACAGCGTTTGAAAGACAAAATTTGATATACACATTAGGACTATTGGCTCCATGACTGACTTAATTATATGTAATTATTACATCTAATACTGTTTCCAGCCTTTGGCCTGGGTCAGTTTTTATTCAAGCCATATATTTTCCACTACCTAGGCCTGTCTTAGCTTCATATGTTTCATAATCTAACTTAATACTAAGACAGACACAACATCCAGTCCCCAGCCATTAATTCATTAATGTGAAAAGGTAAACACACATTTCAACAATGATACATTTTTCGACCATACTGGGAGTTGAGTCCGGTATCGTTAACTAAGCATATAGACAGTATACTGACTGAGCCATGGTGTCGGATTGCATATACGAATTAAATCCTTTCTAAAATATCAAAATCCTATGAGTTAGGTGTGACTGATAGCAATCAAGGTGTCTTAAGTTTTCTACTTTATAATTAAAAAAAAAATTAGTCTAAAATTGTGGTAATCTTTAAGTTTTTGATTTTAATTAAAGTTGACGTTTTATGATCCCCAGAATACAAAAAAGTAGATATTACAATTATCTCTGTCTGGTCCCTTATTTTGTCCAAACTTGTTTTTTGGTTGGTATATGGTCATATCTAAAAGTACTTATAGGATTTTGTTAATAATAAACCTCAAATTGAGTAAAGTGTAGTTTACTTAAAACCAAAGTTAGAAAATTTGAATATTTTTGATAAAGACCCTAAGCGTACACAAGAGTAATTAGTATAAAAGCATGCTAACCTAGGGTGTATTAAGATGCGGCACTGTTTGGCCATTTTACATATATGTTTGTATGTATGTATATATATGTATGTATTTAATTGTTTATTTATTTTAGCATCGTATCTTAATATCTGATAGGGTTACATTCTTATGTACTAATTACGATAGTGTTTTTAAGGATGAAGATGGTTATATTTATAGGAAGTGTACCCACATTTGACTAGAGGGAGACTTGAAAACAATTTAGGAGAAACAACCTCCAGTACACCTGACAGAGATTCGAACATATATCTACCCATCATCGGCAGTCTGGTCTACTGCAAGAGTAGTGTGTTAGATCATGTGGACGCCAAAGTGGGTTGTGATACTGGACTAATTACATTACAATTTTAATAGAAAAAATATTTTAATAAATAAAAAATTAATTTTTTTTACCAAAATTGATAACATTCTACTATAGTAATAGTGATATTCTATAGGTATTAATTATATACCGTGTATCAAAATTGACAGCTTTAGATCACATTATTTGACGTATGAATAATCTGTTGCCTTTCTAGATATCAGATTATGAATGCCCTTATTGTGGAAATTGGACCGTATTTTTTTTTTTTTAAAGGCCATACAATTTTTACACATAGTAAGGTTTCCATTAAATTTTCAATCGGTAAAAATATTACATTGCTCATATATTATATACATTATACTACACCATGCCGCCAAAGTTATTCTCTGGATACGCCACTGCCTCTGATCTCGCCATCAACGGCCACTATAAATGATGGTGCTGATGACAATAACTTGACTCCTTTATATAAGACGCATCGAAATGAGCTTCCACATTCTCCCGCGAGAGTGCAGGCTACAAGAGCTCTTCTATATTTCTCGTCCGCCGCTTAACGCTGGTAATTATCCAAGTTTATATGGGCGTGAGAGGTGGAGGGGGGGCTTCTCATCTGCTAATTAACCGAAGTTGATATCTCGGGCACTCCATAGAACCAGGAGGCCGTGTTATGGAGGGATAGGGTGGTAAATCAACCCCCCCATTCTTCCCCCCACACCTCACTCTACTAGCGTAGTTACGAGTTTGGAAAGGGGGATGGACCGTTGGGGATTCTCGCTCAATGCACTCACTTTTCACTCTCGCGCTTTCAACACATAGGGGGGGGGGGGGGGCAAGGGGAACGGGGTAATCAAACACTAACTGTGTCCGTTACATTATACTTTCATCAAGGAATATATTCTATATCCGTTTACGAATAATCTTGGTTTTGAGACCCCTTTATTATTTTTTGAACACGTTCTAATAGAAGCTTGATATTTCTCGTGGCTAATATTGTATAATTAAAGCTGCAATTTAGAAACCTTTTAGCCGATACAATAGAGAGATCTCGCTAATCCAACGCCCGATAGTTCTTACGGATATTTTTTTCTCCCCATTGTTCCTCCATACTCCAAAGTGTTTGTGGCACTACCATGTTCTTTTTAGTTTGACACTTCACATAACTCAGGAAGCACGCGTTAGTTATATGAGCTGTTACGTGTTTTTAGTCAGTTTCTTTTAGTATTTCTACAGATTTTTGGAAGAAACATCGACAAGTGTAAGTGTGAGATAAGCAGTTAAACTTTAACATCTGATGTTTTAAATGTATTAAATTATATATATCTATATATGTTTGTATTTTTATCAAGTCATACATAATATTATTTTTAATTGCTTAAAATCAGAATTTTAAATTTTACAATATCTATATTTAATTTATTTAGTTATTAAATTAAAGCACCACGTCTTACTAACCACAAACCTAGCAAGCCGGTAGTGGAAAATATATTGCTTGAATAAAAAAACTGACCCAGGTCACAGGATGGAAATAATAATGGGTGTAAAATTTAATTCTTATAAACCATATTTTTATTAAGTTACTGAATTGATTAATTAACTAATTAAGCTCTGAATGAAACCACTTCCATTATATTTTGCCCTTTGCTTGGCCTTCACCGCTAGTCAACCACCATGAAAGGTAAGTAAGCATGAAATATTTTTTTTAAACTTTATATGAGGTTTTTAAAAATACACTCCAGTGTCCCATGTCTGTGTGAAGTTACTCACCCTCCTCCAACAAGTATGTATGTGTTCATCACGCGCTGATGGGCAGCAGGCATGAAGTTCAGCCTCTCAACCCTCGGGACTAACTAGAGAACCACCGCTAGACCCCAAAGTTGAGTTGAACGTCCATGCCTGACACACTCATACTGCAGTTACAGACCTCCCTTCACTTCTGGATGGAAGGGTAGGAGAGTCGCCCCCTCAACCTACCCCATGACCATCTTTACAAGTGTGGAAACTGGGACTGGTGGCAAGGGACGTGGGGGAGGGGAGGGGTACTTTCCTGGACCGCGTGACTTTGACATGCTACGACTGCTGGAACAACTTTATTACTGTCACATCATACCCTTCTCTTGGTATCATTTTGTATCCCTCTTGGTAACATTCTGTATCCCTCTTGGTAACATTCTGTATCTCTCTAGCTATAACTATTTATCTCTCTTGGTATTATTTTGTATCCCTCTTGGTAAACATTCTGTATCCCTCTTGGTAACATTCTGTATCTCTCTTGGTAACATTCTGTATCTCTCTTGGTAACATTCTGTATCTCTCTAGCTATAACTCTTTATCTCTCTTGATACCATTCTCTATCTCGGTATAATTCTGTATCTCTCTTGGTAACATTCTCTATCTCCCTTGGTGTAATTATGTATCTCTCTTGGTAGCATTCTGGATCTTTCTCGGTATCCTTCCGTATCTACTCCTCCTAAACGCAAATACGGGCACACTTTCCTCATCTCTAACTCACTAGCGTAATTAGCATATATACGTTTAGCCCTAACTGGGTGCTAAAAATGTTGTCATTATAATTACATTCAATCATTTGCCCTAATATTAATATTCCTTTTTCTGCTGAAATTTTCTATCTAGCTAAATTGACCTAAAATATTTTATTGCTACTATTTGGCAACGTTTAGGTTCGTTGTTATTTCTACTTCTGGGTTTAGTAGAGAATACTGTCTTGTGTTCAATATCCAGTACTTTAGAAGAACATCGAGTGTACAATTTAAAATATTTATGATTCAGACCTATTTTAAATACATTTATAATAAATGAATAAAATATGACTGATTTTAAGCTCTAAAAATAGTTAAACTAAACCAATAACATTCACTGCTACTAGCCATAGAAAATAGTTCTTAGTACCAAATAAACATTTATTTCCAAAAACATGTAATGATTTATCTGTATGTATATAAGCTAAATAGAATCGAGAGAAATGGAATAGGCATAATTTACAAAAGTAAAGGCTTATAAATACTAAATATATTTACTTGTCAAATCTATAGGATTAGGTAGTCAAAAACCCATTGCTACATTTAGAAAAGTACGCCACCTATCCCTATTTTGAGTTAGTTCTGTCCAGTCCACCTCATTACACCCTATCCCTATCTTTAACTAGTTATATTCAATTTACTTCAGTGCACTCTATAGTCCAGTTACTTTAGTAAAAATATTATTGAAGTTAGGGATTAACTCCAAACTAGCTAACTTTTGTTATTTACAAAGTACTTTCATTTAGTAGATATAGATTATATATTAAATATACAGTAAATAAACAAAAACAAAAACCAACCACCCCACAAATTTAAATATTTGTCTAACCCGAATGAGCACTGTGAAAAACGCAGTGAAAAAAATAGTCACTATAGTAATAACAAAATGAACTAAACACCCCATTTAACTGAAAATAAATAAAATAAAAATGTAAGTACAAATGTACTCACCCTATTAAGGCTTAGATTACAAAAAAAATAATTATAAGAACATATTTGTATCAAATACATTATTTATTGGTTCCAATAATTACAAATATATTGATGACAATACTTTAGATAATGCTAGTGTGCCAATTTTTAAATACCCCATAGTTTGACTACAATAATTTCTCTACTGTAAACTCCATTTGACAACTCTATTAAATAAACTGAACCCTCACCATCCCTTCCAACAAAAATGATATTATGTAATTACAAAATCTAAATAAGAAATTATCATAAAACGTTAGTAGGTAAACTTTGTCGGTAATAGTTCAAGAGTAAGAGAACGAATGTTAATTTGTCTCCTTTACAAGCGCGGGGGGTGGGAGATCACCAAGTTGACGAAACAGAGCCCTCCAGCCCAACCAACATTAGGGGGAAACAAAAGAACATTCTATTACCTTCTTCACAATTTGAATCTGTTACATTCCTATTGGTTTTAATTCAAACAAGGCGAAGTAAGGCAGGGATGTAACGAAACACCAGTAAGTAACGGTCCAACAGAGGTTATAAGGGGGATTAGGCCGAGTGAAAATGTCTCCCTTATTTAAAATGTAGCACACTGGTAGATTATGTTCATGATATTTTTTTTTATCTGGATGACACTTCAAAAATCATATGTTTAGCTTTAGGGTTTCCAACACTTGTAAAATATCACTGTTTTGTTATAAATGTTAAGTTTTTTAATTACATGTTATATTTTACATTTAAAATAACGCAAACTTAAGTTTTCTTACACTATTTCATTACTTTTAATAATTTCTTTTTACCCAATCCAAAAAAATATTTTAAACATAGTTAAAAGTACTTATTCTCCGTTTTGAAATGTTATCTATGATGTGTAATATAGTGCACACATAAATGCCTTTTGAAACAGGCATCGTATTTACTTGGAAAAGAGAAAATACATTTTTTAGATGCATTATACATTATTTTAGGACTATTTTATTGTATTTTGAAATATTTAACTGTATAAAATATTTTCATACACTACGTGAGTGCATTATTGTAAAAGACTCGTTTTCGTCATGTTCAACCACATGATTTAAATTCGTCGGTCGCAATTTTGAAGCTATATTAGTTAGACCTTTTGTGAAAGTGATGTGAATAATCATTTTTTTAAGTTCAATAAAACGATAAATAAGCTTTGTGTCCGACCTCAAAAAAAACATTTAAATAATATTGGCCAAAATTACTGTTTTTAACTTTCACATTCATATATTACCATCTGTTTTCATTACATTTATCCAAAGTGACAGATGTCAGCTGTTGGCGTAGGAATATATTAGGGATATATTAGGGACTATGTCTAATAACTTTTTGAGCTGTCATCCAAGTAAACTAAGGTCATGAATGATTTATAAATGTAGACTCTCTAGTTTCAAATGAGCTAGGACTCATGTTTCCTTATGTGGCAGCAATATTTTTTCAAGTGTAGTAGGAGTCGGGCTCAGATTTTAAATCGTGTGTAGTTTGTTCAGAGTGTTATTCCTAATTTGTACTATCAACCGTGCGATACTTTACAATTCATATAACATACCAAATTAAAAAACCAAAGCTTTTATTAATTAATATTCACGCAATATGATCAATATTTCAACAATCAGTATTGTATTTAAAAAGTGAGCGTAGCAACGTGTAAAGAATAAATATCTGTAGCCGGACATCAGTGTTATCATACGTTTAATTCTACGTACGTTAACACGTCCGCCGTGGAAACTAGAGCACGATAAATACGTGGTCACGTGGTGAGCTATGAACCAATCATTAGATTCCATAGTGATTCACTGGGTGGTATTCGAAATAGTTGAAGCCTTGCCTGTTTTTCAACGTTTAGATTTGTTTGAAAAAAATAATCATCGATGGGATGATTGTTTTACCATAATTATAAGCGCCAAATATAAATAAACAATACAATTATTGACATGTGTTTGTAATCTAAAATACATGTTTATCCCCTCTAAAGTATAGTTTGAATTATAAACCTTTAAGTATGAATATATACATACACCTAAAGTGTTGTCTATCAAATGCTTCTATTTGACGTCGCAAAGCATTATGGGAGAGCACACATTTCTGAGATAGTCGGAGTTGCCACGCCACTCAAGCAAATTATGCTGTCTAGCTTCAACGTATACAATGTTTACACAGAAAGTTGGCACTTTTACCTTGACTTACTACACCATGGGACTATTTTATAAGCTGTGGCATAGCAGCAACATGCAGGGTTGCAGCAATTCTTTATTAACAGTAGAAAATAAGATGTTTTCAGCAACCTTGTAGACAGTAACGGGGTATTGCAAGGTTAATAACCTGCTAGCCAGGTACTATGGAATATTGGGAGAGTTTCCTTCTGTACAACAATAGCGCCCTAAAAGTTTTAAGGGGGGTGGTTTTCTTCCCTTGTCTTAGAACTCGCTAAAGGTCCGGCGGACAGTTAGGATACTTCCTCCATACTGGGTCACGAGGACCAATGGGAGTGTTTTCCTGATATCTTAAAAAATATCATTTGATTCGATTAGGAGACTTGTTACTTTTGTCTCGCCGGGCTTGCACTAAGGACACTCCCGGGTCAACTCTCGGGGTGTCATGTTTTGTGAATCCTTGATTAAAACATTGCCTTAACCGCTCAGGTACTGGCCGCGGGTCGAATTATTAGAATAGAAAAACAGGCGTGATAATCAATTGTATTTAGATAACATCACGAACAAATCAATTAACCCACCTCAGTGGCGTAGTTGGCTAACGCGCTAGTCGTGTTGAGCCCGACTACCGAGGACGGGGAGATCGAGGTTCGAATCTCGGTCGGGTGAACTGGGGTGGTTTTTCCTAAATGGTTTTCCACTCTCCCTCCACGCAAATGCGGGTTCACTTCCTCTATTCAACCTTCCCAATTCCTAATCCATTAGCGTAATTAGTACTTAAGCATATAACCCAAATGGGTAGTAAGACGTGGTGCTAAATAATAATAATAATAATAAAAACAAATCAATTAATATTGTGAATGTATCTTAAATCCGTCGACGGCCACTCTCACACTAACCAAGACGCGTGACGTGGATTATTAAATAGACTTTCTCTGATAGAGTGAAGCCAGTACAGACAATATATTTATTACTAAATAGACCACGCATGCCTTGGCATGGTCCCCTGCACCAGATAGAACATACGTTCCTATGACCAGGGAGAAATAACTGTACCAAGACCCCTTCCTTTGTATACACATGGCTACGTCCATTTAGAAAGGGAGTTGTGGGTTACATTACATACTGCTCTTGTTTGCTGAGCATTTTATGACGGGTTTAAGACTATTAACTTTTGTTATTGATAGTGCTATAACTGACAGAGCGTAGTGAGGTACTGTTTTAGCTTGACCATTTGGCATTTCGTCTCTCCGTCCGGATGTTTGTTACATAATAAGTGTCAAATGGAAAAACAAATTTTGTATGAAATTTGATAGGAATATTATTTAAGCTAGGTTTGAATAAAGTATGAACATTATTTATAGATATTTTTAAATGTTTCCGGGTGGTAGCTACTTAAAATTATGTATGTCTCTTGGTTCCACGATAATTGCCAAATTCAGAGAACAATTTTGACTGGATTTGACAGATACATTCTTTGAATCTCGTGAACAACGGGTACGTTCTATGAATATTATGTAATTTTTTATTTTTTATTTAGCCTGGCGTCTTACTATTTGTTCAGGCTATACGCTTAAGTACTAATTACGCTAACTGTCTAGGGATTGTAAAGGTTCAATATAGAAGAAGTGAAACCGCATTTGTGTGGAGGGAGAGTAGAAAATAATTTAAGAATAAACATCCCCAGTTCCTCCAACCGAGATTAGAACCTAAATCTTCCGATCCTCAGCAGTATGGCTCAACATGAAATTAGTGCGTTAGCCAACTACGCCACCGAGGCGGGTAGTGTACTATTGAATATAATAATTATTTATTTTTGTCTAGCTTAATTACCAAGGAAAATTATAAATATTTTAAATCCAAGATATCAAATGATAGAAAATATTTAAAGTTGAAATCCAAAGATAAGTCTTAAGTCTATGAAAACGATAAGAATTCGTAGGAAGTGAGGTCTAGTTATCACAGAGCTACTAGTAACTTTGTAAAAAAAATTGATATTTAAAAAAAAAACTGTATCAATCCCAAGAACACTTTGGGCCAGTTTCATAGTCAAATTTAGTACGCCTAAAGTGCGAGTCGATACTAAATACAGGACGACACCTACCTAGACCAGAATGGAATGGGCCAGTTTCGTATATGAAACTGGCCCATTCCATTCAATTTCAGGTAGGTGACGTCTTGTATTTAGTATAGCGCCGCACTTGAGGCGTACTAAATCTGACTATGAAACTGGCCCTTAGACTGATTCTACTCTCTAGTTTAGGCAAAAGAGTGAATCAAGCTTTAATCATTACTAGTACGTCAATTAGTACGTTCTATATTGATGAAATTCTATACTGCTAGATATGAAACTCTATGGTAGATTTTGACTAGGAGAATTTCAGCTCATCAAATCACAGGGGGTGTGGATATATAGCCCACGCTAGGGATAGGGTGTAATGAGTTGGACTGGGTAGAGCTAGCTCCAGTGGTGTAGTCCTAAGGAAAATGTTACTTGTGTGGTAATCCCCACAATTTAAAGTTACAGTTAAATATTGACATATTTTTTTTAATGGATTAGATAATTAACACTCAATATTTAAAATATTTAAATGGTTTTATAAATTCAAATACAAAGGATAAGAAATAGATTGTGACACTGTAATTCAATTTATTGATTTTTATGATATATCTTAAAGGAATGCACAAATTAATTTGTACTACTTGTGCTCAGGAATATCTTTATCAATGACATGACATGATTTTGTCCACATAGCTGGCCGATAATTCAGAAACCAGCTCTGAACGTATCATATTAAGTCCTATTGCTTCAAAGGTGGCCCATTTAGAGCAACATGGTTTATAAGCAGTGTAGTGGAGAGCTATTTATTAAATCCATTACAATAAAATTACATTCGCACTCAGAAGAACTAAAAGGCATTGGTTTTAATCAGTCTGCTAGAGGCTTAAGAGATTCTGGAATACGTCTTCGTAAACAGTAAGCGTTGTCTAAAAATGGATTCAATACTTTCCTTAAGAAATATTCTGAAGTGGTTGCAAAGGTGGTTAATATATTTCTTGCCATAAGTTACTTCAGTATTACTTGACTACAAATATTAGGTCAGTATTTCAAAATCCTTTAAAGTTTTTTAAATATTCTTCTAGACAAACGTCACTCTTTTTAATTCCAAGATTGGAATGTTTGTAAAACCTCTAGTTCAATAACCAATACTATTTAACGATTGGTAACTGGGATCCTCAGTAATCTCACTCTCAGATGCTTAATTGCATTCTTTAGCCCTTACCACTGATCTTAATTTTAATTATCTAATAATTCATTCCGTGCACGTATTTTACATTTTACGTTTTAAAGCACCACAGAGGTTTAGAATTACGGTCGATTTCGTACTTTTTTCCCCCCGAGGAGGATGCGGAATATTTTTATCTCAGTTATCTGTCCAAACCAGATTAACAATATTTTTTTTAAAAATTTGTTAAAATTAGCCTGATTAAAAATCTAAAAATCTGGCTTCGAGGTGCATTTGGACCCCCTTCCCTCCACCTATGTTAAAACTTTCAGATCTCTGTGTGCCGTAGATTTGGCGGGGCATCACACAAACAAACAAACACACAGACAAACACTTCCTTTAATTATTATAGATGACCCATATTATTTTTTTCAAATTATTATCCTCCTGAATTTCCGTGCATACAAAATTAGAATAAAAATATATACATATATAATATTACATTATTAAATCCCCTTATAATTTACCGATTATGACCGATTAAGATAATGTTGGTAGCACTCAAGTTTTATTTGAAAGTTCTTTATTTGTGAGTTAAAACGATTCCGAGATTGACTTTTAATGACGATTTAGTTTTCTTACGCGATCGACTGAAAATTGCCTGCAATATCGACCAGTAGCCAGCCCCTGCCTTCGGCCATGTAGACAATGGATAGGGTAGCAGGGATATTTGATAAAAGACTGCGATCAAACCAGAAAACATACCGAGGTGTGATTTCCTGCGTTCTCCATTTGATAACAGTGAAATTGGGATCAGTGGAGTAGTAATTCTACAATTAAAACAAACTACTGTTTAATTTTAATCTATTTTTTAAATGTTTTAATAGATTTCACTGGTATTAATATCTGTGTTTTGAAAAAATGATTACGTAAATACATAAACGCCATGGGTGGTTCGCGCTCTATTAACTACAGTCTGATTTTCAAAGGAGGACCGTTATTTGAAAACTGTAAAATACTTGTGCCACAATGGCAGAAATAAAAAAGTTATAGGCCTAGTTATTGTATTTACATTCTTAGACGGTTCGGGTACAAAGAGAAATTAAACTGTAATCCGTAAAGAAGTAATATAGGAAGCTTTTGATAAATTATTAATAACTCTAAACATATTTATAAAATTCTATATTTTGGTGACTTTTAATAAATGTTGGTGGTTTAAAGTGGGCTTCCAATGAAAATCAGGGTCTACCTAAGTTGCTGTTATCCGTGGGAGAGACGGGCTCTTAGGTTGGGAGTATGGGGAGTGTTTTTACAGTTTTTAGAGCAAAACATTGGCCAAAATAAATAAAATATTTGTCCAGTAGAAACATAGATTTTAATTTTTTCATATGGTGATATTATTACTTGTTTGAATATATGTCATGAACATAACGGCAGTAAATGACCAACTTTTTAATGAAGAGGAAAAGTTGTCATTAAATTCCAGGACACGCTTGACAGATATTTAAAATCGTTGACATGTGAAAAAAATGTATCTCTATGTTTCTACTGGAGACTTCTTTTATTTATTATCGAAAAAAAAAAGATTGATATAAAAACTGCAAAAGTATACGCACTTACGCTAATGTGTAACAGTAGGGTGATTGTGAGACCGGCAGTTTAACGTGGAATCCGAACCACGGTGGAGGCCTGGCATTCCACACATTCACAAGTTGTGATTAATACACGTATTGTCAGAGGTGAAGGAAGGGTTTGGCAATCAGACAAATTTGTGCCGGAAACAAGGATTGAACCCCGAACCCCCAGTACAGAAGCTGACATGTTATCCCTGGACAACTTTGATACAAATTTAATACCAGCTGCATATTTCGTATCACTACGTCTTACTACCCAATTGGTGTATATTCATAAGTACTAATTAGGCCTACTCTAATGGGTTTGGGGTGCGGAAGATTAGATTGATATGAAGTGTACCTGCATTCTCGTCGAAGGATACTGGAAAAACCATTTTGGGAAAAGACAACCTCAGCACACCTGACCGGGTTTCAATCCAGACCTCCCCATTATTGGTAGTCCAGTCTGTTGTGAAAGTGATGCCTTAGACTATACGACCACCGAAGCAGGTAACTAACTAATTAACACACATGAGTTACCAATCAAGAGAAAGTTGGTGTTTATATAGTATAAATTTGTCAACATATTACTATCGAACGCCCTGAAAACATTTAACAATTCTGTAGTTACGTAACCACAGATTTTGCCTCCAGTTTTTTTTGAATAACACATGGAGTTGTTTGGGAAGTTAGTTCAAAGCTAGTCTCACCTTGTTTCCACCCACACATGTTATTAACCCTTTATCCCTCTCAACCCTACCATATTTTTTTTTATAAAGCTGGTAGCAATGTAAACAAGTCGTGTGTGGCAAGTCATTGCCAGGAGTACAGCCCGGAACAGCGGCGTGACGTCACACCCTTCCGGGGAAAGTGTCGGCAGCACCTGCGGGCCACTCGTGGGCGCTACCCCCCTCTGTCGACTCGCCGGGGAAACTTGCGTCGGGGATAGAAACTACCCTCTAGTCTGTCTCCCTGAGGTGGGTTTCCTGCGACTGGACCACCCTTAGCTGACCTCCGAATACAATACATACCTTTACTAAATACTTGTATTTCTGTAATAACACTTTTGTTTCCTTCCTGTTTTTAAGTCAAGGAATACTAACTAACTCCATTTATTGTATATAATCATTTCAAAAAGACACTTAAGATCAAAAGTGGTAGAGGGTTGAATTCCTTGAGGAATTTTTTATTTTTAATATTGATGAGCACATATTACAGATACAGCATACATAAATGACTGATTCAAAAGAGTTGGCACCTTTTATTTCCATATTTATAGAGATAAAATGTGCTTTTTTGAAATAACAAATTTAATACGTATAAAAACGAAAGGGTAAGTCACATTACACACATTTTCAGAACAACATTTTTTATAATTCAAACCTCATAAGGACCCGATAATATATATTTTTAGTTTATTTAAATATTTATTCATAGGCTAAATCCATTAGAAAAGTTTAATGATTGTTTAACAGATTGTAGCATTAGCTCAATTTGGGTTAAAGATGCATTTTTCCCTTTAATTCCTTGTAATAAATTTACATCATGTTAATAATTATGTCATGTTCTTAATATCATTAAGACAATCTCAAGATTTCTCTTTGGATTTGAAGAGATATATTTTTTTCCTCGCTGATCAACACAAATAGAAAATAAATGATTATTGTATTTAATAGTGAATTATATTCATGGAGTATAACCGTGGTTCACATGGCCTAAGATGATATGTTGAGGTGACCTGGTGGCTCTAGGGTAAGGTGTCAGACTTCATTGCTGGGGATCCGGGGTTCAATCCTTGGTCCGGTACAGATTTATCTGATTGCCAAACCCTTCCTTCACCTCTGACAAGACGTGTATTAATCACAACTTGTGAATGTGAGGAATGCCAGGACCTCCACCGTGGTTCGGATCCCACGTTAAATGTAGGTCCTCTATTTCATCTTAAATCACTCTACCATACACACTAGCGTAAGTGCATATAAACCGAGTGGTAGTAAGACACGGTGCTAATAATAATATAATAATATTATAATAAGATACATGTTAAAATTTTTAAAAAACACCAAAGTTATTTGATTATTTGTTAGAACTTTTAAATCAAATCACTTAGGATCAAATATTAAACAAAATATTATTTGAGCAGCCATCATCTTGAACCATAAATAATATTAAAAAAACTATATAAAATTTCTCGGGCTAGTGCGAGGAATGTCTTGCTCAATTAAAAAAACTGATTCAATTCTTTGTCAGTAATCGCTGGAGCAAACATCCGGACACTTAAAGATTAAATACCAAACGGTCGAATTAAAATATTATATGAATATATTACTGTCGTAATATATTTTAACAGGTTTTATTTTTGTCCCTGCACCAGGAAAACTAGGTCCAGGATCACCATGGCTAAGAAAGCTTTCAACAAAAGTATTACTGCTGCAACGCCAGCAAGTTGAGTTTGGAACTGAAGACGAAACTGATGAAATGCTACATTTGGAGCATCGCGCTGTATGGAGCAGAAACTTTTAACTCTTAGGAAGATGAAACATAAATATTTGGAGAGCTTTGATGTGTGGTGCTGAAGAGGACATGAGGAGATCAGGTGGACAGAGAGTGTGGAAATGAAGAAATCCTAATAAAGTGGGTGATAAGAGAACCATTTAGGATCTGATACTTCGTACAAATCCAACTGGATTGGACAACTCTGTAGGAGAAACTGTCTCCTTCACGACGTCATAGAAGAAAAAGGGCAAGACAGAGTTGGGGAGCAGATAAACTGCAAATGTGCAGGGAGAGGAGAAGAATGGAAGTAAATTAAAGCGGAAAGATGGTGCATCAGAAAAAGGAAGATGGAACCATTTTAATGAACTGAACTACCCCCAGACTGGGAACGATTATTATGCACAAAAACCTCAAAATCCATGTTTTAAAAATTACGATTATAATAATTTTACCTATACTGGTGGGCACGCAGACTAAATATGGAGCTGATCTATTCTTATTGCCTAAATGGCATGTGAGGGAGATATTGTGATGAAAGAGGGGGGGGGATGTTGAGGTCAGTGTTTAAATCCCTTCTAGATGTATTGAGGGCGTTTTTTTTTCTAAAACCTATTCCTATTCTCCCAATATACAAGACAGTTTAGGTGCATGTACTCAATATTATATCGCCATCAACCCTCTAACAAACTAGTATAACTAATTTATGCAGCCCGGCTAGTAAAAAATAAGAAAACATAATCGGTGGCCACATCGTCACCGACGTCTTAGACACGATGGGCGGTGACGGAGAAATGAGGGTTCAAATACTTTGGGACTACGAGGGATTTTATTCTCTAAATAGTTTCACATTCTTTCTTGTTGAATATTCTTGCATATTGCTCTTGAAACTTACCTTTCTCATCCTTGTTCCATTAGCGTAATAAAAGTGTACATATAACCTGAATGGTTAGAGATAAGCATTTAAAAAAACCTAACAAAACCCTTTAATATAAAGGTAAATGTTGTATTCCGAAATTCGATCGTATGACGTTACTTCTCGCAGCTCCTTCTCGAGACGTCCATCCTCGTATCGGAAACCCATCAAGTGTGGACATCCATAAATACATGAAAGTCGCGTGCACGACAGCCGACATACTCTCCCACTACATTTGCTCGCCTCGCCCGTATGAATGTAATATATTTGTTTCCTATAGCCTCTCCCTAGAAGAGCGTTGCATAATTCAACGCCCTCCCTGTCCCGTCTTCTATTCTAGTCGGGTGTCAATGTGCTCTGTATGGGGGTATCAAGCACGCGAGCTCTCACAGTCGTGTCGTCCATCACGACGTGTGATACATGACGCCTTATGGACGGAGGCAGAACCTCACTCCCTTCTAGCATCATCTTTACAAGTGCACCTCACCACGTTAGGTCGGCCTGTTGGTCTAGTTGTCGGCATTCCTGGCTACTAATATAGAGGTACTGGGTTCGATTTCCAACACTACCATTGATATGTTTCCTTAAAAATAATTATTCCTATAGTTTGCCATGGTCTGGTTAGTTAAGATAAAGTTAGGTTTAGGACTTTTATCATCATCATTATCATCATGATCTCACTGGGACAAAGTAACCTCTGGTACATGGTGGCCCAACCTAAAAAACTTTTTTTTTTTGCTTTATTTTAGGTATTTAACTTGCACTCTCTGAATCGAATTATTATATCAGCAAACCAGATTTTCTACGAGCGAGAACACATAAGGGCTTACAATTTTATCGGGAACTATATTTTCACATACCATCCAGTGTAATCTTTCTTGCCATAATCAACAAGGGACCGATGGTTTTAATTTCCCTCCTAAGTAATTTGTGCTAAGTAATATTTTATCATTCAAGAGAAATCCTTCAAACTCAACAGGATTAGAATCCATGAGCATTGGGTATTGAGGCAAGCACTTCACACAATACCATATTGATCGACCAAAAAATAATTATATATCTGCCAGTAGAAGAGCGGAAATGTCTAGCTGACAAGCCCTGGGGGTATTTGAAAATAAACTACCGGTTTAATTTGTATAAATACACATTAACTTCGCTAATTGAATAAGGATGAAGCAGATGGAACTTTAAAGAAAAGGTACCAACAGTTGCGTTTAGTATGATTGAGGTAGCAATTAAGGAAATAAATGGTACGTTGCACTGAACAGAATTTCTCAGTCCTTCAACTGAAAACAAGGGACATATACTTAAAACTCGTAAGATAATTGTATATAAAAACTAAAATATGCATAGATATATTAAAATTAATATTTAAAATAGAATAATATTCCACCAAAGAGCATTAATTAAATATTATAGGCCTATACTGATACTGAAAAAAGTAACAACTATATTCAACAAAGGACAATCAGGTCCCCATTTCCGAGATCTCAATTTAAAATATATATTATTTATGCTTAGGAAATAAATAGTTTAGTAAATATATATTTTTAAATAAACTTTTTTATTTTAAATTTTCCTACATCTTTGCAACGATACAATAATTATTTTCAACATGTGTGTGAGTTAGACCAGAACACTTTCAAAAATAATGACAAACACGTGTTCCTGAGAGTGATCTCTTGTATGTGATCTCCATCTCATGAGTGAGAGACAACAATTGTTCACATACTTATATGCTACCAAACATTCCACATATTTGGTGCGCAAATTGAACAATTTTTGGGGTTGCCGGTTGGTGAGTAAAGATAACAATTTGGTACAACAACCATAACTTATAGCTCTAACAAAAAAATTACAAATTTTCATATGTCATATTTAAATTTAGGATGCTCAGATTCTAGACTCCTCAAAGCTCTCGTATACAATGGTATTCGAGAAATCGAGATTCATAAAATGTGTTTAAAAGTACATCGAAACAATAACATGAAGACCTTGACTTGCTTTAAACTTTTTAGAGCATTGGTAAAAGGAGTTTACATGCCTTTTGTAACCCGCATCGGTGAGCTGCATGATCTAAGACACTACTATCGCTCTAGACTAGAGTTCCTACGACAGAAATCTGAGTTTGAATCCCATTCGGGTGTACCATAGGTGGTTTTACCAAAATGGTTTTCCACTATACCTCCAAGTAAATGCGGATTCTTGAACACATGTGTGTAGCCGGAATGGAAGGAAGCTAGGGTGCTAAATAAGACTTGTTAAGCTGGAAGAATAATAAAATCAAAAAATTTTACAACATTTTATTGAAATAAATGAATTTATAAAAAAGTTTTCTCTTTGTTGTTTATCGCTTAATAAACATGACAAACAAAATAGTATCTGTCGGTGACACCAAGCCTTAAAAAAAACATGTTTTATTCAATTTTAAATCTTTTTACTTGTACAGTACTATTTTAAAGATTAGAGGATTCAATTTTTTACTCAAGATTTAAAGAAAATTTCAAATTTGAATTAGAGACTAATAGGGATTTGACCCATCTCTAGCCATAATCTCAAATGGTTTATTTCTACGACTTTTAAAATCAGGTCACGTTGAGTGTTGATTAATAAAAAGCAATGTGGGCAACACAGAACCGCGGATCAAGCCACACGTGGCCCGCGGACCGCATGTTTGGCATGTCTGCGTTCAAGTAACATGTTTTGGTAGGTGAGCATACAGCGATCGTTCGAAGGCAAACTAACAAAAGAGCTGTGGAAAACAGTTTTTTTCCCTTCGGAGTCCGGCCCGCTAGACACAGTTTGATTAATGACACTTTGATACTGTATCGATTTCAATAGGATCGACAAAACGGCGAAACCTTTTAGTTTATAGTCAGCCAAAGCTCGTGCAACAGGCGGTGAAAGCAATCGAGGGGAAGAGGGAGTGGGGGTTGACTAGTGACAGAAAGTAAGAGGGGAAAGGGAAACTTTGTTGATATTTTCTATTTTTTTCTCTCCCCTCATGAGTTTCTTCTCAAAAATACTTTAACCCGCTTATACACTTCAGGAAACTGGAATAAGTTGATTTACTTTTTGTCTGTTGGCTCGACTTTATTTCTCTCTCTCTCTGCGCACATAAATAAAATGTATCTGAAGGAATTATTCGAGCTAGGTCCAAATCGAGAAGTTTCAATTATTTTTATGCTGGGTCTAGCATCTACCCAGAGCCTTACTAGCCTGTACCTATCATATACTAATACTGTACTGAGAATATAATC
Organism: Timema podura; assembly: GCA_033556935.1. NCBI lineage: Eukaryota > Metazoa > Arthropoda > Insecta > Phasmatodea > Timematidae > Timema > Timema podura. Next base: position 30,714,935 of record JAVRXN010000006.1, on the reverse strand, counting down.
TGTATGCATCCAGAATGTACCTAGTCTATACTCATCTCTTATCTATAAAGAACCCTGATGTAATGGTTAGTACACCTGGCGAGCTTACGGGTCCCAGGTTCAATTCCCAGCTGGAACCTTTGATATATTTCTCCTAAGGGGAATTATCCCAACGGTCACCAGTGTTTGGTTAGTTAGACTTAAGTTAGGTTTAAGACTAACATAGGCTCCACAACTTCCTAATCACTATAATCACAATCACACTACAATCACATTGAGGGTACGACGTGTGGACAGCTTCCTATAGTGTACCCTGAGTAGAGTTCTGTCTCACCAGAGTGGCGAATAATCTATATACAGGGGAATAAACTGGAGGTCATGTCCCTCCCGGTCAGTAATATCATACTTTAAAATCAATCCCTTGTTTTCCCAGCTTTCAGCCAGTACCATCTTTTACCAGTATGTGTATATCCTGCTACCAGCCTGTACTTACTCTGCTACCAGCCTGTACATACTCGGCTACCAGCCTGTACCTACTCGGCTACCAGCCTGTACCTACTCTGCTACCAGCCTGTACATACTCGGCTACCAGCCTGTACCTACTCGGCTACCAGCCTGTACCTACTCTGCTACTAGCCTGTACCCTCTCGGTAACAATCCAACCATCAGTACACCCAACTTGTATTACACCCCTTACCTTCCAATTATCAGCAAGCCAGACAAGAAAAACTTGAAAATTAATACATATTCCCCACTGGTAAAGGCTAACCACATTTTAAAATTATATAATTTTACACCTGACTTAAATGATAAAGAGAAATATAATATAAATACTATTAATAGTGACAGTCCTCAAAATAATAAATCATAGACTACACTAACAACATTCTGTAAGAAAGAACCTCCATAATGTCAGCCCACAATATAGCGATACCAACCGAGTGGTTGCCGTCTGCTGGCGAAGATAGTGCTGCTAACTTCAGCAGGTAGAAGGTGTCATGTAGTCAGAATAACGAGCCCTTTGGTAATTATCTCAGTTTTCTGGACCGTAGTTGCTACTTTTACATTCAAATAGTTCCTCAGTTCCCCTCATAAGGCTGAGTTGAACCCGTTCCAGACCCACTGCTCCACATAAATGTCTGGAAGTGCCCGAGATTGATCCCGGGAACTCAGGATCTGTATCCACGAAATCTGATCATTATAAAACAGTGCCAGACAGCATTCTGTCAAAACAAAGTAGGCCCCCAAAAATATATTCTACATTTATAATAATCCTGTTTCCTTAAGTTTTATCGAATTTTGGCCTTTCCTCCAGTTGTTTGCTTGAGGAGCTTCCACTAGAATGGATGACGTTATTACCCCGATAGAACACTCGACAAGTCAACCCTTGTAATCCAACTAGCATCCTGGTGAAACAACATGTCCTTCCCTTGAATCAATACTTCAGGACAAAAAAACAACATCAACAGAGGAAATAAAGCCGATTACGAGAAAAGTACATCACAACTACTATACTCTCGGCCTAGGGAAAATAAAACAAACCATTGTGTATTCAAGCCGGATTGTAATTCGAGTCTCATACTTATTCTCGTAGCTTTCCTTTTCTCTTTTTTCACAGCGTTATGTCTGAAGAAGTCATCTGTGACTTGGGCAAGCCACACAATTCTACCATCAAATATTACTATCGTCACGAGGATAAACAGGACAAGGAATGGAGTTATCTGGTAAACAATTGGAGTCCATGAGATGGTAGAGGGTGCTAGAGTGAGATGATATGGACATGTAATGAGGATGGAAAAAGAGAGGATGCCACAGAAAATGATGGAAATGAAGTATGAAGGAATAATACCGTAAAGGAAGCCAAGAAAGAGAAGGGAGGAGCAGATAATTGAAAGTGTGCAGGTGAGAGGAGAATAGTTGTAGCAATTAAAGGAGGAAGAATGGTGGAAGAATAAAAATGGAAGCATTTTACTAAGCTGACCTGGACACAGGCTGTAAACAGCTGTTGATGATGCAGACAATTACTTTCGTTTATCTCAATTATTTCACAAAAGGTTGCACTTTTGTATATGGAATTTTTATTCATCATTGTATTTAGGTTAATATGATATTCAAATTGTGAAAGGATTTCAAAAGTGTCCCAGTTTTTTTCATAATCCATTGGCCAAAATTTTAGTTATGAAATATACATTTATTTTATTTAAGAATTTATGAACCATGCTTTTATAAAAAATCTATTCGTACCGATTTATACTTTAGGATAAATAATAATGCCAATTTGTTCCTATCGTGGTCTAAGCTGAGTCTTGAAATTAAATTAGCTTCTAATTAGGCTCTTGGAAAATTAAGAAATCTGAGGCTACAACTTATATAAAATAAATATTTGTTTCAAATTTTACAAAATGAACGTTATAAATTTTCTTCCACATTTATGTGCATCTTAAACTAAATTTAGAACAACTTTTCTTTGATTTAAAGAACATTTTTTCAATATTCTCCCTTATTGTGGATAAAAACACGATACATGAATAATTTTCAACACTGGTATTAAACGTTGTTCCTAGTTGCAAAAACAAAAATTATGTATATCTCTTCCTTTATTTATGGAGGCAATAGGTCTTATTCGCTACCTGAATCTAATGGCTCATACATACAAGCGATATTTTCGTAATTATTCCAGACAATTATTTAATTAACTAAATAAGACCAGAATATGCTTTTAGGGGAAACTTTTGTTATCAACTATAAAACTCAACATATTTTATAAACACTCGCTAGGAAAAATAGGGCTACCTTTTTGAGGGTAAATTCTCTATGGTTTATAACAGCGGTTCCCAAAGTGTGCTCCGCGGAGCACCAAGTGCTCCGCGAAACATCTCCAAATGCTCCGCGAAGAGATTGTAAATAAAAATAAAATAAATGTGACAAGATCTAAAAATTGTTTATTTGTGCGGTCATGAACTGTTTTTAGATAAATATTGTGTAGAAATAATTTAGCTCCTGCATCTTGCAGAAAAGCAGTGTAAATAGCAAGTATTATGGATCCAATGTGCATTGTCATGCGGCACCTCAGTCAGGTTTACCCTCCCTCACCTTCTCGGAACTACACAAAACATTGAGAAAATCCGTGAAGCACACAGACTTCACGCGGCGAAACTAGACAGATAGGCTCAATGGCACCAGCTAACCCTGTCTCAATGAGAGCCTCAGCGTACTTAAAGATCTGATTGTTAGCTTTGACACTTTTACAGAATTTTCTTGAAAGTATCTATTGTGTATTAAAAACTCTTGTTTCTTCGCTCCTTCATTCTGTTGCAGTTCATTCAATGTTTAGTCGAGAGTCGAAACGAGTCAAATTGCAGTGCGGTGTTATTTTTTCACAAGTGCCTTTGTTGTGTGATTTTATTTAAATAATTACGTTAGTAACTTTAATAGATCTTCCCTCTTGAGGACGAAACACCTGCCTATTACAGGTTTTTTGGAGCACCTACGTAGGGATTTAGAAAATATCATAGATTTGCTTTCAATGGATTGCTGGCTGAAGTCAGGATCCTTAAAAAAGATTATTAAAACCTCCGCCACAGTTACTACAGTAGCTATGGAAGCATCAACAGCTAACAGGTATATACAAATATTATGTTAGATGCATTATTTTTAACGTTGAATAATGTTTATCTATCGGGGTCTGCTAGAATAAGAGCGTGTGTCATTAAAACAAATAATAGCTTTGGATACCAATAAAACAGGACCTACAAGAATAGATAGGGACTAAAGTACATAAAACTTTATACAAATTAAATAGTAAATATAGACTTTTCAGTACATGCATTGCATGTTGTACATATTTTTGCACTTTTAACAAAAATAGATTTCAGCTCAGGTTGTTTTCGAATTTTGTCCTGTTAATTGGTAGTAACCTTGAAGCTGCAGCCAATGTGATGTCACCAAGCGATAGGATAAGATGGCCACTCACATTTAACAAGCATTGTGAGCGTACATGCGAGAAATATTTACATTCTTAAACAATATTCAATGTTAATTTAGAAGCAACAGTTCTTTGATCAATTGTTTTATTAAATACTCGACATTTATTATTATCATTAATATTATTTACCCAGATGATATGAATATTATTTTTACATTATAGTGTGGAAGAAGATGGAGCAGTTGCCAATGCTAGAATTGCTGGACAGGATGAAGGGTTTTTAGACGAATCAGCGACATCAGGTGTGACAGAAACTTCTGAACTGTTGAAAGAACTGACTAGTACTAGTTCTTCGGAGACCAGTGCCACAGGTAAAAAAATTATAAAAAGGAGGTATCATGATTCCTACTTGGATATTGGATTTGTTGAGACTAGTGACAACAAACCACAGTGCGTAGTTTGCATGAAAGTGTTGCCAAACAGTGCGATGTTCCCAGCAAAAATACGCCGTCATTTTGAGGGGGTCCATCCAGAATGCAAAGGAAAACCGACTGATTTCTTCAGAAGGAAGTATGGTGAACTTACACAAGCCCAGAAAATTATATCTTATCACTCAAAAACAGTTAATGAACAGGCTTTGATGGCGTCCTAATTAGTCAGTTACCGAGTTGCTCAAGCTGGCGAAGCCCATACCATCGCTGAAAACCTTATTAAGCCTTGTGTAAAGGACATAGTTGAATGTATGCTGGAAGCAAAAGCCACGAAACTAGAAGACACCGTTCCTTTGTCAAATAACACGATTTCGCGACGAATCGGGGACTTAGCAGAGGATGTGAAAGCTACTTTACTTTCACGAATAAAATGCACTAAGTTTTCGCTCCAAATGGATGAATCAACGGATGTGGCTGGATTGGCAATTTTAATAGTATTTGTACGCTACCATTACTTGGATTCTTTTCAAGAGGATCTGCTTCTCTGCAAGCCTTTACCAACTAACACAACTGGCGCTGAAATTTTCAAATTAATAGAAGAGTTTTTCACAGTGAGTGACATCCCATGGGATAACTGCGTTGATGTGTGCACGGCCGGCGCAAAGGCCATGACTGGGAAGGCGTCCGGTGCTATCTCAAGAATAAAACAAAAAGTTAAGGAATGCAGCAGTAGCCACTGCATCCTCCACCGCCATGCCCTTGCTGTGAAAAAAATGCAACCCTTCCTAAAAGAAGTCTTGGACGAAAGCGTGAAAGTAATTAATTTTATCAAATCAAGACCTAAAAATACAAGACTATTCAAGCTGTTGTGTGAAGACATGGGGAGTCTACATACCTCTTTACTTCTTCACACAGAAGTAAGGTGGCTTTCTCGTGGCAAAGCTTTAACTCAGCTCTTTGAAATGAGGGCTGAAGTCAGAACCTTCCTGATTGACAATGACTTCGCTTTGGGAGACAGGCTGTGTGATGAGCATTGGGTTATGAAATTGGCGTATTTAGCAGACATTTTTAAAAAAGTTAATGACTTAAGTATCTCACTTCAAGGGAAAGCAGTAACCGTTTTTGACGCGAGCGATAAAGTACAAGCGTTTAAAAAGAAAATAAAGTTTTGGGCGGATTCAATGAAAAATCTAAATCTAGATAGTTTCCCAATGGTAAAAGAATTTAGAGAAGAACTAGATTCTGATGTACACGAATATATCTTAAATGAGTTTCACGTTCATCTGCTAAATTTGCTTGATGGTTTCAACTGTTATTTTCCAGAAGAATTCCACGATAAAGTAAAAGAGAACTGTTGGGTTGTAAACCCTTACTCTGCTGTGTCGGAAAAGCCAGCCTGTCTGACATCACACCAGTATGAGTGTATGATTGATTTGACATCAGATTCTGTGGTAAAATATAATTTTGCAACTAAGAATTCACTAGCAGAATTTTGGTGTCAGCTAAAAGACGAATTTAAAGTTTTATCAGATAAAGCGAAAATCATCCTTTAACCCTTTACAACAACTTACTTATGTGAATCAGGATTCTCTGCTTATGTGGCTACTAAAACCAAATATAGATCCCGCCTGAATGCAGAGCCAGATATTCGGTTGCAGCTGTCCCAAATTAAACCAGATATAGCCACATTGTGCAAATCAAAACAATCCCATCCCTCTCATTATAATCTAAGTTCTTTGGCTATGCTTTATCGTTCTTTTTCCATGCCAAGCTACATTTTTTGTTTTTAAACTGTAATACCTTATATAGGTGAGTAGCATTGTATATTTACAATACCTGCTTTTAATTTGTTCTAAAATGTGTTGCATTACTTTATGTTTTTTGTTATTGGTTTTCGTTTATGTATTTAATTAAGTTCCTTATTTCTCTGAAATTAGTGGAGAAAAAATATTTATAATGAATAAAACTTGATGTTTAAGGTGAGTATGCAGCGGACGCGAGTTAAGGAGAGTTAATTTAAAGTTTCTAGAGCAAAACTTTTTTTTTTTGCCAAAATAAGCAAACTATTGCTTCTATAAAAACATAGAGTTTAATTTTCTTCACATGGTGACCTCAACAGCTGTTGAATATCTGTAAGGAGCAGAACAGTATTATCTAAGAAACTTTTTAAATGAAGAGAAAAATTTGTTATTAAATTCCAGGACATCCTTGACAGATATTCAAGAAATGTTGATCTCACCATGTGAAGAAAATTAAGCTCTATGATTCTATAGAAGCAATATTTAATTTATTTGATCCAAAAAAGTATTGATATAAAAACTGCAAAAACACTCGCCTTTTCTTGCGTCCCCTGTATCCCCACCTTAACATGTCCAAATGCTTAAAAATTTGTTTCCAGAGCCAATAATGCTGTCATTCGGGTACTATCTATGTAGGTGCTAGGTGAAAATATCGTCACCTTTATGCCGAATACACGTATGTGCAAAAATTGGTGTTTAAAGAAAAAAAAACCGTAAAGTTCTATTTTTCAATGTCTTTCAACGACTTTCAATGGGAAAAATTAAGTTAGGATCAAAATATAAGCTATTTTGAATTCGAAAAATAATTCGTGCTTTTGCTATATGATAAAAAAATTGTCTAGCAACTTGAAAATGCAATTACGTAAAAACAGCCAAAAATGAACATGGTCTAAGGGCAACGATAGTGCTCCATCACGAATTTATCTCCTGAGAAGTGCTCCGCGACTCAAAAAGTTTGGGAACCGCTGGTTTTATAAACATGACACCTTCAAAATCAGACCGTCAGGTCACGTGAGATTCGAACACAAGTGATTGGTAATCAGTAAAAGCGATTACGAACAATTATTATTTTGTCCTACAGGAATAATGATAGTGATCAGTTCCAGAAAAAGAACCTTACACCCCTCATAGAACAAGATGACTCTAATTACTAATTACACCACTCAAATCGTTAATGATGGCTCATTCACACTAGCGTGTTATTGAGTGTCGAAGCACAATGAGCTATAAGGTTGCTAAGGTAAAAATCGATAATTAATCTAGACACGTGGACTAATTATCAAAATCATCTATTCGGGACTATTGGCTATGCGGAGAACAAGATTTAAAGCCCTGCTTGGTTTTCTGGGATCATTTTATCTGTATTACTATCCTTACTCTTAGAAAATATTTTGTCTATTTCCTCTAAACCATAACTTAATCACTCCGGTACCTTTTTAGAGTAGTCCCGTCACAGATTTATCTGATTGCCAAAACCCTTCCTTTACCTCTGACAAGACGTGTATTAATCACAATTTGTGAGTGTGTGGAATGCCAGGCCTCCACCGTGGTTCGGATCCCACGTTAAACTGTAGGTCCTCCATTTCATCTCACAATCACCCTACCATCACACATTAGCGTAAGTGCGTATAACCTAACGGTAGTAAGAAGCGTGCTAATAGCAGTAAATAATTAATGTAGTTAGATGCGTGTCGCTAGGTCATGTAATAAAACATGGAGCTAAAGAAAAATGGAGAATATGTGGTAACGCTGTTCCATGTATTTCCTGTGATGCAAGAACCGCAGATAAAGGAACGTGTAAACTTATTTCTAATTTTTACACGTGAGTCCAACATTGATTGCTATTTGACATTAACGTTTATAGGTGAAACATTGAGTTAGGTTTTTTTATAAGTAATACCTTATTGTTGGATTAAGTAGTAAAACTTCCTTTTGTTTATATCTTAAGTTCGTAAACATACTAAATATTATAAGTAATATCACTAAAAAATTGCTATGCATTTAGTTTTTATTTGATTCAACACACATGAAACGTGGCTCGTGTAACCAATAATAGTACGGCGTCTTACTACCCATTCGGGTTATACGCTCAAGAACTAATTACACTCATGGGCTAGGAATGGTGAAAGTTTAATATAGAGGAAGTGAACCCGCATTTGCGTGGAGGGCGAATGGAAGACAATTTAGAAAAAACCACCCCCAATTCACCCAGGGCGAGATTTGAACCTTGATCTCCCCGTCCTAGGTAGGCTAGCTCAACACGAAGCTAGCGTGTTATCCAACTACGTCCCCAAGGTGGGTGTTCGTGTAATCGATAGCAATTTCCTTCCAAGATACTAAAGATATTTCCATTCTACATATCACCCCTAGACCATGTGAAACGATTGCAGTATGCCATTGAAAACCAGATGATTTATTTCCTTTAATAAGATTTTACAATGATGACTTTTAGTCTGAGCTACTTCGCAGCTACAAAAAGTAATACACCTTTTCTTAAGTCCTTGGCAGAAACTGGGGACTAGTTCTGATCTACAAGCTTTATGCATAGTGCATAGTGTTTATAGATTATATATATATATATATATATATATATATATATATATATATATATACAGTATATGCAAGGCCATAGTCAGGGGGGTTATTCGGGGTTCAACCCCCCCGCCCCCGAAATTTTATGAACAAAATATATATGGCTTTATTTATGGTTCAAACCATATCAAAATTAAGGTACAAGTATAAATTAGGGGGCTGTGTTACCATAAGCTTCCATAGGTGTTTATTATTTAGAATTTTTCTAGCCTCCGTTAATTGGGAGATGGGCCCACCAAACCCCCCCTGAAATTATTGGCTGGCTACGGCCTTGGGTATATATATATTTTTTTTTTGGTTAAATTCTTAGTATGATTAGCCCTGTGTATAGTTTTTGATGACACTGTTATCTGTTCAAACCATGACCTAAATACTATATAATCTTGTCATAGTCGAAGCATGTGATACAGTTCCTCGTGAATATAATTTAATTTTAGTGTAATTTATTTATGTAAAACTTCATACATTAACTCTTTGTGTGACGACTTTACTTGTCAGAGGTATGTTTCTTATGGTGTGGATAGATTCCCGTGGCTTACCTCACACCAAACCTCAATATTCTAAGTCGGAAGAAAGTGCTATCACATCACTAACCATAGATATAATACAGTTACTTAATCTTACAATAGAGATAAGAGAAAATCACTTCCTCCATTCAATGAATTCATTCCTTTATAATATTGGATTCTATAAGCCTACGATAACTAGAACTGCGCATTTATTAATTCATTATTTTTAAAGTGAGATTATTTTGTAGTTCGATACACGTATTATCTTTACTTGTTACTAAAATTAGTTTTATTATAACATTTGCTTTAAATTTTACTTTTGGGCAAAATCAAAAAAACTTTAACAATGCCTCAGGATAATAACTAGATGTTCTATAAAATCATATATATGTCGTGTATTACATAATAGTTATATTGACATATTAATAAACGACAAAGAAATATAATTATGAAACTACTAATGGTCCTGTTTGTGTATATCATAGCTTATTTTTAAAATATATATCAAATTTAAGAATAAGTACTCAACAATAAAACTAGGACAAATCTAGGACATTTCCAGCATAAAGTTTGCTTCGTTAGGCTTTTTTTTAAATATACTCCATCCAATCAAAGAACTCAGATTTTCTTATTTAGTATTTATAAAGAATGATATATAATAATAAAGGTGGGTAAGCTTTTACCTTTCAGATGTGTCGGTATTTCACTTTCGACCTTAAAATGCCAGCTAATACTAGATATAATAAAATATTAAAAATCTTAATACATCAAATAAAGAATGAAAACTATAATAAATAGTTCTATGAATGATTACAGACACGTAGTTAAGAAAAGGTTAGGAGACTTACGCTCCTTCCCTCTTTCTCCCTCAAAAGATCAGATGACAGATAACTTTGATTTTATTGAACTCGGTTGTAGTGAGCTTTCGGCTAGAGTGAATCTAATTCATTGGTCCTGACCCACATACCTTTCAATGTGTGCTAAAAATTCGTTTACAATGAACCCTCAACTCTAGTTTTAGTGAACAGAAAAATGGAAGCTTTCAATAAGAAATGTCATTCTAACATCATAATTCTTTAAAAAAATAACTTTTTTGTTGTTTAAACTTGAAGACACAGATTATCTACCTGAGTTCTTGTTTAGGTAGCACAAAGCTTGACTAAAAGTACGGAATCTGGAAAAGGAATGCAGCTGGAGGGTTGAGCTTTTACAGTCACTGCACTCATTGACCTGGCTTAAGTTTTAATACATTTGTCTGCGGCAAGTAAAGGAAGACAGTCTTCTAAGTTGTATTAATACGACAGGAGTTACAGGACAGTGAATGACAGTCTGTGACCATTTAGTAATTGTTTTCACTAATCCCTTTCTTCTAAAAACTCAAATAATTATACTTTCCTACTAGATTTAATTTTTGAATGCATGGATATTGTGGAATGAACTGTGGAAAAAGCACAGACTCTAGAGAAAGATCTGAAATTTTTTAAAAATTAAAACAGTATTCAGTAAATAGCAGCATACAACCAATTTTTACTTTCTCTCTTACAGGTAGAGAAAGTATGGTGATCGTCAAAAAAATCGAATTCGAGATTTTGATGAATCTTGACGTTTCATGACTTCCTGAATCCGAAAAAGTGGTTTTTGAATTTCCGTCTGTCTGTCTGTCTGTCTGTACCTCCAACTAGAGCCTAAACTATTTTACCGATTGAGCTGAAACTTGATATCTAGGGTTTTCATAGGGTTGCCCCGAGGTGTTTTTAGGATTGGATATCTACCCCTAAAATTAAGGGTAGTTTACTGAAGGGAAAAAAGAGAAAAAGTTGATTTTCTCAAAATCGGCTCAAACGATTTTGTTTAAATTTCATTTATGAACATTAATAAATATTCCAAACAAAATGGCTACTCTCAATTTTCGGCAGAATGGCTTTAAGGGCTCCGGTATGATGCGTAAATTAACATTTTTTATAATAGCTCCGAAACTATTTGAGATATGAAATTACTTAGCATTACAAATATGTATATAAATTTATAATACAAATATTTTATTCGAAACATATTTTTATAAAATCAATAATTTTCAATCTATACGCAATTATATATATATTCTTAACTTTTTGGACATTAAAGCTTAAGTATTGCGACCGTAAAAAAAACTAACCTGAAATGTTGATGGATGTCGACGTCTCATGACCCCCGAACCCTAAAAAATAGTCTTTGCAATGCCGTCTGTCTGTGTGTACATTAAAACTTAAAATTAAGGGTAGTTTACTGAAGGGCGAAAGAGAAAAATTTGGTTTTCTCAAAATCTGCTCAAACGATTTTGATTAAAATTCGTATCTAGGCGTTGATTAAGATTATAAATAAACTGGCTATTTTCATTTTCCTATGAAAATGATTTTTAGGGTACTTTACAGAATCGTTAATTTCCGTATCTCCACAACTATTTGAGAAACTAAACAAATTATCATTGCAAAATTGTAGGACTATTAGAAATAAAAAACTTTTAATTGACATATATTTTTATAAAAGCAACAGTTTCTGAGATATTTGCAAATATATTAATACAATTTTGTGAGCTTTAGTTGTAAAGATATACTACTTAAGTCTTAACGCAATAATTCTCCAATGCCATAGAGTAATTAAATATAAGTAAGTATCTAAAAAAAGTATGTTATTTTTCCTTAAAGCTCTTAGGAGAAATGTTTGCACAGCAATGATCTATCTCCATTTTAGACTCAATAGTCAATATTTACATTTTTTATTGGTCAAAATGTATAAATGAATAATTAAATATCAATGCGATGACTTGAAGATCTGCAACACCTTATAAAATGTTAAAATTTTAACCAGAAATCGAAATTTTAATACGAAGTGTTGACCCTTGTGGAAGACATTAAACTGTTTGAAATCCTCTTAAGTGGACAAAGATGCGCCTATTTTCTCATTGATTATATATCAATGTATATTATTTTATGCGTGTTCTTATGTGGAGTGGTGATGGTACAATATATATTATTCCGTTCAGAAATCTTACGAGTTTATAGAAAGAGAGAGAAAGTCTGTGCGGTGCGCTGTACCATTTATTTTTTTAAAGATTAGTTAATAGATTTCAATAAATATTGATTGTATTTGAACTCTTATTTTGTTTGTCACTAGCCTACTACCTAAGATTAAAAACAAAAATCGGTATTAGTGATCTTCGGACATGGTGATCAAAATAACTGAGTCCGTAGAGGTTCATTATAACCAAAGTTGACTATTTACATTTCATCAAAATTAAAAACCACATTTTCACGACAATTAATAAAAAATAAAGATCTACAATAATATTTTTTTTAACGCCGCAGCCTACCACCTGTTCAAATTAGGCCTATACGAACGTGGCAAATGGGCTAGAGAGGGGAAGTTTGCATTTAAAGGAAGTGTGCCCACATTTGGGTGGAGTGAGAATGGAAAACAATATTGGGAAACCAACCTCAATACTCCCAACTAAGATTCGAACCCCAGTGTCCATGCTATCGACAGTATAGTCCAACAAGAAAAGACGCCTTAAGCTATGTGGCCACTGAATCAGGTAGTAGGGCTACCAAAATTTGTTGGTAATTTACCACAATACTATTTTTGAGCTAATCATTTAATCATGCTACATACAGAATAATAGGTCATCTGAGTCATAAATTCAGTAAAAGTATCGTGATTTGGGTGAAGCCGGATATTTTATTGACATGAAATGGCAATAATAATATTATATTGCTCATTTAATAACCACAGTAAGATTTGCTGATTTCGAATATTGATCGAGGTTTGAGTGACTTTTATATTCCTCTCCCGAAGGCACATACTTTTCGCTTACTTTCTCCAGAAATCAACTTATTTAAAATGTCCCTGTATCCTTACATTAAGTAATCACGTGGGAATTATATAATCTACTAAGAATACAGCTCTTAATATGTTTCATATAAGTTATATTATATTGTGCTTCCAGGTCTTGTCATCTCTCAAGGCTGGACAAGGGAGAGGAATGTTGCTACATGATATCCTGGAGCTAAGCTGGACCAATCTTTTGATAGCTCGTGAAAACATTCAAAACGTCAACTGGAACTTCCCTCAATCTAAACTGTGTGGTGGTTTCCCTGTGAATCTAGCGCAGTAAGATTGCGGTGGTGAAGACACTGTATCTGGTATGCCGCGAGGTAGACCATGTAGTGGGGCCAATGTACCCCCCCCTTCCCCCGCGGGACGACACGTTCCACATATATGGCCACTTCTCTAGGAAAAGTGAACACGCCCCTCATTAGCGCTCCATGTAACAGACAAGGAAGCTAAACGCGGAGGAAAACTTGGCCTTCTATTAGACGAGACAAATCTTCACTTTAGTCATCCTTAGAAAAATAAACACCAGAAAATAGTGCTGTCTATTTTGGTTTTAATTTTAAATTTACCTAAATCAGTAATCACGCAGTCTTAGGCGTCTGATTCACAATAGGCCATGAGGTGAGTGTCCTTGACAGGTGTAATACATATAATTTTTTCCTAAATTGCCTCTCCCTTCTAGAAAATTCTGGTGCATCTAAACTAATGGTCTACCTTCCCTACTTAATTACTCAAAGACATTAGATTTGAGAATTAATTGTTGTATTTATAAAAGTTCACCACCTATCTCTATCTTGAGCTAGTTATACCCAGTCTACCCCATTCTACCCTATTCCTTTCTAATGTTATTCTTCCATCTACATCTAGGTCTTCCCAATGATCTTTACTGATTATGTTCGTCAATTAATGGCCATAACAAGGCTCTGGGTTCTTCCATTAGCACTGCATGTCCTACCCACATTAATCTGTGAGATTTAATTGCCTTGAATTTGTCTGGTGAGAAGTACGGTACATGGCATGTAAATATTCATGATCTAATTTCTTCCTTTCTTTATTATCTTAATTCCACTTTTTGGAACGAGTATTTTCTGAAGTAGGCTACTTAGTTTTTAAACGTTATTTTCGTCACGCTGGTTAAAAAAAAATTTGGACATTCTTAGTTTTACAGTGGATTAGCAAAATACGAGATGTTAACATCTTACCGAATAGTAAGCATGCATTTCGCGACTGTCTTATCTTCCTAATTTCAATTCTAAAATCTTCATTACTCTCTGGAATTGTTTCTAAATATTCAAACTCATTAAACTTACCGAATGATCTGTTAAACTCAATATGTGATATAGTTTATTTAATTAATGTAGCCTGTGCTAGTATTACAGATTCATACACTAAATGTAAAGCTCATATATGGCGATCAACCTGAGAGACATTATACATCAGTATTTACAACAAGACTGTGCATGGTCAGTCCTCGCGTCATTATTTGTATCATCTCAGCTCTGCAAGCAGGGTGCAACAACATGGATGATAAGAAAAAAAGGCGTGCAGCGATCGTCTTAGCATTGGTTGCTCTTTACAGCTCTCTACGGTAGTTGGATCAAAACCTATTAATTTTCTTTCTTACAAGCTAACGCTTCTGGTTTATTTTTATGTACATATCTAAAAGTTTATCCAAGGCCAAGTGTGTTTAGTTCTTATTCGTGTTCATTGCATTATAGGTGTCCTATAATGATTTCGGCCTGGTTTGATAGAGCTCTACGAAATTTCTTAAAACCTCCACATGCTCAGGTCACGTCATCGCATTATCTGTGATCCCGTCTGTTTGTTCCACGTCCCATGTTTGATACTGAGAATGAAGGAAATAAGGACAAACGCACTTGCGCACTGTCAATCAGTCATTACCCACCATTTCAAGACTGATGGACTGATACTGATGTTATCAGAAAGTTCGGACTACATCAGTATTTCCCTAAGTCCGTCCATCAGTCTATCAGTACTGACTCCACACTATCAGTTAGACTGTCCGTATTAATTATTATTTTAGTTAATACTGGCAGTCTGACTGATTGTATGGAGGCCATATAGTGGCATTATCAGTCCTATAGTGATATACGAACAATTTATCTACAGCATACTCTCATAAAACGTGAAAACTAAATGTTGATCCCACCGAGGTTTTACTGGAAGTTTTTGATCATCTTATGGTGGAATGAAAGGGGACCCAAGGAAAAGGCCAGTGTTTTTGCAGTTTTTATTCAAAATATTTCTGGCAAAAAAAAATATTAGCTTTAGCACAACCGTAGAATTTAATTTTCTTCACATTGTGTCCACAAAATTTCTTGAATATCTGTCAAGAGTGTAATGGATTTTAATGACAATTTTTTTCTCTTCATTTAAAAAGTTTGTTAGATAATACCACCATGCTCATGACAGATATTTAACAATTGTCATATCAACTAGTGAAGAAAAATAAATTCTATATTTGTACTGGAGCAATATTTTATTTATTTTGACAAAAAAAAGTGTCACCACTTCTCCTATCTGATATAAGAAGTGACTAATACAGTTACAAAGAAGGAAGGGATGATCAAACATAAGAGAGATATACAGGTTTAACAAATAAGTTTATTTAAATTCAAACAAGTTTAAAGTAATACAAATGGTATGACGAGATCATAATATACAAAATGTCCCATTGTTTATTGATGGAAATTATATCTGTAACTTTAGACATTGTTGCCTAAATTGGGAGTGTATGTGTGAAGCACCTAGGTTTGACGTATAGCCATAAAATATATGGTTGTTTCTATATTAGAAAGGGTGTAACTCGTTAAAGTAGAACAAACACACATACTACTACGAAGGCTCCTCTGCCTCAACACAATGGCAATTTAAATTAGAAGCAATTATTGAGTTAAAGTTAAGCAACAATAATTAACACCACTTCCAGCCTTACGGCTAATATACTCTAACCTAATATGTGTACAAAAAATAATAGTTAATAATGCTTCATTTCAAGAAGTCCTAGCTTAAAGAGTTACAATGCTGGTAGTTAAGTGAGCTAGCTAGCATGAGTTAACTCCATATTGATTTACGAGATACGACGGTTAGGTTCGTAGAGGGGAACAATAAGTTTACAAATATTTAATGGTGAGCTACCAGGGATCTAGGAAGTAAAGATACTATGGCCGGTCTATTCCTAATTGGTACTGCCCGGACATTCAATAGTATATTTTAATACAAACACAAGTCTGGACACATACTATAACAACTGGCGGACAGTTAAACATTAACTAATTCAAGCGGCGACAGAAGGGGGCAGGACAACATAAACAATACCACGTGGGCCACTACTCTGGACTAGTGGCGCACCCACAAGTTGATCACCGTACAAAGGTACAACAATAGAGAGATTAGAGACTGTTATCAGTCAAAGACCCAACTAGGTCAATGATCAAAGCTTTATATAACTTGATTTCCACCATTTTTCGACCTAAAGAGTTAGCCAAGCCGAAGCATGACCATACAGTATAGGGCGTCTTGTTATTGCCTAGGTATTTAAGACTATGTCTTATAGACATAAAAAAATAGAACATAAACCCTGACATTTAAAACTAAGTCTTATGGACATAGTAAAACAATTCAGAACTCTAACAAACAAAACTATGTCTTAAGGACATAGTACAATATATCACGAAAACCCTATAAAAGTGTACTAGATTAAATTCTCATAGTCATAGACTTTACCTCATCTACAGTAAGGAGGAGAGACCGACGCCTCAAACATCGTGATCACAGCTGGTTTGGTCCACTGGTCCTCGTTTAACTTTTAGGGTGTTCCTCGAGGAATCGTTACAATATAATACAATGTATGACGCAGACGCAGACGCAAAGTAACATGCTCTAATGCACCCTGAAGGGGTGCACGAGAGCAAATTCCAACACGTACCGACCAATTGGTCACACCGTGTGGTTTTCGGGTATTTCACTGACGGGTTGTCGCATATCGCGAGTTACTGGAACAAATAAAAGCATATTATTAATTAATATTATTTGAGGAAAAAGAAAATATTGGGAACTGACTAAAGGTTTTTAGAGTTACGTGCGGAGACACTACTCTATGGGGGGCTGTGTGAGAACCTCACAAACCACGTTTGTCACATCTCGCTTATCCAAGCAGGGCTTTGGGACGTCGGTGGCACCCTCCATGGTCGATGACGTAATTCCCAAGCCCCTGGATAAGAGGATTGGTGGCACCGGGAAGTCTGTCGTAGAAGGACTGCGCCAGCTTCCGGAAGTGGTCCTTGATGGTAGGCATATCCAGATCTCGGTGCAGAGTCACATTCCGAACGTACTAAGGTGCGTCCACAATGATCCTCAGACGCTTGTTCTGGAATGCCTGCATCTCCTCATATACGTGTCCGCCAGGTGGCCCCAAGCGGGACACGCATAGTCGAGGATCGGTCTGAGCAACTGCTTGTACAGTGTCAGACCGTTCCTAGTAGACAGGGCACTACGCCTCTTAAGCAGTGGGTCTAGGATTCCCAGCCTTTGCTTCACCTTGGTCAGTCTCTTGGTGCAGTGAAGTCGCCAGGTCAGCTTGGTGTCCAGCGTAAGTCCCAAGTACTTAGCACTGTTCACCCATCTGATCTGCTCTCTGAACAGCCGGAGTGGGGCCGGCCTGTAGAACTTTCTTTTCCATGTGAAGAGCACTGCTGTACTCTTCTCCACGTTAATACTCGTTCTCCAGGTGGTCAGCTACCCCTCCAACTGCGTCAGGTGCGTCTGGAGTCGCCTCTCCACCAGCTGCCCTCACCACGACTCCGCTACTAGAGCGTGTCGTCCGCTTATAGTGCCAACTTGGTGTCTGGGGATTTTGGGATGTAATTCAAATACAGACTGAAGAGCACCGGGCCTACGAGGGAACCCTGCGGTACACCAGCCCAGATGCTTCTGACCTGGGATGTGGCGTTCCCAAAGGTAGTGGATAAGGTCCGGTTGGATAGATAAGATTGAACAATCTTAACCAGGTAGAAAGGAAGGTTCAGGGAGAGGAGTTTGAAAAGAAGACCTTCGTGCCACACACGGTCGAAGGTCCTTTGCCACGTCGAGAAAGACAGCACCAGTCATCCTGTTGATGTTGAAGTTCCTCGTGACCTGTTCCACGAGCCGGACGAGTTGGTGGGACGTAGCGTGTCCCACCCGAAAGCCGAACTGCTCGTCCACCAAGATACCCGCCTCGCGAACATGTCAGGTCAGTCTCGTCAGTAGTAGTCTCTCGAACAAATGCCCAAACAGTCGAGCAAGCTAATCGGTCAGTAAGACGAAGTAAGGGCCGGGTCCTTACCTGGTTTATGGAAGCAGAGGACGTTGGCGTGCTTCAAGAGCTTGGGGAAGTGACTCATGAGCAGGATGGCATTGAATAACTCCACGAGGAAGTTAATCGCCTCTAAGGGCAGCTTTCTGAGGACCGCGTTTTTGATGCCGTCGCGTCCGGGGGCCTTGTTTATTCTTAGAGCGGCTAACGCCCGCGACATTTCTGCCACCTCCGTTGGTTCAGGTTCATCCAAGGGTATGTACGAGACCGCTGCGATGACCTGAGCCACGTGCCCAATGTGCACCGGGTCTGACGGGTCGTCAGTTGGTACAAATTGCGCCTCTAAGTACTCAGCGAGAGCATCGGCCTTCTCCTGGTTGGAGTTGGCCACCCCGTACGACCTACAATAGGCGGCCTTGGTGCAGGAACCCGCATCAAGTTCCTCGTCATGCGCCACAGGGACCTGTCCTGTACGCACAAGCTCTCAATCTTGTCCTCCCAGACACTGTTCCGGTATTCTTTGACCATCTCGCGAAACGCATGGACTTTGCGGCTCCAGTTGGCCTTGTCTACCGGGTCCCTCAAGGTTTGCCAAGCCCTCCTCAGCCGATTTTTCTCCCGGACGTGCTTGAGGATAGAATCGGGTAAAGAAGCCTGTGGCACCCTCTTAGGACGGTGCCTCGGCGTCGAAGCTTTGAACGACTCCTTGATGGTGGAAGTTATGAACTCCACACCGCGATCGATTTCTGCAGCTGTTCGAAAGGTAAGTGTGGGTCCCAACCTCTCTCTCAACACATTCGTGAACTTGTCCCAGTCAGTGCGCTTAAGGTCAGGTTTTTCGGGGATCTTTGAAGGACACGCGCATCCCAAGTTCACAAGAAGGGGTTGTGATCCGAGTCTAGCTCAGCTAGAGACCTCAACACCAGCCGCCTTCTGATCCCTCTGGAGACATTGAAGTCGAGGACGTCCGGGAAGCCAATGGGATTGAGAGGGAAGTGGGTAGGGGTCGGGGGACCGGAAGCCACCATGCCGTGTAGATCTATGACGTCGCGGAGCAATCTGCTGCGAGCGCACATAATCCTAGAGCCCCATGAAGGGTGCTTAGCGTTGAAGTCACCACCGATTAAAACAGGCGTGGTACCTCGAAGCAGCACCCCATGTCAGCCCTCGTGGCCTGGTTGGACCGGCGGTAGAAAGGGAAGTAGATGGAGATAAGACGCACTGGGCCGGTAGAGGTCACCAGTTGGATAGCCGTTGCTTCAATGTGTTGGAGGGGAGGAAGAGAGACGACGTGATGGTCAAGGCCCCTTCAGACAAGGACCGCCGTCCCACCCCTTCCCACATCCCCCGCTCGGTACACTCCGATGGCAGATGAACTCTGCTAACGAGAACCTCACTGCGGAGCGCAAGTGGGTTTCTCCCAACAGCATTACATCGACACGATGCTTTGCCAGGAAACTTTCTAGCTCAGCCTTCTTCCCCGCGACTCCGTTGGCGTTCCAGAGTGCGACCGTGAGCTCCTTCAGCACTGGGGTCCTCTATTCGGGAGCGCTGCCATGTGAGACCAGGTAAAGGATGATGTGCTCCATGACCAGGTGGCCACGGTTACTCCTCGGAGACTCCTGGACCTTCCTCAAGAGACTCGATGAAAAGTCCCAAGGATCCAGTCCCGGAATTTCCTTGAGAAGCTCAATACAAATTTTGAACTTTGTAGCATCATCCTCGGGGGTAGGGATGGGTGTGGGGGTGGCAGAGTTGACAGGGGTTGGAGTGGGAAGTGGTAGGAAAGGGTTGGAAGGGTGCAAGGGTGAGGGGAGGGTGGTGTGGGGAACGGGGGTAGGTCGGGTCGGGATTTAGAGAGGAGCGGTCTTGGACGGGTCCTTGACCGAGAGGGATGAACCAGATGCAGCCGGTTCAGGTAGAGTGGCTTTGGCAGTTGCCTCGTCCTGAGGTGGAGGGGAAGGTCTCCCTGACAACGCACTGGCGAATGATTGCACCAGCGGCTTTGGCTTTGGAGCTGGAGTCACGGTCACCTTCCTACCGCAACGTGCCCCGAGGGCTTCTGGCCTTCGCTTAGGCCATCCGACCTCCCTTCTTGAACATTGGAGGCTCGTACTGTCCGCGCCGCCCGCAAGGACTTGTATGTGGAACATCCAGCCACGCCGAGGAGTGAGCTCCTGAGCAGTGCAGGCACTTCGGAGGAGATCGTCTCTCCTCCGGGCACCCGCCCCTCTCGTGGTCACCACCACAGAACCCACACCTAGGGTTAGCGCGGCAATCCCTCTGCACATGCCCAAACCGGAAGCAGTTCTTGCACTGCACTGGGCCTCCGGGAGACTTGTACTTCTCCACCTTGACGCGGAGCCCGCACAGGACTGTTGTGGAGTACAGTCTTGCGGTATGCTCCTCGGGAGTCAGAGAGACAACGAAGTTCGGCAACCGTTGCCTTTCTCCGGTCCTCTGGTCCCGTTTCCACTGGGAGAGCATCTGGGAGACAGATCTTCACGGGGAAACCCATCTCCGCCAGCTCCTCCTGGATGTCATAGGGCTTGTCCGATTCAGGAGTCCCTTCACCACGACCCTGACTAGTCACTCCCGTCCCAGCTCGTAGGACCAATGCTGGATCCCCAAGCTTGGCAAGAACTTCTGGAGGGTGCGGTAATCTTCCTACAACCCGCACTGGAGGCGCACTCGATCCCTCGGTTGCCTGACTGCCTCCACAGGCTCCCGAACCTTGGTTCGAATGGCCCTCGCCACCTTGGAGTAGTCCTCCACATCACACAAGATGATGGGAGGGATCTTCCCCTTGGCTTTGGGAGCCGGCCCAGAACCACTAGTACCAGGCTGAGGCGAGGCACGGCTTGTGTTCTTACCCTTAGGTTTCCGCCGCTTCTCACCTTCGGTCAGCGCTGGCGCACCCTGGTCCAGGCCACCGTCGTCTCCGCTCTCATCACCAGAGCTACCACCTAAATGGTTAGGGTTGCCCCCCGGTAGCTTCCTGGTGTTGCCGTCCTTACCCCTTAGGCGGGGTCTTACGGTCTGAAACCCTTCAGACTCATCATCCGAACCCTGGCTCGACTCGTCTCGCATCAACGGGAGGTCTGGTCCTGAAGACAGTCCCTCCACGTCCACGGACTCGCACGAGCTGTCGACACGCGGGAAGCGTGTGACCCGGTCTTCAGAGTCTGAAGAGAATTCAGCCGGCGTTTCTTTCCTGCCGACACCCCTTGGCGGGAGGTGTCGGAGTCGATGCAGGCTTGTGAGGCCCTTGCAGTCGCGCTTGCTTCATTGCAGCTTGCAGCGGTCTTGACCGGCGAACGGCGGCTAGGCTCCCCCTGGTCATGGCTTCCGTTGGCACCGTTAGGTTTCCACCCATCGTGCTGGCAGGAGGTTTCACCATCCATCCTGGTTTGCGGGCTGGTGGCCCTGAAAAGGGCCTCCAGTACTTTTTGGCTGCCAGTGGCACGCTCACCTCCTGAAGTCGGAGGGGCCCCGCTGGACACGCCCACATCGACATTGCTGCCGACGCTTTGCAGGGGGCCAGCGCTGGTCAACGGGCATAGGCCCGAGGACGCATCGCTGGATGCCCCGGTTGTTCCACCAGTGGCACGCTGCCCTCCTGAAGTCGGAGGGGCCCCGCTGGCTTCCCCTCGGCCATCTGCGCCCACCTCACCGGTACTTGGTGAGGTCACGCTGGCCGATGTGTTTGGCCCTAGAAAGGGCTGAATCGTCACCGGACGGTGACTCTCGCTGGGCTCGGTCAGCGGCACGCTCACCTCCGGTAGCTGGAGGAGCCTCACTGCCTACACCCGATGGACTGGTCTCGCCAGCCCTGTTGGCCCTAGAAAGGGCCGATGCCTTGTTGGCCCTAGAAAGGGCCGATTAGTCCCCTAAAGAGACTCCCGCTTGCCTCGGCCAGCAGCACGCACGACTCCGGGAGTTGGAGTGGCCCCGCTGGCTTCGGCCTCGCCTGCAGGCTTGTTGCCCCTCGAGGGGGCAGCTGCCGCTAAAGTCTCGGCCTTCGGACTCGTGGCGGACCACTTGCCACCCGGCACGAGCTCCTTCCTGACCGGGGGGGCCATCAGTCCCGCGAGTGGAAACCTTCGGACTCCCCCTGCCTGGACGGGCAGCACAAGCCTGCTACTGGCGGTGGTTCCCCCGACCTCGCCGCCAGCTTCCTCCTTCTCGGGGCCTGTCGCTTCCCGGGACCAGGATTCTTCTTCACCTCATCCGGCGGTCTTCTCCGACCCCGACCCAACACGACACCTTTCTTCCCTCGCAGAGGGCTTCATCGTAGACGTTGAATCAGCAGGGACGCTTCAGACGCTCGAAAAGCCAGGAACACGTAAGGGAGGCAGGACGATACTTTGCACTCCCATCACAATGTATGAATTGAGAGGTGTGGTTTTATACAAGATGACTGACGTATTGGGAAGGGACATCAACAAGGGGAGGGTGAGGGGGGGAGCGGTAGCTTCCTAAAAATGAGCAAAAGCCAACTAGCGCTAAGGAGACGGCCGCTGTTGACAACATAGGGAAGTGACCCGTTATTGTAGCTGAGTCTGCCAAGCTGTAAGATGTCCATGTGTTGAACTTCCTCCAGGAAGTGTTGAACAGTCAACTGGGGCACTTTCCTCAAGTTTGGGAGTTTCCAGCAACACGATTTACCGTGAGCTTATTTCTGCCACACATTATTAGAATTTGTTAGTTCTTGGATTTATATTGGTAATCACATAAAAGGTATTTTGAGTGTAAGTGCTAACGGGTAATTAGCACGTTACAAAAGTTTTGCCACACACCCTGAAAAAAAGACGGCCTTTCCTCGCGTCTTCTTTCAATCCACCCTAAGTCGATACTCTAAGCTATTTCACTTTGTGAAAAACCAAGCTTTTTTGTGAATTAACTATTTATTATTTAAAAGTCTGACACCATAGTTCAGTCAGTAGCACGTCTGCATGGTGAAAAAAGGTTCAAGGCTCTTTTCCTGGAACGAACACACACATTTTCGTTTTTGTAGTTAGGCATTTCCCTCCCACAAACCAGAACATACAACCGATAAACAATCTGTCAGGTTTATCCCAGGATTAAGTCAGTCTGCATTTTTTTTAATCAAGTCTAGCTACCAGAGCAGACAATATGCATTTTTTTTTTACAATAACGGGGGAAAGAGGAGAAGGTAGATTTTAAAGTAAGCTTACCCGTACGAGCGTGAGGGCTAAGTGGGAAAATAATTAGGAAAAAATCTCTCTTTACACTTGGCCAGGTCTTGAACACAGACCTTCAAGTAACTACTATCCAGGCGAATGTGAGTATGATGCATTAGACAATGCGACATGTTATTCAGAAGTCGTTTACTGATCTTATAATATGCTTCAAAAGATTACAAATTAAAATACTAGCTTTTAAAAATATTTTATTATATTATATAAACTTGATGAATATTTAATTATTATAATTAGTGTCCTAGTTAATAAAATTAGACGCATGTATATAGCTATAATTAAGACCTATGACTCATATTGAACCCATTTTAGAATTATTAAAACTCATGACTAAGTTATTTAAAAATATTAATAATATATTTTTTAACAAAAAACTCCAATGTCTAGTATGCTCGGGTAAGAATTAAACAAGTGAACTTTTCATCTTGTATAACTCATAGGATTTCTAGTAGATCCCAGCGACAGTTGGTCATTAAATGAATTTTAAATTTCAAAACTTTCTTAGAATCTGAACAATTATTTATGACATCGGGAACAATGTAATAGTAGCAACTAAAACATCAAGTTTCTCATAAATTAATCAATCCTTTACCTTCTCTGGAAAATTATTATCTTGAGGTGTGTGAACATATTTCTCCTGTTTATTTTTAAAAGAGATAATTGAATGAGACTGCTTTTAATTAATTTTTTATCAAAAATAAAATAATGAGGAAAATTTAGCGACGATCCGTTGAGAGCCACTGATGAAAGACCTCATTCTGGCATAGATGGAATTGCCGTTCACTAGTCTGGTTCACTGAGGGTGTTTTCTGCTAAATGGTTTTTCACTCTCCATCCACACCAATGCTGGTAAGCTTCATCTATATTTAACCTTACTCATCACTAACACAAAGCGTAGTTAGAACATGTGAGTAAACCCCAACAGTAGTAAGATGTGAAAAAAAATATTATATTAAATTGTTTTAGTCACTGCAATGACGAGGAAGCAACTCGAGGTAAAATATATCAAATATGGTGGACACATTCAAACATCTTATTATAAAGATATGATGTACGACATCAAGAGAGAAGGAGAGGGTCGCATTTTGAATAGGGTTTGGGGGGGCTAGGATAGAGTAATAGGGTAGTTTTTCGGACCAGAACACTTTTGACGCCGCAACTGTGTGGTGGTTTAACACCTCTAGCCTTTTCACATACCTCACAATGCACGAACAGCCTCAAGAGGTGAAAGCGAGGGGGACTACTCCCAAAAGGAGCAGTTAGGAGGGGGGGGGCTGGTGGTATGAGAAGAAAACTTGTTCCAAAAGAAATTCCATATATTATAGCCGCTTCTAAAAATAAAATAAGGGACGGGAAATATTCCTTCTATTTTTCCTTAAAAAAAAAGCGTCAGTAGAGAGTTTGGCTCACATGGGACTTTTCTGTTGGCGGCTAACAGAAAAAATAAAGATACAAATTTCCTCGACAACTTCTGAAGACCAATTGAAACGATTTGTTAGTCATTGTTAAGGTTTATATTATCACTAGTGTGCATTCTTTTTATATTTATTTATTATTAATTATATTCTCGTTTGTTTAATCGTTTTAAAAATAACCCTGCTCGTGGCAGCCAACACGATTTGGGTGGCAGGCGGACATTAAAAAAACAAACAAAACAATATTTTCCTAACGTGGTATGATATTTTTGAAGACAATCCCAATTTAAACAACCATGTCGAATCACGTGTAACAATAAACTTTGTGAAGCCAACGGTTAGAAATGGTTTTGTATCTGTTGAAGGAAACAAGTTATGAACCGAATAAAATATTTCTTGCTAGTAAAATACATAAACATATTTCAAATAAATATAGGAGATATTTGGTTAAAAATTTAATTTTTGCTTTATATAAGTTTTTGTCTTTTTTTCTCTGGAGGTATTACTTTCATTGTTTTTACCTTAAGATAATAAAATTTATCATTGCCTTAGAAACTAACTTAGACAATATATAATAGGATTTTAAAAATATCTTTGATTTTATTTGAGTTCTCATTACATTTCGTATTATCAATAAGTTAGATTTTTAAATACTCATAAAAAAACGTAAATACTAGGTGGTACACTAGACTAGCTCAAAATTCAGCTCGTCCACCAACACTGGAAGGTGTCATTGTCGCAATATACTAGACTACCGGTGAGAATCATGATTCACTCCTGGTCGAGTGTACTGGGGTGATTTTGCCTAAATAGTTTCCCACACTCTATCCACGAAAATTTGGGTAGGCCTACTCTTCCTCTAAATTAAACCTTCCTCATCCTTAACCAAAAATGTAATTTAGTTCATAGACGCACAACCCAAACGTTGCTTATAAGAGCCGTTGTTAAGAAAATAATAATAAATAATGTTGAAATAAAATAAAATATCTGTTATTAATGTATCTGGCTATAAGAAAAAGATTCACACGTAGGTATATTAATTACATTCCATTGCGTTGTTTTAATGTATTATTGTACTGCAATGATGGCATTTCTACCATGATGGGTGATTGCACAGGAGTAGAATGCAAGATGTAAGGAGATGAATAGTCCCCATTATGTAGGCACATTGTCTATCTTACCTTGGTAGCACGTATGCACCAGGCAAAAATAACCCCTTGGCTTAAGTGTCTTTTTAGCATCATCCATTTTATTTATGGATTTTATAGGCAGCAGACCAAACCAACATTGTGTGTTTGAGGTCAACTGACGTCATATTGAAAATGTTAAGGTCATTGTTAGACACAAAGATGGGACTGCCGCGATGAGGCTGTTCATGAACTGTTAATGGCGGTTATCGAAACAAAAAATAAAGGCTGTAGAAGATACAGCTGGACGCAAAAGTAATGCGAAGGTGACTTAGAGTGTATGAACGGTATATTGCTTGGGTAAATTTAAGTGGTCGTTTATTTTACCATGGTTGAGGGTATAAAATATATTTTTTATGCATAGAGCGCAAGGTTGGTATTGTTAATATTGGTGCGTGCATGCCTACAACCTGCTAGTAGCTACAGCACTCAACATTTGTTAAATAATGGCGGCAAACGAGGGCGAATAGCAAATGGCGTGCACGTGGGCGCAGAAACTAGGTTGTATTGCAAGTATTAATTTCGGTGTTCTGCCAAAATGTGGTCAATAGTTTGTTACAACGTTTACAAAACATCATTTATTGTACTCACATTTAAATAATTTGTTCTTATATAATTATAGCTCTCCAATTAGCTGGTCAGTTTTTATAAAATTGTGAATTAAATTTTTTAATTTATAAACGTACAACCCGTAATGGATATAGGACGCGGTGCTAAGTATGATTATTCTAACTTTATCTATAGTTAGAGCCTAAGTCTGTGCCTACTAAACACGTGGACCAAGATGTTAGCCTAAAAACAGATTCTGATAGGCTAAACCTAATGAAAAACAACACGTCACTATGGCAACGCCCATTTTAACTTTAAGGTAAAAGGTATCAGGTACTTAAAACTCCTGATAAAAATGTGATGGATAAATACATTTTATCTGGCAGATAAACTCTATCTGGTAGACATAATACACACTTTTAACTTATCGGCCAAACAAAAATATTTAACAAGGCCAGATTAATATTCATCCAGGAGTCATAAGATCACCCCTTAGAAATAGAGAGAAAATCCTTCAGATGCTGCTTGAAATGAGCTAAATACTTCACTCATCAACCATGGATATTTATTAAGCTATAAATGAAGTATAAAATCTATCTGAGGCTTTAGTTAAAATGTGACTGTTAACAAATTTTTGAGATAAAATAAAATGCTACATTTGAAGGATAAAAAAAAGCGTTTTGGTAAAGGAAACTAGAAAAAGTTAAGTCTTTATTTTTGAATGAAAGTCCTGACACATCTTCTAATGTTAGTACCCCCAAAAAAAGATGAAATCAACTCATTCACCTATTACCCTCTTTTAAACTCTCTAAAAGACTTAAATCTAAGGTTTTCACATAAAAACAAAGCAAGTAATCGCTCTGTAGGGAAAATAATGAAACTCAAAGTTGATGGATGACACATCAAATGGCATCCAGCTATTGAATAAAAGGTTCAATTTAAATACTTCAGAGCTGTAAGCTGAAGGGAGGTTTCTTATAGCTAGGAGGGTGCAAAAATTCCCCCTAACAATGTGCATGTCTGGCCGAAGAGGTTTACAGAGTTCGACAAGAGGTAAAACTTAAGAAAGCTTTGCTTGTCACCTCTAGAAGTTTTCAGGCGTCCTAGTTATGATCTGCTGGCCTGAGAGGAGCTTCTAAAAAATGACCAGTGTGAAATCAAAGCCGAGTTCAACAAAGAAGTAAGAAATACTTTACTTTATAATGGTCCCATTTATTGAACATAACTTGGTAAAGAAAACCAAAATTGAAGATGTTATTGATGAATTTAAAAAGTTAGCACATTTACCAGAAGAATAGCAATGTAAATTTTACAATAATTTACTTCTCAACTACAGTTAATAGATTAGGTGTATTGATTAAAAGAATTATTAATATCCTCGATAAAATCATAAATTTTGGTTTGCTTACAACCAAAATGTAATTTTTTTTATAAAATTCCGAAAATCATACTTTCCTAAAGAAAATATTATTAAATTGAAATCATAGAAACATGTCTTAATTTTTCTGTCATATAATATTAGGCCTTTAATACAATATTCCAATTGTTTTCAGAAGGAAAACCAGCTAGTAGACAATTATAGGATAATTAAACCATGGAGAGGGTAAGTATGTTATTTTAATTAAGAGGTGAGGGGCTACCACCTGGATTCTGTGACCAGTTGGTGTATCTTTATTGAAATAACCCTGTCATATTTTAGAACATACCCCAACTGTCGTTATGCTGGCTACGCTTATGTAGCTCCCTATTTAACTTTAACTAACTTTAATTAACTTTGGTTTAATTTAGTGTTGACCCACTTTGGTGGTTGAGTGGTTTAAGACGTCACTCTTTAAAGAGACTAGACTGTCAATAAAGGAAATGTTGAAGTTCGGGTTTCAGACGGGTGCAATGAGAGTGGTTAGTCCTAAATGGTTTCCCCCTCTACCACCCCGTGAATTCTGGTACACTTACCTTAGATTCAATATTCTCTATCCCCAACACATAGGTAGCGTGGCGTAACCAAACGGGTAGTAAATGGGTAATTTTTCTAAGTTTAACACTAGATTGTATTAATTTCAAATTATTGATTAAGAAACTGAACTTTAAATGTAGCAAATTACAAGTTAAAAGATACATTCTGAATAATTGAATGTTTATATTATAATCTTAATATTAGAATCGGATAAACAAATCCCCCAGAAAACGGTGAGCAGAATAAAATGCAGTGCAAATGGAATAGACCAGAACCACGTCCAAACTTTTTTTAGCACCACGCCTTACTACCCATTCAGGTTATACGCTTATTTACGAATTACGCTAGTTGTCTAGGGATGAGAAAGGTATAATATAGAAGAAGTGAACATGAATTTGCGTATAGAGTGGGGAAACCGCTTAGTAAAACAATCCTCAGTACACCTGACCAGGATCGAGCCTCAATCTACCCGTTATTAGAAGTCTAGTCAATTGAGAAAGTAGCGCCTTAGACCATGCGGTCACCGAAACGTGTTTAAAAATATTGACTGGAAAACCTAATATGAAGCTAATCATGGGAATTGCCTAAATTCAGCTAGGAGGATAGCATTATAATTGACCTAAATAGTTTCTAATGAGGTGGATTGGATATAACTATATCAAGAAAGGGATAGGTAGTAATGTAAGAACTCTAGTCTAAATTGGGGTATACTTCCATCATTATAAATACATGTAATGACAAAATGAAGGTAATTCTATTAAGGAAAAAGGAATAAATAACGATCTAATCTGGGGAAACTTCTGGTTGTATGTGGACGGAACTGGGCTTGACCATAAGACAGTGGGAAGGTACAACTAAATCGATACAGCCTTACCCGATCCATTATTGCGTCCTCGACTTTCTGGAATTTTCACAAGAAAATATAATTTCCCTGTTAAGGTACTACCTCAGTTTAGCTTACGGAGAATAGACAAATATACATACCGATACTGAATACACTTATCCCTGGAGGAAGGTGGATTCTGATCAGATATTACAAATATTTAAATAAAATAATGGAAAATTCCTGTATAGCCTATATGAAGGAACAATAAAGATGGCTGATATATTTATATGTAATATCTTGCCGGCCAATAATATACAAAACTAAGGGTGGTATGCAAGAACGTATAGTAAATGCTTAGTGGACCAATAGTATGGTCCCGAGCACACTATCGCTCAACATTTTAACCTATGATGACGCAAGCAAACCCACGCTAGTGTCAACAAAGCACCCACTTAGTCAAGTTCTTGCACACAGCCATATATATATTATATATAGTATATATAGTATATATATATTCCTTCTTCTCAGGGTCCGGTAAAATTTCATAAAATATTAATATTATTATCAATAATAATAAACAATGTAGAATCACCAATTAATAAAAATAGTTTAGTATCTTGACATCACAACAGCAACAAAAATTAATATAAATATTTTCAAGTCCATTCTAATAAAAATATAACTATACATAAATGGTATTCTAATTTTTAAATCAAAATAAACTATTAGGGATCTGTTCCACAAATTACAAACAATATATATATATATATATTTAGTTATATTAAAGCTCCAGATTAAGTAATGTAAGTATGGTCCTCCGTAATAGCGGTGAAAAACTGAACGTTGATATCTCCTTGGTGTGTAGCTTAAATGTTATAAATTTTGCTGCCACTACTGCGAAAAGTTAGACTTAATTTATAGGCCAAAAAAATATAAATATCTGAGGAAAATTGCCACTAGTGAAATTAAATTTGTCCTGAATAGGAACTAGCTTGCCATTTACGTTTCTGCTTCAGTCAAAAACAAAAATCTCCAAGGGTATCCAAAACCCATCCTTGCACTCCCGATGAATTAAGTTTTATTTTGGTGAGTGTAAAAAAACAAAATTTCTAAAAAACACTTAGCTCATTTTTACTTTTTTCCGCAACTCGTTAAAAAAATAACTTGAAATATATAAAAATTGTCTTGGATGGAGACGGACCCAAAATCAGGACGTCCTCTTTCTTCCAAGTATCTGAAGAGCAGCAGAACAAGAACTAGACCTCCCTTCCTCCAACAGAAGAACAAGAACTAAACCTCCCATCCGGCTCCCTCCCTCCAACAGCAGAAAAAGAACTAGACCTCCCATCTGGCTCCCTCCCTCCAACAGCAGAAAAAGAACTAGACCTCCCATCTGGCTCCCTCCCTCCCTCCAAGAGCAGAACAAGAACTAAACCTCCCATCTGGCTCCCTCCCTGCAACAGCAGAACAAGAACTTAACCTCCCATCTGGCTCCCTCCCTCCAACAGCAGAACAAGAACTTAACCTCCCATCTGGCTCCCTCCCTGCAACAGCAGAAAAAGAACTAAACCTCCCATCCGGCTCCCTCCCTCCAACAGAAGAAAAATAACTAAACCTCCCTCCCTCCAACAGCAGAAAAAGAACTAAACCTCCCATCTGGCTCCCTCCCTCCAACAGCAGAAAAAGAACTAAGCCTCCCATCCGGCTCCCTCCCTCCAACAGAAGAACAAGAACTAAGCCTCCCATCTGGCTCCCCCCCTCCAACAGCAGAAAAAGAACTAAGCCTCCCATTCGGCTCCCTCCCTCCAACAGAAGAACAAGAACTAAACCTCCCATCCTGCTCCCTCCCTCCAACAGAAGAACAAGAACTTAACCTCCCATCCGGCTCCCTCCCTCCAACAGCAGAAAAAGAACTAAACCTCCCATCTAGCTCCCTGCCTCCAACAGAAGAACAAGAACTAAACCTTCCATCCGGCTCCCTCCCTCCAACAGCAGAACAAGAACTTAACCTCCCATCCGGCTCCCTCCCTCCAACAGCAGAAAAAGAACTAAACCTCCCATCTGGCTCCCTGCCTCCAACAGAAGAACAAGAACTAAACCTCCCTCCGGCTCCCTCCCTCCAACAGAAGAACAAGAACTTAACCTCCCATCTGGCTCCCTCCCTGCAACAGCAGAAAAAGAACTAAACCTCCCATCTGGCTCCCTCCCTGCAACAGCAGAAAAAGAACTAAACCTCCCATCCGGCTCCCTCCCTCCAACAGAAGAAAAATAACTAAACCTCCCTCCCTCCAACAGCAGAAAAAGAACTAAACCTCCCATCTGGCTCCCTGCCTTCAACAGAAGAACAAGAACTAAACCTCCCATCCGGCTCCCTCCCTCCAACAGCAGAACAAGAACTTAACCTCCCATCTAGCTCCCTCCCTCCAACAGCAGAACAAGAACTTAACCTCCCATCTGGCTCCCTGCCTCCAACAGAAGAACAAGAACTAAACCTCCCATCTGGATCCCTCCCTCCAACAGCAGAACAAGAACTTAACCTCCCATCTGGCACCCTCCCTCCAAAACCCTGCCAGTAACATTCCTAAGCACCTCCCTTAAAGGCGGCAAATTTCCACCAAAATGTTTCCATTACAAATTCTTGCCCTAGAAAAACTACAAATAAAACATGATATGAGGTTTAAAATTAATATAAATATTTATCTTTACTAAACACAAAATAAGTAACCATAGTTAATTTTAGACGGTACTCAGTAGGACACCTAAACTAAAAGAAACTCCATCCAATTATTTTATCTATATTATTATATTATTTATAAATTTTTCAATCAATCGAAAGGACAGAGATGGCCTATTTTCCATCTCCTTCTCTCAGGCGGCGCAAACACGCATTTCGTAAACGGGCAAACGAAGTGCGTTCACACCTGCTCAAAATGGCTTCCTCAGAAACCACTAATACTTAGAAGAAATAAAACTCGGTAAGTGAAAAAAAAACCCACAAATTATGACTAACAAGTAAGAGTATTAAATAAATCTAAATAAAAGTAATCATTTTATATTTTGAATAGTTTTAAAATGTATTTGTAGTCCAAGAAACCACTTTAAACAATAAATACAAATCTCCGTATTAATTACCAGCTAAACACACTGTCTTCCAACCATGACATTGTAAACAGATAGACATAAGAAAAATTTACAAAAATAAAATAGATAACTTGATCATTCTTAATAAAGGGTGGTTGGTATAATAAAAATAAAGGGGTTATAGAATTCACTACAGTAATGAGTTGAACTGGATATAACAAGCTCAAGATAAGGATAGGATGTAATGAGGTTTGTTTAGTAGACCAAAGAAGTTGTACCAATTTATATAATTAGCTGTTCCATCCAAGTACGTTCCTTGTATTATAAATGGTATATAGCTAGTTCCATATAGGGATAGGTTGTAATAAGGTGGACTGGATAGAGCTAGCTCAAGATAGGGTTAGAGTATAATGAGGTGGACTGGATAGAGCTAGCTCAAGATAGGGATAGGGTGTAATGAGGTGGACTGGATAGAACTAGCTCAAGATAGGGATAGGGTGTAATAAGTTGGACTGGATCGAGCTAGCTCATGAGAGGGATAGGTTGTAATGAGGTGGACTAGATAGAACTAGCTAAAGATAGGGATAGGTGGTAATAAGTTGGACTGGATCGAGCTAGCTCATGAGAGGGATAGGTTGTAATGAGGTGGACTGGATAGAGCTAGTTCAATATAGGGTTAGAGTTTAATAAAGTGGACAGGATAAAGCTAGTTAAGGATAGTTTTAGAGTGTAATGAGGTGGAATGGATAGAACTAACTCAAGATAGGGATTTGAGTATAACCTGAACAGGTAGTTAAGATGCAGTGATAAAAAAACTAAATTAATTTTTTTATTAGGTCACAATTGAAAGTGTTATGATCGAGGATTATTTGTCGGAGGGGTTTTGAAACTTAAAAACTTCTATCCCCAGAAGAAACACCACAGTTCATGTAGGCGGGAGCCTCAAGCTAATATTGGCAACTTTTAATCGATTATTTAACTCAAACTGTAGTCTACATCTCTTGGTTACGGAGCAGAAAGGTTTATGCAGACGAACACCTATTATTAGCTCTACCTACAGTAATCTGTTTTAATCCGCTGTGTAGATTACCACCATCCTTGTTTACGTTTCTCTATGGTAAAGTGTTTTACGTGAAATAATCTTTCTCCTTGCAGACCTGAGTGAGGAAATCCCCTTGTTTTGGAAACACTGTTGATGCTCGTGCTTTTTATATTATACACTCACGGCATTCCTCTCTCTCTCTTGTGTGAACAAATCCATCTTCCTCAGTTTGATTATTGCAAGTGACTTAACTCCCGATACTTGCCCTCATATCCTTCATCCTTTTATTTTGGCATCGATCGTATACTGTGGCCTTTTCCAGGGTAAACTGACCTCTGAACTAGTACAACTCTGTACCCTGTCTTACTGCATCATGAGCCACATTGCGGGCCTGTACTATCACGGAAACGTGTGATTGTACTGAACTCAGTACATCAACTATTACAGCGTGTACAACTTACTGTTACTGCCACAATGCGGGCTGTACTTACAGGCGTGTAGCTACACGGAAACGGTGTATATCTGTACTGTCTCATGACACAATTTACAGCGTGTACAAACTTTAACTGATCGTACATCAATATAGCGTCACTATGTCTACATCCCATTAGCAGGGCGTGTAGCTATCACGGAAACGTGTGATTAGTTTGGTACTGAACTCAGTACAGGTCAACTATTACAGCGTGTACAACTTACTGTCTACAATGAGCCACAATTAGCAGGGCGTGTAGCTATCACGGAAACGTGTGATTAGTTTGGTACTGAACTCAGTACAAGTCAACTATTACAGCGTGTACAACTTACTGTCTACAATGAGCCACAATTAGCAGGGCGTGTAGCTATCACGGAAACGTGTGATTAGTTTGGTACTGAACTCAGTACAAGTCAACTATTACAGCGTGTACAACTTACTGTCTACAATGAGCCACAATTAGCAGGGCGTGTAGCTATCACGGAAACGTGTGATTAGTTTGGTACTGAACTCAGTACAGGTCAACTATTACAGCGTGTACAACTTACTGTCTACAATGAGCCACAATTAGCAGGGCGTGTAGCTATCACGGAAACGTGTGATTAGTTTGGTACTGAACTCAGTACAAGTCAACTATTACAGCGTGTACAACTTACTGTCTACAATGAGCCACAATTAGCAGGGCGTGTAGCTATCACGGAAACGTGTGATTAGTTTGGTACTGAACTCAGTACAAGTCAACTATTACAGCGTGTACAACTTACTGTCTACAATGAGCCACAATTAGCAGGGCGTGTAGCTATCACGGAAACGTGTGATTAGTTTGGTACTGAACTCAGTACAGGTCAACTATTACACCGTGTACAACTGTCTACAATGAGCCACAATTAGCAGGGCGTGTAGCTATCACGGAAACGTGTTGCTTGGTTGTAGCGAATGTTAAGCTACTTATTAGACTGATCTCATAATAATCAAATTTTTTACCACCACATCCTACTACCCGTTCGGGCTATAAGCTGATATACTAACTACACTAATGATTTTATGCATTAGGAATACTAAATTCAGAGGAAGTGTACTCGCATTTGCTTGAAGGGAGAGTGGAAAAGCAGTTTGGAAAACTACCCTTAGTACACCCGACCGATATTTGAGCCTCGATCTCCCTGTAATCGGCACTCTAGTCTACTGCGAGAGTAGCGCGTTAGATCACGTGCCCATCGAAGCTGATCATTAGTCTACTGAACAGTGATTTTTCCTAGTCATTCAAACCAAAATCGAACCAAATGTCTTTGTTTTAAAATTAGGTTGGCCTGCATCAATGCTCGCATGGTCTATCGTGTCAATCTCGTGTTATCAACTGGGTTGATGGTGAAGGAGGGATCGGGTTCTAATCCCGGTTGAAAGTAATGTATTAATTTTTTGGGTAGTACTAACTATTTATCTGACAAGGATCAAAATACTAACATTATTAATGCCTGGCGTATGTTTCTAATAAACTACTTTGATGGTTATTTCGCAATACTCGTTAACGGTGTTTGAGTACAAGTTTCTCTACTGAATTAAGTACGAGAGCCTCATCCTTGTGTGCTAGACCTGTCGCACTACAAGTTCAACTGAAGGCCCTTTAGAGAGCGAGAGAAGCCATTTTGCTCACCAAACTAAAGCTCCATTATTATCATAGCTCTCTGTCATTATGTCGAGTCGTTACCATCGGCCATTTATTTGTCGTGTGTAAGAGAGAGACAGAGAGAGAACACGTGCCTCGGTCGTTTATTACTTGTTATGGTTATAGCCCTAAACTCTCATCACCAATGTCCATCTTGGCAGGCATCGTCCTAATCGATACTCATCCTGTGGTCACTATCGGATATATGATATTATCCCCAACGTCGCGACTGCAATAATAACATGACCGTAGATGTTATCGTCTTATACAGGGTGGCTCGAAACTCTCCGTACAAACTTTAATGGTAGGTAGGGAACAATAAAACAAACTTTTTCGTTAATTGTCCGTAGACGTCATCCTTAGGTGCTAGAACAGTGGTTCTTAACCGTTAGGAAGTCACGGAATACTTTTGATTATAAGAAAAATTTTCGGAACACCCATGTCCAGGTGTCATTTTTAAATTTAAAGAATATAATATTTAAATATATATTAATAATCTTAGCTGTTTAGTCTATCATGATATGCGCACTACTACAGTTGTCATTGTACTTTTAACAGATATGCCAAACTATCGAGTCGATAGTGGCTGCTTTATCCAATAGCTCGTGATTCTTAATTGATCAATTGATCACACATTTGTAGCTGACGATTTCCGCACGTCCATTACAGACTCTGCCTTAAAATATGAGTGAAGAATGACCCTGGACATGAGACGATTCCTGAAAAGCTCAGTGGTAGAGCATTGGTGAACTAAACCAAATGTCCCAGGTTCGATTCCCTTGTTCAGGTGTCATTTTTCAATTGAAAGAAAACGATATTATATTGGTTTGTAAGTCAACGTGCGTAGCAGTCTTCAGTTGTTAGAATTATAGTAGATAAAATCCCTCAGATCTGTTGTCATTTGGCATCTTTCACCAGTGGAACACATGTGACCAGTTCACGGAACACAAGTGTTCCAGAGAACACTGGCTAAGAACCACCGTGCTAGAGGGTGTTGTTGGGACACAACTTAAATGCGGAAACTGTGGACAAAATTTTTATTCACAGCAATTGCTCAAAGGAATGACAGCCAACCGTAATTGATGACTGACAGCGTCGACGCATTGATTGCCCGTGCCTTTTCAAAGATTCGCCAGCCTAAGACGCTATATGCATGTGAACAATCTCAGAACCAGTGAAATGATCCAGGTTACATGTTTTAAGTCCGCGTTTTACGAATGACGATGGTGAAAAATGTCAATTTGACGCACCGCCTGGCAGCGCCCTCTAGCACCAAAGGATGAAGTCTGCGGACATATATTCCTTTACAAAAAAAAGGTTTGTTCTAGTATTCCCTAGTTCCCATTAAAGTTTGTACATAAAGTTTCAAATCACTCTGTATACAGTCCAATTTTCAAAAAAAAAGCTATTTTACCCGACAGATAGAAAAGTTATTGGATAATTTTTTCTTGTATTCACAAGTCAGGTTATACAAAGGCAGCGTTCACTTTTGATATATATAATCAATACCACCTGCTTCGGTGGTCGCATGGTCTAAGGCGTCACTATCGTATATTATACAGCCAAAGAAGGGGGAATAAGGGATAAAATTACAATAGGGTGTACTACGAGTGATCTCCCCTAACGCCGGGATCACGATCAACTTAACGTTAACTTAGACTTAACTTAACGTGATCTCCTCGTGTGTTTAAATGAAAGCGCTCACGATGCAGTTAACTTAACGTTGACTTATAGTTAACTTAACATAAGAGATGTTCTGGGAGGTATTTTACGTTAAGTGAACGTTACTTGAAGGGTATCACGTGATCTAGCCAGCCAATCATTATGCGAGTGACGTCAACAGGGCTATTTAGTAATTCATTTGTTGGTATTATTAACCATATTTACTCTTTATCGTAAGTTCTAGTGATCAGGCATTGAAACAAAGTAATTAAACTAAAATAGGAAAGCTAAATTTATCAAAAAGTTTACTAATAGGCCTAGATATTTATTATATCGATTGAAAACTGTAGACTTCACAGATCATCACTGTACAAATAGTACAAATCACAGATCATACTTTAGAATGAAGATGTTTTACTTGAGTTGTTAAGTTACGTGAATCGGGATCACACATCTGTTTTCTTAAGTTAAGTGAACGTTACGTTAAGTTAAAGTTAGTTTGATCGTGATCCTGGTATAAAGGATTTTCCATTCTCCCTCCACGTATATGTGTGTACAATTTCACCCTCCCCATGTATTTTACATTATAGTAATTTTTAGTACGTAAGTGTACAGCCCAAACGTATAGTAATACCTTGTGCTAAAAAAATGAATACAAAAATATAAAATCCTATAAAATAACACTAAAAGTACATACAAATATGTTCAATTATGGCCGCAAAATAATATGTGTGTAATTTATAATACCATCTTGTATGAAATTTGAACGATAGAAGCAGACGTATAGTAGAATCAGTGTGAGAATATTTGTTTAAGGGCTTACCAAATAAATGCATAGCAGCAAACATACATGGATTTTGATTGGAAGAACAGTTTTTTAAACTCAAACATATTTCTTTTCAGCTGAGTATGATAACATTTCACCTTAATATAAGTGTTATTTCATAGGAACTGATAATACGAGTATTATTCAAAAGTGATGTGCATATAACATGTCTTGACATGTTAATATTTAAAAAATATTTTAGTAGCTTTGGTAACTATCAGATACTGTACTTCCTACAAAAATCAGGGTATATATTTAGCTGACAGATTTCTAAATTGACTCAATATTTCAAATGTGATAACTACAGAACACACTGAATAGATTATCATACATGAAAGTATATTTATATATAATGCCACTTGACTCCAACTTGTTTACTAGTTGACATATTATATGATAGATAGAGGAAGTTTCTAGATGTACTTTCACGTGTTATTTTGTCAAGTCATGTGATCTTCAGCTTTAACTTTTGATCAATAATATAAATAACTTCAAAATAACATTGACATTAAAGTACAATGCTAATAGTGCTGGCGCCCAAAAAGTGTTATATTTTCTAAATGTCTTTTACTATGAAAATTTTACCGCATATGTAATCACGAGGTGTTTTTTTTTATGGGCAAATTTGGAAGAGTGATTACTAAGCCTGGTCTTGAATCCAGAGCTCTAGGTTTGATTTCAACCTAAAACACTGAGGATTGGTTTTATTACGATAAATATTACAAGGCTAGTACATTCACCCTCCTTTACATGTTCTATAAGTATATATATGTATATATATATATATATATATATAATGTGTTTTCAAGACATTCTATTTATATTTGTGTAAGAATAGTATTATTTTTCCCTATCACCACGTCTTACTACCCATTCAAGTAATACTCCGATGTACCAATTACACTAATTCATTGGGGATTGGGAAAGTTTATTTTATAGTAAGTGTACACAAATTTGCATGAAGGGAGAGTGGAAGTCCATTCAGTACACATGACCGGGATCGATCCCCGTTCTCCCCACTTTCCTACTGTACTGTGCAAGTGTGATGCCTTAGACCATGCGGCCACCAGAACGTGTAGTAATATTATTAATAAGCATACTAACTAAAAACTTGATATCATGGTTATAGGTCTAATATTAGTAGGAATATGTACTAAACGTCAAGAACTCCTCGTATATAGGTGAGGATAGGTCAGGGCTCAAATCCCGGTTGGTTACGCTGTGGATATTTTATAAGTCGTTTTTAACTCTCCCTCTAAGAATATTCAATTACATCTTTTCTAAGTCCTAACTCCCTATTCCATACCTCATCGAAATATTTAAAATCGGCTATCGCGGACGGGTAGTTAGACAGAGTGGAAAAATAAATAAATAAACGTGTATATATATATATATATATATATATATATACAATTTGGTAGCTACGAACTACTCGTTTCAGTGGTTAAATGATTTAAGGCACCACTCTCACTATATACAGGCATCGAGTTTAGAGTCCCGGTTAGGTCTATTTAAGGTCGTTTTTCCTAAACAGTTTTCCACTACCTCTCCTTGTGAATTCAGCTACACTTCCTATAAATATAACCTTACACATCCCTAACACACTACAATAATCAATACATATATGTATAATTCAAATAGGTATTGATTGGTGGCGACAAAAAAAAGTTATAAAATAATATTTTCTCACAATCACGTTTTCATTTTCTATTTGAATGTGTGTTAATTCGGAGCTAATGCCATATTAACGGTATGTCAATATTGATATCTATCTCTGGGAGCCGTTTGGTTGGGGGAAAAAGTGTCCGGTGTGTTTCTAATGTGATCAAAGCTCCCTGACAATCAAACAGTGAGTGTGCGTGTGTGAGTGTGTGTGTGTGTGCGTGTGTGTGTGTGTAAGGAGATAAAGGGATATGAGTTGAGCTGAGAGAATATTTATCAATTTCACAGGGAAAAAGAAGGAGGTTTAATTACTATTTGAGTTCGATACTTCATCAAGCAGAGAGCGTAGCCTGTAGAGACCCAGTATAGATGAGATCGTAACACAAAGCGGCCTCAAATGCAATAGCGGCTATCTTTTAACCCATCGTTTGATTGTGATATCCAATAAGGTATCACAAATTGAAATAAAAATACATAATTTATGTTAATCAACCAGTTTTGGTTATCAAAAGGTCTAACGAGTTAGTTTCGCAGTAGACTGGATTGCTGATGAAATCCCTGTTGATTTTATTACTAAGGGCGTTTTTTTTTTCTAAATTATTTTCAACTCTCACTACAAGCAAATATAAATAGTTTTCCTATACTTTCTAACCTATTTATCAAAAACCTATTAGCATATTTTTACTTTCTCTCTATCTTACAGGTAGAGAAAGTATGGTGATCGTCAAAAAATTCAAACTCGAGATTTTGATGAATTTTGACGTTTCATGACTTCCTGAATCCGAAAAAGTGGTTTTTGAATTTCCGTCTGTCTATCTGTCTGTCTGTACCTCCAACTAGAGCCTAAACTACTTTACCGATTGAGCTGAAACTTGATATCTAGGGTTTTCATAGGGTTGCCCCGAGGGGTTTTTGGAATTGGATATCTACCCCTAAAATTAAGGGTAGTTTACTAAAGGAAAAAAAGAGAAAAAGTCGATTTTCTCAAAATCGGCTCTAACTTTTTCGATTAAATTTCATTTATGAACATTAATAAATATTACAAACAAAATGGCTACCCTCTATATTTAGGCAAAATGGCTTTAAGGGCTCCGGTCTGATGCGTCAATTAACATTTTTTAAAATAGCTCCGAAACTATTTGAGATATGAAATTACTTAGCATTACAAATATGTATATATATTTATAATACAGATATCTTATCTCAAACATATTTTTTATAAAATCAATAACTTTCAATCTATACGCAGTTATATGAATTTTTTTTAACTTTTTGGACATTAAAGTTTAAGTATTGCGACCGTAAAAAAAAACTAACCTGAAATGTTGATGGATGTCGACGTCTCATGACCCCCTGAACCCTAAAAATATTCTTCGAAATGCCGTCTGTCTGTGTGTCTATAAAAAACTTAAAATTAAGGGTAGTTTACTGAAGGGCGAAAAGAGAAAAATTTGGTTTTCTCAAAATCTGCTCAAATGATTTTGATTAAAATTCGTATCTAGGCGTTGATTAAGATTATAAATAAACTGGCTATTTTTCATTTTCCTATGAAAATGATTTTAGGGTACATTACAGAAGCGTTAATTTCCGTATCTACACAACTATTGGAGAAACTAAACAACTTATCATTGCAAAATTGTAGGACTATTAGGAATAAAAAACTTTTATTTGACATATATTTTTATAAAAGCAGCAGTTTCTGAGATATTTGCAAAATATTAATACAATTTTGTGAGCTTTAGTTGTAAAGATATACTACTTAAGTCTTAACGCAATAATTCTCCAATGCCATAGAGTAATTAAATATAAGTATCTAAATTAGTATGTTATTTTTCCTTAAATATCTTAGGAGAAATGTTTGCATAGCAATGATCTATCTCCATTTTAGACTCAATAGTCAATATTTACATTTTTTATTGGTCAAAATGTATAAATGATTAATTAAATATCAATGCGATGACTTGAAGATCTGCAACACCATATAAAATGTTAAAATTTTAACCAGAAATCGAAATTTTAATACGAAGTGTTGACCCTTGTGGAATACATTAAACTGTTTGAAATGCTCTTAGGTGGACAAAGATGCGCCTCTTTTCTCATTGATTATATATCATTGTATATTATTTTATGCGTGTTCTTATGTGGAGTGGTGATGATACAATGTACATTATTCCGTTCAGAAATCTTACGAGTTTATAGAAAGAGAGAGAAAGTCTGTGCGGTGCCCCGTACCATTTATTTTACATATGCATTCCACCTTAATGGGTATTGGAAATTGGTGACAAATAGGTTTTTTGTGGAATGAAGCATCCAACACCTTACCTCAGTCGGTGGCGTGCCTGTCTACTGAGTTAAGGGTCCAATGTTCAATTCCTGGCATGGCCGACAAAATATAATTCCTGAAATGGGAGTCTACCCTTTCACGGTGATAAAATAATGGCTGGGACTGGATGCTGTGTCTATATTATTCTTATGTTAGATTGTAAGACATATGAAGCTACGACAGGCATAGCAAGCTGACAGTGGAGAAATATATGGTTTGAATCAAAAAACTGACCACAGGCTAAGAACAGTAATGGATGTAAAGTAGAGTAAAATAAAGAGCATTTTAAAATTATCTTCAACAATTTAATAAGTTTATTTATCAAGTTCTACCACCCATTCAGACAACCCACAATTATAACATACATGTGTTAAGGTTAGTTAGGTATAACCTTTGAGTAAATGCGTGTGCATTTTAGTGGATATAAAGTAGGAAATCTCTTATGAAAACTTTCTAAGCAAGACCGGCTTATATTTAAACCCTGATGTGATATCACTAGCAAAACAGACAATATGAGATTGACGCCTTAGCCTTAACACTGATAAAAACTCGATGGCGTCAGCCTGCAATAGAGCTATACCAACTGAGTGGCTGCCGTCTGTTGGTGAAGATATTGCCAATTTCTGTTGATTAAAGATGCCATGTGCTCAGCACAAGGAACCATTCAAACAGTGTTTTGGCAGTTTTTTGGGTAAAACCTTTAGTGGCCAAAATAAATCAATTATATCTACATTAGAAATTAG
The DNA here is from genome assembly GCA_033556935.1 of Timema podura. Lineage (NCBI taxonomy): Eukaryota > Metazoa > Arthropoda > Insecta > Phasmatodea > Timematidae > Timema > Timema podura. The sequence continues at coordinate 30,671,883 of JAVRXN010000006.1, read as the reverse complement.
AGTTTGATTTTATTTACGTGGTTATATTAACATTTGTTGAATATCTGTCTGAACATAGTGGCATTAGATGACGAGCATTTTAAATGAAGAGGAAAGAGTTATCAATAAATTCCAGGACATCATTGACAGACATTCAAGTACAGCTGTTAGAGTCGCCGTGAAAATAAAATTAAAATATTTCTTGATATTGGAGAAATGATTAATTTATTTTGACCTAAAAATGTTTTGATACAAAAACTGCAAGAATACAGCTCTTAACTGGTGTTTCAAGATGATCACGCTTACCCTAGTTTTATAGATCTGAGATGCTACATCTATATTCTATTAGCTCCTCATTTGTCACCACAAGGCTGAGTTGACCCTACTCCAGACCAACTTCATTTCACAGAATATCTAAAATCACATCTAATTAAACCCAGGACCTCTGTATCTGTGGAAAGGAACTCTGATCTCGAAACCACTGATACAATTAATAATCTAGTAACATTAATAAAGATTCAATATATTTCAGTCAGGAATGCAACCTTTTACTGATCCAAGAGTTATGTGATTAATCTATGACAGAGAAAAAATTATAAGAGATTAGAAATTTGACTTTTATTAGCTTACTAAACATTTAGACTTAAGTAAAGACAAGTATTATTTACAAAAATTTAGCAAAAAATTGTACTTACTGTTGTTGATCTTGCTACAATCAATATCATTGCTGAAGGAACTGCAGGACTTATAAAGAAAAGCTTTATCATCGCTCTCTCTCCCTCTGTTAACTGTTGCCAACTCTCCTCGCTCTCAATTATGTATGAAGGTGGTGTTCCGGGCTAAGAAGGATCTACTGGCAACCTCGACCAGCCAGCGTTGTGAAACTTGTCCTATATTTGAAGAGAGGTTGACCACACGGAAAAGAGAGAATGACAACGCTGTCTCCCAATTTTAACCATGCGGTTCCCTCAGCGATGATATCCAGTTGTGAAAGTGGATTCAAAGAAGTGCCGGGAACGGAAAAGAATCAGGATTGGAGGGAGAAGGAGAATATTTGTGGAAAAATGAAATCAGTTTTTTTTAAAAAAAATCTTTAACTTAAAAATGAATTCAGAAAATATTAATTGACAAATAGCGCATAAAGGTAAACTTATATTTTTTAGTTAAATCTACAAAAATTACGTTTACTTATTATATATTTCAGCACGTCTTACTACCTTTCCAGCTTATACGCATGTATGATAGCTACTCTATTGAGGTAGGGATGAGAAAAAAGCATTTTAAAGGTAATCGAAAGAGAGTGGAGAAACATTTAGGAAAACCAGCCTGAGTAGACTAGTTTGGGGTTCGAACCCTCATATCTATGTCATCTTAAAACCACTCTAAAATACAAGTTACGCCTCAGAACAATCAGCCACTTAAGCAGGCTATGTTTAGTTACATTTACATAAAAAATATATTGAATCATATTAAGGGGCTGGTCAACACTCCATAAAAACCCCATAAAAACATGGTATTACAAAATAAAAGATTGTGACAAAACCGTTCTATGTATTTGAAATCTATTTTCACCAATGAAAAAAAAATTATATTATCTTGAGAGAAGACCCGGTTTAACTTTTACTAATTATACTAACTAAATTATTTTATGGAAATTATCACATTTTCAGCCTCGCACTACTTGGCTTATAATGGCTTCATTAAGTGAAATATTCAAAATTGAATTTTTACATATAAAGAAGAACTATTTTTACTTAAATTTTCTTGGATTATAATTTTTATTTAGTGTTCTATAAGTTCTATATTTTTTTTTATATTTATTAAATAAATTATTAGCTAAATTAATATGGATGTAAGTATTAATGTTGGAAAAAGAAGAAATCACAAGGCTAGATAATATTTTTCTCCTTGTTTTAGTTACTTATTTGTAACATATTAGTTTAATACAAACTTTTAAAAGTTATTTATAAAACTAAAATTTTGAAATAGTTTGGTAACCATAGTGTAACGCTGCTTGTAGGAATACAGGGAACTACTTGTACCGTTTAGCAATTTACAAGGGTCTTTCATTTACAGCGTTGCCACGATCGTTTTAGAAGTGACGATTAAAACCATTTATTCTAATATTGTGAAGCTTTAAAATTATGTTCCCAATATTTTAAATCCTAGATAGGAATCAATGTATTTGCTTGAGGGTGTTAGGCGTACAATATAAACATCGATATTTAAGGCGTTAGAATAGTCAAACAGATATTCACAAACATCTTGTAATTTTAAAACGTTCATGGAATGAGATGTGTGTGTGTGTGTAGGCACGCGCACGCACGAGGGTTGGGTTGTGAGACCAGTGAAATTATTCTTCCTTTCCTCTATCTTTCTTTAGTTCAACCCCCACCCCTTTAGAAAGGTAGTATTGTAGCTTAGGCTGAGGTCTAAAGTGGACAGTATGAGCAGAAAAATACTTATTGATTCAAACCAAATTTTAAAAATATTTTCTTTGTGCGTGGTGGGCACATAATTGAATGCTGGTATTATTTTCTTAACTCATCAATTGAAAATGTTTTTATATACTCGTATATTCTAAGCACCTGATCTTCTTAATAACTGTTCACAGTAAATAAATAGTTCATATAATTGTAGTCAAAACAAATTAGTATATAATCCGAACCCGATAATAATAACTCTATATAATTGAATACAAACCTATTTTTGTTTTTAAACTATCTAATTTTACTGAACATAACCTCATTTAGAATAATATTAATTACAAATATTAGCTCTTTTAATATCTCATAGACTAAAGAAACTATGGAAATCATGGAAGTTTTCGGCCTCAAGATTATGATGGTTCTAACGTTCTATGTGGTGCCACACTTAAAAAAAGTAGATCTTATATATATATATATATATATATATATATATATATATATATATCTAGTTCCATTTGACTTGTTAAACTTTTGAGACACAGTAATAGAAAAATATACAAATGATTTTACAAAGTAAAACTAATAAAACTTAATAAATCTACATATGCAAATTTTAGATTAGTTAAACAAATACAAGCTTGAGTTGTGAAGAAAGTTTTAGAGATGATCATAAAGTATACATACACCCCTATCTTTAAATACAAATAGTTTACATTATATAATTATAAACAGCGCCCGGAAATAAAACATATTATACAACGTGTATCTAAAACATTGCATCAAACTTTGGCAGAATATTCCTTGAGTGAAAATACCATAATTCACATCAGCAACCTAGGGTCCATCTTAAATATTAAGGGTGGTATACACCCCTAAAGATAGAGCTAAAACGACTGTTGTGTGAAATATTTTAAAAACTGCTTAGGGTATTACAACGAATCTTTGTATACTACTTATTGAAACCTTGATCATTAATAAACTAAATGTGCTGTTACCGTTACCCACCCCTATCATGTAAAAAAGAGGGGGTTGCAACACTTTTTCTGAAATAAAATATGTGAGAGTAAATACTACCAATTTTGAATTAAGATTACAAAACATGGAGTAAAAGTTAACAAAAAAGGTGTATTGGAGAAAGAGTCTATCTTTCCCCGTTTCCGGGATAATCCTGCATGTGTGATTTCAAAGACAAGTGTTGATTCCTGCCAGGTAGGGAGCCAGTATAGCTGACTTCACTGCATTTTGCGTGCATTACTAGTCAAATGGGAAAATAAACAAACTCAGAGATGACAGACATGGCCATGCTGTACGGTGAAACTAGAGGAAACGCAAGAGCAGCTGCACGGTTGTACCACGATAGATATCCTGCGCGACGTCAACCTTATCACCGGACCTTCACCGATGTCACCCAGCGACCTCGTGAAACAGCTACATTTCAGCTACAAGAGGGATCTGGTCACACGAGGAATGTTCGCACTCCAGCTGTCGAAGAAGAGGTACTGAATTCTGTGGACGATAACGTGTCAACAAACACACGTGTCATTGCGCACCGGACGAATGTGTCCCATTCCACAGTATGGTGTGTCATGCATGATCAGCTGCTGCATCCGTACTTTGTCAAAGCTTTGGTGTACGAGACAGCCGTTGAATCCGAGGAAGACCTGTTAGCCAGGACAGGTCATAAGGTTCAAGAAACACCACGTGTTTTCGAGAGAGTACGACAGTCATTGATACGCTGCCTCAATTATTGAAATAACACTAGGGGACGCCATTTTGAACACTTGCTATGAATCTGCTTTTGAAGCTAGGAAGTAAAACATGCAATAACTACAATTTGTATTTCCTAATTTTGCTTTCAATACTCCAGTGAGTGTAATGAATAAAATCCCACCCAAGTGTGAACTGTGTAAGCATAACTCACTAATGTAATAAATAACAACAAATCGGAGCTTATGGAGAAGGAAAATTATCAGAGTTTCTCCACCATAACACAAAAACAGGCCTTGTTTACCAAATGTACGTGATACGTAGTCACACGTGCTGGTAAAAATCGCTAAACGACTGCAGTGCGAAGTAACACTGCGATTCTGGCTGCCTACCTGGCAGGCATTTACAATTGGCTCTGATCTCAAACTTGTGTGATTATCTCAGAAACGGGGAAAGCTAGACAGTTTCTCCAAGACACCTTTTTTGTTAATTTTTATTTCATGTTTTGTAATCTTAAGTGAAAGTTGGTAATACTTTCTCTGACATGTTTTATTGCAGAATTTATTTTTACAACACCCCCTTTTTTTTACAAACCCCGCCCCTTTTTTTTACATGAAGGGAGTGGGTAACGGTAACAGCACATTTAGTTTATTAATGATCAAGGTTTCAATAAGTAGTAAACAAAGATTCGTTGTAATACCCTAAGCAGTTTTTATAATTTTCACACAACAGTCGTTTTTAGCTTTATCTTTAGGAGTGTATACCACACTTAATATTTAATATGGACCCTAGGCTGCTGTTGTGAATTATTCTATTTTCACCCAAGGAATAGCCTGCCAAAGTTTGATGCAATGTTTTAGATACACGTTGTATAATATACAATTAGCCCTAAGAAAACTTACTAATATGAAAAGCTATTTGGAATATACATTACATGGACAGAAATATATTTTTAAAGAAAAAAAAATTTGTGAACTTGTGTGAAGACAATAACACTTTCTATATATTATGTAAAAAAACATGAGTAGCCAACATAAATAATTTTATATGAATTTATTTATCTTAACACTGTGTCTTACTACCCATTAGGGTTATACACTTATGTACTAATACGCCAATGGTTTTAGGGCTTATGAAGGTTATATTTATAAGTAGTGTATTTGCATTTGCAAGGAGAAAGAGTGGGAAACAATTTTGGAAAAAACTTCAGTACACTCGACCGAGATTCTAACCTTGATCTCCCCGTCATCGTCAGTCTAGTCTACTGTGAGAGTTGCGTGCTAGACCATGTGGCCACAAAAGCGGGTGACATGAAATTAGCTTCCATTATTTTTTTTAGATACAGGTAAGCAAATAAAATAAACATAGCAATGGAAATTAAATAAATACATAATATAGTAGAGTAAATATATGTTACGATACAATCGCACAAATTTCTCATATTGTGTAAGTATTATAGCTTCAAAGATAATTTTCAAAATTTTCAAAAATAGGTTTTGAGTAAATTATCCTTAGGTATGTTTTCTTCATCAAAACAAAAAAATAATCTTGTTACTTATAATAAACACTCCTTATTAATAAATTCCAAAACAAATTGTTCAAATATGACAATTTAGCAAAATTTAAATAAAAAAATTACAAACTACCCTAAATTCATTTGTTATCATGTAAAACTAATAATTTGAATTCAATCTTCAAGATCAATTTAATTTTTATATATTATTTGTCGTAGCTAAACAACCCTTACATTAATTTACTTTAGATAAATAAAGATACATTGATTAATGCAAAAATAGTCCCCCATTTTCAGTTTGAGACCTAATAATTAAAGCCATTTTCAAAAAATCTAACGTTACGGTACTCAGTAATTAGTTAGCTACTATTGCTAATTGAATTTTTTTTAGAAAACAAACATACATAACTATTATAGTGCAAAAAGCTTCACAATTACACAATTTGACAGAAATTACTAAAGACATCTTTTAAATTATTAATATTTCGAGAAAAAAAATCATCAGTAAACTACTAGCTGAATTTCTCCCCCAAAAAGAAGTATGTATACCTCTTTGTAAATCATCTTCTTGAATAATGAGGTGGACTAGATAGGACTAGCTCAAAATAAGAAAATGCGGCGTACTTTAGTAAGTGTGGCAATTAACTCTTGAGTTACTAATATCACAGAGTAAGTATTAGAAAGTAATAAAGATTACTTAGTTATATTTTTAAAAACAATTATATTATTAGGATTAAAATAGTTTTGTTTATTTTGCTATTCAATAACAAAAAAATTAGTAACGCGAACGGATAGTAAGACTCGGTAGTAAAAATAATACCAAAATGAGATTTTATTGATAATGTATTTTGTATGAAATTGAGTAGTATTTTGCTCTCATTCCCAGATAACACTGCTTTAAATAATGATTGTGAAGTATTTTCAATTCTCTTAGCATTCTTTTGCGCTTTTAGGTTTTTAGCTTGTCTATGACAGACCTATGTCAATATTACCCAACCTTACAAAACAGAACCTTCAATTTGAAGATGCAAGAAAAATAAGGCGTCATTCTTGCAAGAGACTGGACTTCCAATGATGGGGCGATCGGGGTTTGAATTACAGTCATAAATTATTTCGTATTTTTATAAAGGCATTGTGTACTTTAATTTATTAATTACTTACTGTTGATACAGTTGATAGCCTATATATTCGAGTGAGCCAAGTTGTTACAAAGACATACTCCCTGATCTAAACTCCAATTTTGTAATTTATGCGTAGGTCTATATCTCCAACCTTCCACCATGCCTTAAGACCTGTCCGGGCTATACACAATTGTAATTAATTCTCAAAGGGTGTGTAAAGATGGTGAAGGTAGAGTTTAGAGAAAGTGTATTTATTTTTGTGTGGAGGAATAATGATAATCCGTTTAGGAAAATACACTCATTAAATCTTCCCGGGACTCGAATGTGGACCTTGCCATGAGCAGCAAATCAGACTAGAGGAACTTGACTTTTAGTCTGCATACCCAATGATGCGTATGATGAGTCCCACTATAGCATTTTTAAAACGATTTTAAATTAAGCCAATATGTATTTTCAGATGACATTCTGATGGAGTGATTGTGTAAGGATAGAAAAATTATGAAAGAACAGGGATTTGAACCCTGGTCATTCAGCTCTATTCTCTAACTTCTGTACTTATTGAACCATCCGGGATCTCCTTGTCAGTTCCATAACACAAATAAACCTCTAAAAGTATTGGTGTAAATAAATACATTAAATACCAACACTTGTTACAATAGACTTTAATTATTCAGTAAATAATAATATAGGTATTTCATAAGTTTAATTAGCGATTGTGATTGTATTCGCATTATACTAATATTATCAATGTATCGATGATATTATTTTCATTATGTTTTAGAATTAATATTTTAGTAATGAAAAATTTAAAATACTTGTATAATTATTGATCCAATAAAATTTTGTTTTATAATAAATCAGCATTAGCCTACTATATCATGTTTTAATGTAAAAATGAATGCATACAATAAAATTGTATTAACTATTTAATAGTCAATACAATTTTATTAATTAATATTTATTATTGATTTAAATAATTATTAATTTTGTAATTTAATGCATATTCACAGTTCTGGCATGATATAGTTTCGAGGAGACTTTAGGCTGTCACTTCAATACATATATATTTTTTAGCACCACGTCATGATATTATCACTTTCCCTATTGTGTATAACCACTTGTCTGGTACATTTAAATGTACTAATAGGGTATAGGAAATAGTAAGGTAAAATTTAGAGATATTGTTACAACATTTGTGTGGAGGTAGAGGGGGAAACATAAAAAAAACTCTTTGTAGATATATACGGGTAGGATTTGATACCTGACCTCCACATCACTGTCAAACCAAACCATACCCCAATGTAATTATGAATGGACATATTATTTGAGATCTATAAAACTTACAATTCATGTATGCTTTAGCAAGGGTGAATGTCAATGAAATACCAAACCAGTTAACAAATACATTGCCTTCTATTTGTGACAATCTTAGGTATTCTCCCCTAATAGCATTCTTCAAGGTTTTGTACAAGTTTAGACTCTACCCCCTCACCCCTCCCCCCTAACAATACAGAGGTGATCTTTACTTGCAATAAAGGTTTCAGATGATTATAGCTTTGTTTGCTTGCTGACTCACTCTCACTCTTTGGATGGATGAAGGGAAGGGGGGTGGGCTCTAAACTGCTGATAGCTCTGGCAACACTGTGGGCTGACTGAGCAGCCGAAGACAAAGTATAACTCAATTAGTTTCTTCTGATATTGTAAATTAGGGGCTGGAGATGATACAACTCTTCACTTCCAACGAGCAATTACCAGGCCCTTAAACATTAAAAAAAATCTATTTATATTCTTGAGAACTTGGGAAATAATCGCCATAGTAATATAATATACAGTAGCCCCATGGCTTCTTTGGTGCTGACTAACAGCTCACAGCTCACAGCTGACAGCTGACGGCTTTGAACGCTACCAGACCAAATTATGTATCTCTACGCTGAGCCATATGATCTGCAAAAAACATGTGTTTAGCAGCTGTCACTTCTGACAGTCAAAATTTAGTTATATACCTAAATGTTGACTGTCAGAAGTCAGCTGTGAACTGTCAATCAGCACCAAAGAAGCCATGGGGCTACTGTATATACCTAAATGTTGACTGTAAGAAGTCAGCTGTGATTTGTCAGTCAGCACCAAAGAAGCCATGGGGCTACTGTAGGTTTTTATTAAGTAGGCAAATACTTATATAGCAAATGTAAGATGGTATTTGTTATTTGGGTTTATTAACGTGCACATCCTGTACTGACTGACACATGACTTACGGACTAACTCAATATTAGAACAAAAATAGCACACAGTCTCCTGGTCGTTAGTAATTGATCACTGTGAAAGAGGAAGTTTTCGATGATGATAATTTGTTCTGCCCATGCCTGAAATCGAACCCGGAACTTCAATTTCAGTGGTAAAATATACTCTATTTTACGTTAAGGTGTTGGACTCCAAAATAATAATATTTCATCTTTTTATTAGATAATGATATTTTAATAAATGAGATTTTTTTTTTTTGTTTAGCAACCAAACTAACTTGGGACGAAATAAAGCTTCATCATGTTTAGAACTTTTGAATGTATCAAATAAAAAACAATTATCTAATTGCCTTTACAAACAAACATAAAACGCATTATTTTAACTTCCGTGCACTTCACAGTAATAAAAACAAAGAGCTCACAAATCAAAAAAGGTCAGTCGTATATATGAACACTTTGCTAATGAATTGGGCCTGTTGACGAATATATTTTGTAATTTAGGTTTCAAAAGCCATCGAAAGTTCTATCAATAATATTTTTAAAACTTCACTTCATCATATATTTTTTTTATGCCTGACCAAAGTGGCTGGTGATGAATTTATAGGTCGGGTAGGATGGAGGTAAAACACAATGGCTTTCCTCTTCAATAAATCACACAGCCCGTAACGTTCGGTGAACCTTTTTACAAATCTCTCATTTATGTGAACTTTGTTATTCAATATATTCATACGAACAATGCTATCTCTAGGATTTCAAACAGCAATGTTTAGATTCACTTAATGGAGACAATTTATTTAATTCGCTATGTGAGATACACTACGCAAACATTTAATGGCAATAATGTCGCACAAACAAAACAGGAGATAGGATTCAGTGATAAAAAAAAACCACAATAAGGATGACAAAGGTAGAATTTACATCAAATATACAGGGATTTGCGTGGAGGTAAGGTGAGAAATAGTTTGTAATAAATACTCATTAGTAAACTGGTCCGGGATTCAAACCCATACACATCCAACTGTGATACCTACATTTAACCCACGTAACCAAAGGTGCAGGTATTAATTGGTGAAACGTGTTTATCTGGGACGAACACTGAAATGCGTTGCAGAAATAAAAGTCATTAATATTTGTCTTACAGGATTCTATTACTCGGTGGCATTAGAAATTTGAAAATTCTATACCGCATTTAAAAATGTACGCCACCTATTCCTATCTAGTTATGTCCAGTCCACCTCATTACATCCTATCCCTATCTTGAGTTAGTTCTATCCAGTACACCTCATTACACCCTATCTCTATCTTGAGTTAGTTCTATCCAGTCCACTTCATTACATCCTATCCTTATCTTGAGTTAGTTCTATCCAGTCAACCTCATTACACCCTATTCCTATCTTGAGCTAGTGCTATTCAATCCACCCCATTATACACTATCCCTGCCTGGAGCTAGTTCTATCCAGTCAACCTCATCACACCCTATTCCTATCTTGAGCTAGTGCTATTCAATCCACCCCATTATACACTATCCCTGCCTGGAGCTAGTTCTATCCAGTCAACCTCATTACATCCTATCCCTATCTTGAGTTAGTTCTATCCAGTCCACCTCATTACATCCTATCCCTATCTTGAGTTAGTTCTATCAGTCCACTTCATTACATCCTATCCTTATCTTGAGTTAGTTCTATCCAGTCCATCTCATTACACCCTATCCCTATCTTGAGTTAGTTCTATCCAGTCCACCTCATTACATCCTATCCCTATCTTGAGTTAGTTCTATCAGTCCACTTCATTACATCCTATCCTTATCTTGAGTTAGTTCTATCCAGTCCATCTCATTACACCCTATCCCTATCTTGAGTTAGTTCTATCCAGTCCACCTCATTACATCCTATCCCTATCTTGAGTTAGTTCTATCAGTCCACTTCATTACATCCTATCCTTATCTTGAGTTAGTTCTATCCAGTCCACCTCATTACATCCTATCCCTATCTTGAGTTAGTTCTATCCAGTCCACCTCATTACATCCTATCCCTATCTTGAGTTAGTTCTATCAGTCCACCTCATTACACCCTATCTCTATCTTGAGTTAGTTCTATCCAGTCCACTTCATTACATCCTATCCTTATCTTGAGTTAGTTCTATCAGTCCACCTCATTACATCCTATCCTTATCTTGAGTTAGTTCTATCAGTCCATCTCATTACATCCTATCCTTATCTTGAGTTAGTTCTATCCAGTCCACTTCATTACATCCTATCCTTATCTTGAGTTAGTTCTATCAGTCCATCTCATTACATCCTATCCCTATCTTGAGTTAGTTCTATCCAGTCCACTTCATTACATCCTATCCTTATCTTGAGTTAGTTCTATCCAGTCCACTTCATTACATCCTATCCTTATCTTGAGTTAGTTCTATCAGTCCACCTCATTACATCCTATCCCTATCTTGAGTTAGTTCTATCAGTCCATCTCATTACATCCTATCCCTATCTTGAGTTAGTTCTATCCAGTCCACCTCACTACATCCTATCCCTATCTTGAGTTAGTTCTATCCAGTCCACCTTACTACATCCTATCCCTATCTTTAGTTAGTTCTATCCAGTCCATCTCATTACACCCTATCTCTTTCAGGTCAATTTTAATGTCGTACTATCATCTACAGCGTCTAAGTCTTGCCACTGGTCTTTTCCTATTTGGTTCGCCAGTCAATATCTTGAACGCAGTTATAGTTCCTTACATTTTCTCTGTGAGATCTGTCCACCATAATCTTCGAGACTCGTAGAAACGTGAGGTGACATCACAGATCACGTGGCTAAAGCATATCGACTGGTAATTGAACCCACGAACGTGTCACTCACTGTATGATCTGCCGCGCACATAGCTTACAGGCCAGAATAAGGAAATCAAGCTGGTGTGGTTCGGTTGCCATGGCAACAAAGTTTGATAGCGTTGGGGGTGGAATCATAGCTGACGTGCCTCTTTGAATACTAAGAGGGCAACCGTTCGCCCGGTCTAATGGGGCTTCTGACCACTTCCTGTCTCCGCTTCTCTATCCTTCTTTTGTTTCTATTTTTCCGCATAATGGATATCTATATACATATTTCAAACTAGCAGGAAAATAATAAAAACCCTTGTTATTAAAGTGGCGTAGTAGGTGGTTTGTACATACGAAATTATATTAGTAAAAAAACAAGTAGAAAATATAAATAATATAAAACAACCACTAACAATCCCATTCTATCTTGTATAAAGTGATCAATATCTTTTTTGTTGAGCATAAAATAATATTTGAGTGGGGATATAGTTTTTTTGAGGGAAAGCTTTTATGACCATAGAACAATAATGTTTTTTTTTTTCAAATAATCACCCGCCTCGGTGGCGTAGTTGGCTAACGCGCTAGTCATGTTGAGCTCGACCACCGAGGACGGGGAGATCGAGGTTCGAATCTCGGTCGGGTGAACTGGGTGGTTTTTCCTAAATGGTTTTCCACTCTCCTTCCACGCAAATGCGGGTTCACTTCCTCTAAATTCAACCCTCCAAATTCCTAATCCGTTAGTGTAATTAGTACTTAAGCGTATAAACCGAACGGGTAGTAAGACGCGGTGCTAAATATTATTATTATTGTTATTATTATTATTTAAATAATCAAACATTTACGTGGATAAGTGTTGTTAAAACATGTTTACGAGAGTTAATAACATTAAGGTTTAAGTAGCATACACTATTTTAAGACTTTCAACCTATAATATTGAGTTTCTACTTAGTTTTTTTGACATGTGAGCTCTTAGCCTGCCGAGCCATGTGTTCATACACAAGTTTGGATGTCTCAAAAGTTATTATATTTGTTAAAAATAATCAATATTTTAAAATAGTTTCACTAAACAGTTTTGTTTATGATGTTTTGAAATAGTATTTATGTAAAAAGCTTGAGTACCAATTTATTAATAGGCCATATATTTGATAGTCAATATTATTATTTAACTACAACATAAAAATTATTTTTAAATTACCATTGATACTATCTATAAATAAACGGTTTGGAGCTCCGCACGGACTTTCTCACTCCATTGTTTAAAAATGGAGATATTTAAGCATAACTCGTAATATATGTGAAACGAAATAATATGCACGAGCAAACCTGAGTAAAAATTGCATTATACTTACGTAAAATCTTTTTTAACTCCGGGTTTTAAATTTTATAATTTAATTTTTAAAGAAATAAAGTCCTCATTTGTATATTTGGACAAAAAAAAAGAAATCAATATTGTGTCCACATGGGTCCACCCTTCGTATTCAAATTTCTGCTTCCTGTTAAAATTATTGAAATTTTATTAGAATTTGCACATCTTATGGTTATCACATTGATATTAAATTCCTCATTTATAAACTTAGATCAATAAAAAGGTATATATTGACTATTGAGTCTAAAATGATAGAGAGTCATTGCTGTATAAATATTTCCCCTAAGAAGTTAAAGGATAAATGAAGTCAACTTTTTGAGAGACTTAATTATTCACTTACTCTATGGCACTAGAGAATGATTACCTTAAAACTTAATTAGTATCTATGTACAGAACAGCTAGAGCTCACAAAATTGTATTAATATATTTGCCAATATCTCAGAAACTATTGGTTTTATAAAGATATATTTCAAATAAAAGGTTTTTATTGTTAATAACAATGCATTTTGCAATTACATGTTATTTAGTATCTCAAATAGTTGTGGAGATTTGGAAATTTTCACTTCTGTAAGGTACCCTTAAAGTTATTTTCATGGGAAAAAGGAAAATATCCATTTTATTTATAATCTTAATCAACGCCAAGATACGAATTTTAGTCAAAATCGTTAAAGCAAATTTTGAAAAAATCAATCTTTTTTCTCTTTGAGCACTTAAGGAAAATACCCTTAAGCTTAGGGTTTGATATCCATTTCCAAAAAAACCCGGGGGGTGAGGGGGCAAACCTATGAAAACACTAGATACCAGGTTTTATTCCGATCGGTAAAAGAGTTTAGGCTCTAGTTCGAGGTACAGACAGAAGGAAATTAAAAGAAAAAATCTTTTTTGGATTCTGGGGGAGGGGGGGTTCCACGAAATATTGAAATTCATCAAAATCTCAAGTTTTATTATTTTGACGATCACAATACTTTATTTACCTGTAAGGTAAAGATAAAGTAAAAATAGCATCTCCATTTATATCACATGACCTGACAAATGAAAATGTAATTTGTTTATATAACTAAATAAATGGTACGGCGCACCGCACAGACTTTCTCTCTCTTTCTATAAACTCGTAAGATTTCTGAACGGAATAATGTACATTGTATCATCACCACTCCACATAAGAACACGCATAAAATAATATACAATGATATATAATCAATGAGAAAAGAGGCGCATCTTTGTCCACCTAAGAGCATTTCAAACAGTTTAATGTCTTCCACAAGGGTCAACACTTCGTATTAAAATTTCGATTTCTGGTTAAAATTTTAACATTTTATATGGTGTTGCAGATCTTCAAGTCATCGCATTGATATTTAATTATTCATTTATACATTTTGACCAATAAAAAATGTAAATATTGACTATTGAGTCTAAAATGGAGATAGATCATTGCTATGCAAACATTTCTCCTAAGAGATTTAAGGAAAAAAACATACTTTTTTTAGATACTTACTTATATTTAATTACTCTATGGCATTGGAGTATTATTGCGTTAAGACTTAAGTAGTATATGTTTACAACTAAAGCTCACAAAATTGTATTAATATATATGCAAATATCTTAGAAACTGCTGCTTTTATAAAAATATATGTCAAATAAAAGTTTTTTATTTCTAATAGGCCTACAATTTTGCAATGATAAGTTGTTTAGTTTCTCCAATAGTTGTGGAGATACGGAAATTAACGCTTCTGTAATGTACCCTAAAAATCATTTTCATAGGAAAATGAAAATAGCCAGTTTATTTATAATCTTAATCAACGCCTAGATACGAATTTTAATCAAAATCGTTTGAGGAGATTTTGAGAAAACCAAATTTTTCTCTTTTCGCCCTTCAGTAAACTACCCTAAATTTTAAGTTTTTATAGACACACAGACAGACGGCATGGCAAAGACTATTTTTTAGGGTTCGGGGGGTCATGAGACGTCGACATCCATCAACATTTCAGGTTAGTTTTATTTTACGGTCGCAATACATAAACTTTAATGTCCAAAAAGTTAAAAAAATTCATATAATTGCGTATAGATTGAAAGTTATTGATTTTATAAAAATATGTTTCGGATAAAATATCTGTATTAGTAATATATATACATATTTGTAATGCTAAGTAATTTCATATCTCAAATAGTTTCGGAGCTATTATAAAAAATGTTAATTTACCCATTTGACCGGAGCCCTTAAATCGATTTTGCCGAAATATTGAGTGTAGCCATTTTGTTTGTAATATTTATTAATGTTTATAAATGAAATTTAATCAAAATCGTTATAGCCGATTTTGAGAAAATCAACTTTTTCTCTTTTTGCCCTTCAGTAAACTACCCTTAATTTTAAGTTTTAATAGACACACAGACAGACGGCATTGCAAAGACTATTTTTTAGGGTTCGGGGGTCATGAGACGTCGACATCCATCAACATTTCAGGTTAGTTTTTTTTACGATAGCAATACTTAAGCTTTAATGTCCAAAAAGTTAAAAATATATATATAATTGCGTATAGATTGAAAATTATTGATTTTATAAAAATATATTTCGGATAAAATATTTGTAATATAAATATATATACATATTTGTAATGCTAAGTTATTTCATATCTCAAATAGTTTCGGAGCTATTATAAAAATGGTTAATTTACGCATCAGACCGGAGCCCTTAAATCGATTTTGCCGAAATATTGAGAGTAGCCATTTTGTTTGTAATATTTAAAAATGTTCATAAATGAAATTTAATCAAAATCGTTAGAGCCGATTTTGAGAAAATCGACTTTTTCTCTTTTTATCCTTCAGTAAACTACCCTTAATTTTAGGGGTAGATATACAATTCCAAAAACCCCTCGGGGCAACCCTATGAATACCCTAGATATCAAGTTTCAGCTCAATCGGTAAAATAGTTTAGGCTCTAGTTGGAGGTACAGACAGACAGACAGACAGACAGACAGACGGAATTTCAAAAACCACTTCTTTGGATTCAGGAAGTCATGAAACGTCAAAATTCATCAAAATCTGGAGTTCGATTTTTTTGACGATCACCATACTTTCTCTACCTGTAAGATAGAGAGAAAGTAAAAATATGTGTTAGTACAAAAATCTGTTTAGTGTTTTTATATAGTGACAAAAAGGTCATGTTTATAATACTAAGTGGGCTTACAGATGTTGGCTATACACTCTCTTTACACTCAAATGCTGGAACTTTTTGTAATTCTAACTTCTTCACCCCTATTCTAATAGGGTAATTAAATGCGTGTAGCCCACACCTACAATTTAACTTGGTTTATATTAATGCATTATTATTAATATTATTATGTGTTCTGTCTTACGACAGATCCATTTCTTTTGTCGGTGAACTTATACCACCAATACGCCCTGTCCTCCACCTCCTCCTTGAACTTCCAGAATTTACTGCTTTCCTTATTCATAAGCTACTCTTTTCCTCAACCTTTCCTCATCTGACATCGTAAAGAAGTCAGTTCCTTCTAATGATTTGTCCGATCAAGTTTACTTTGTATCGAAAAATCCCATCCAAAATGGTTCTCTTCTCACCCACTCTTCTTAGGACTTCTTCATTTGTCCCCCTATCTGTCCATCTGATCTTCTCAAGTCTTCTCCATCACCGCATTTCAAAGCTCTCCAAGTGTTTTTTTTACATCTATTTAAGAGTCCAAGTTTATCCTCCAAGTGTATCATTTCATAAGTTTCTTCATCAGTTCCAAACTTAACTTGTTGATCAGCAGTAACCTCTTCTTGTTGAAAGCTTTCTTGGCAAAGGCGATCCTTGACCTAGTTTCCTTGGTGTGGTAGGTCTCCTTTATCAGCCTGACTCCGCAGGTACTTGAACTGCTCTATATTTTCTAACTCTTGTTTTACAATTTAGGTTTTCAGTGGCTCTTCATTATTTAAAATCACCATCACCATCCATGTCATATCTTCTCCCTATCTCCAACAGCCAGTCCATTATTTCCTGCAACTCTTATTTATTTTTGGCTAGAAATGAATAAAACAAAAATAAAAACGGATAGCCTGCTTCAGTGGCCCCACGATCTAAGGCATCACTTTTGCAATATACTATACTAAAAATGATAGGGAGATCAGGGTTTGAGTCTCGGTCGAGTGTACTAGCTATGGTATTTAAAAAAAAATTTCCACTCCCTTTAACACAAATGCAGGTGTACTTTCTCTAAATTCATCCTTCCCATCACTAAATAATTAGCGTTATTAATACATATGGGTGTAGATTGAACAGGTTGTAGGTGACGGTGCTAAAAAAACTCGTGTATAGCGTAACGTGAAAGGTTCATAGTAAAATTACGTTCATACACAATTAAACAATGTTCAAATTCTGAATCCAGTTAAATATTTTGTATTTCTATAAACTGATTGAACCACTTTGTTTTAGTACAAGTGTGGTCCAACTGGTAGCTCACGCGTCAAATGCGGCCCGCGCTCACTGGAAGTTTGCCCCTAGGAGTATTTGGGAAGGAAAATGGAAGGAAAGTCCTCGATGGCAGATGTGAGATAGCTAAAACAATCTTATTTATTTTATAAATAAAAATATGACTTGTATTTTTATATGTTATATAATCATTATACTTAGTTATTTTATGAAATGTTCGTGCATATTTCATAATACATTTTTGAGAAACTAATAAACTCTTTTTGGCAGTAAAGCTTTAAAAGATTCTACAAAACCAAAATATAATTTTTATTGAAGTATTGAAGTTTACCTGTTTGGATCACTGTGCAAATGGATATTGGGATTAGGCCCTTGGTATGAAAAACTTTGGACCACCCTGCTCTGATATATAATGCCTCCAAACATATTTTACCCAAGGGTTTATTCGTAGAGCCACGTACAATGCTTCATATTTTAAAACATAAAACAAATCCAATTTAAATTGTGTCTGCAATGTTACCTTTTTTATTTCTTTGTTCTATATCTTTTAGCACCATGTCTTACCACCCGCTCGGACTCTCCGCCTATGTACTACTACTATCTCTAATGTGTTAGAGATGAGGAAGGTTGAATTAAGAGTAAGTTTAGGGAGGGAGAAGGGAAAAACATTTAGGAGAAACTACCTCACTACATCAGACCGGGATCGATCTCCTCTCCTCGTCATCAGCAGTTCAGTCTATTGTGAGAGTGACGCCTTAGGCAATGTGGCCACTGAAGTGAATGTGTTTTGATTTTAGAATTGTCAGTAATATCTGATGACCTTATTTTAAATATCAAAACAAAAATGTTTTATTCGCTATTTATTATCAATGATCACATATACTGCTATCATTGAATGGAGACAGTGTATTCTGAGCTCCTGTATGGAACATGTTACCTGTTGCTGTATGGAACATGTTACCTGTTGCCTCAAAGTCTTGTAGTGAATTGGTGAAATGTAACTGTAAGAGCCACAATGGATGTAGTGGTAGGTGTGCTTGTAAAAGGTAGGTTGGAGATATACAGATGCCAATGTTTTAATACTGCATAAATAATATCATATTTCATAAAATATGCCATCTTTCGTATAAGAATTTATATAAATATTGATTTTAGTATTTATTAATAAATGTATAGTTTTCAAAACAATACATTTTTTAATAGTTTCTAAATGATACACAGTTACACCAGTAAGAAATTATATTGTGAGTAAATAGATCATCAGAAGCATTTAAAAATTATTGTATATTTGCATTCCCTGACCACGAAAATGTATATTTACACACCAAGATTGTGATCATAAGTGCTAGAGTCAGATATTGGTAATATACATTTATTTAAAGTTGGCTGCTATAAAATTCAAGATGGTCACCGGAGCAGGTGTTCTTACCGAAATTTGAAAGCTATGGCCCTAAGTATTACGTGGAAAATTTGACACTTTTATCCGGTGTGTCCACATTTTCATGTGAAGCTTCCGTACTACTTTGACTACTAACATTTTAACTGGCTAGAACCTTTCCTAGATTCTCATTGGCTGATATGTCTCAATTCCAGGAGCTACCTATATTCAACCCTATCCATGATGAGTAAAGAAGTAAAGTCAAGTCAATTTTACGATTTGGGAATTAAATCCACTATGTTCTTGCTATTAAAACTTTCATTGAAATTAATGAATTTCAACTTCACGCACACTATATACTATGCACTATCTACCCTACCTAATCCACCCACATTTTCGTGAAAAATAAATTGGTAAAACATTTGAGTAAAAACTACCCTCAGTAAATCTGACTGTGATTTGAACCCAGATTTCCCCGTCACCATCAGGTCTGTTCAACACGAGAAGGACGCCTTAGACTGTTCAACCACTGAAGTGATTCTTTCGTAGCTGCCACAGGCAGACACAGACGTGAGTATAAAGGTCAATATAATATTGGGTTGATCAAAAACGAGGACAAATGGAAGTGAAGTTTATGATAAGGGGGTAAGTAATAAATTATCTCAGAAACTACCCTGTTATTATTTTAACAACCCACCCCGTGGCATAGTGGTAAGCACACCTGACTACAAATATAGAGGAGTGTATATTATTTTAACAGTGTTGGAGCTGATCTTAATTTTTTTATTCTAAATTTTAATATATTTTTTATATACTATTTTTGCTTTACACTTCAAACAATTTGTTTAATTTGTGACCTTCATTAATATTTTAATTTTTATATAATAGATAATGTCATATTTAGTTGATTTTAAGGGAATTATTATATGAACCTATATACAAATATACTGTCAAGTTTCCATCCAGATAGCTCAAATAATTACCTAACACAGTCGCTAAAAATATTAAATATTCTATTGGTTACCAATCTCTTCATTCAATCCCAATCCTGAGACACCTTCATCCGATCCCCTATAAGACACCCAACCTTCTTCATTTATATTTTCACGTTATCCCCCCATCGACATCTCAGCCTAACCAGAGATCTTGTATATTCCGGTTCCCCAACAAAAATGTTGTGAACAAACTTTTTATCGCCCATAGACACCACAAGACTACCCTACCTCAGCCTGGTGCCTCGATCATCCTTAATAAGTTTGGTGATGCATACGAGCAATGAAGCCTTCAGTATGAAACTTTATCTATTCTCCTGTTTGTTCAAATCTCCTAGGTGTAAACATTTCTCTAGGCATTTTGTTTGAGAATAAAACTCTTAATTTATTCTCTTTGTATAACACGAGGAGACCACGCTTCAGCCCGTTAGTAACATCAAGTAGATTATATTCACAGCTTGATATTTCTAGACGGGAGAAGAGAAGACTTTCACTATGATATCTCCTGAAATAAACCAATATTTAGAAAGTTCGTGTGGAGTATCTTCCAAATGAAACATAAACCAATCTACCCACTTTGGTGACCGCATGGTTCATGGAATTACTCTAGAAATATACCATACAGCTGGTAATAGGGGGAGCGGTGTTTGAATCTCGGTTGGGTGTACTGAGGATGTTTTCCCCCTCTCTTACCACGCAAAAATACACCTTCCTCATAATTGATACATTGGCCCCATTAGTACATACCCGTATAACCTGGATGGGTAGTAAGACACGGTGCCAAATAAAATTCAAACCATTTGGAGCTCCTTCCCCCTTGTGGGTCAAGTGGTTTGTTTTGAGTCGACTGTGCTCTATTATACCCCTGACACATCTTAGGGTGATTAATGAGAACTGAACTGGGTAGGGTGGGGCTGTCTATAATAGAGGAACATCACGACACTTGGGACCGCTGTTGAACGAGGCCAGCAGATGCCGCAGAATGGTCTTGTGTCCACCAACGTGTAACGTCATTCTATCACTAGATATCAGGAGGGTGGGTGTTTTGGGTCGACAAAATATCACACAAGCAGCTATTATAAGTTATATTGTGCCATTAATTTAATTGCCCGAGACACAGAAAGACTTAGATAGGCCGTGGTTTAGTTATCCACAGGGTAGGACACTTAAGATCTTGGATTGTTGAGTGCAAGTTTAAAACCCAAATTTTGGCTTAGCCGACTTCGACAAAGTATCCTTCCGCGCCAACAAGAACAGATGGATCATGGAAACCGTATGTGGGACTAGCTACAAGACAGGTCTTCCGGGAAAAGTCATACGTTTGGAAATATCAGTTTTCTTGAGAACGAGTACATTTTTATATTAATATTTTCAACATTTCTTCTAAGATACTGTATCATGTTTATTAGGTGTAACATTTTCTTAATTTTTGTTATGGAGCTGGCAGTTTTCTAGTGAAAAAGGTCAAAATTATTTATATTTGATCACCATCAAAATTTAGAGGAGGTGTGTATATAAAAGGTATAACTTAATCAACATGCTTCTATTCTTGAACAAACTGTTTCCGAAAAGAAAATTGAGAACAAACAATAAACATTCTTGAATATAACCGTTTGTTTCCATTGATCAGCATTTTCACGCCAAATGAAAAGGGCCAATCGCCTTAACAAATGTGAAATAGGGGCCATATTTTGGAAGTTTTTATAGTTATCTATTTTTTGATCAAAATATTTCAAATAACTTTCTAATAGAACAAAGTGTAAAATTAACTTCCCATGGGGATATTAACAGTTTTTGAATATCTGTCAAGGGTGACCAGGAAATTAATAAAAACTTTTTCTCTTCATTTAAAAAGTTTATCTTCCATTTCCTCTATGCTCATGACAGATATTAAACAACTGTTAAGGTAACCATGTGAAGAAAACTATGTTTCTACTGGAGAAATATTTGATTTATATTAGCCAAATAAAGTTTTGTTAAAAAAACTGCAAAAACACTTACCTTTTCTGGCATTACCTGAATTCCCACCTTAAAGATACCACCACTTGATGGGAAATAGCTTCCCACTGTGATTCATCTTATAAGGCTGGGTTTAAATTCACTCATAGCCTACAGCTAATTACAAATACACATGAGCTTGTAGTCAAATCGTCGAGTGCGATAACAGGTTGATCTCGCAGCCATTTCCAGTGTTACGGGTAAGGAGACTACATTGTCAGTCAAATTCTATCTATGAGTCTTCTGAACTCACAAATATATCAAGTACTTTAAAATAATATTTAAGGTTAGTCAAAATTAACTTGATCAGTCATAATCGGTAATGTTAAGGGAACATTAACTAGTTTACTATGAATAGCTTGTACTTTTTTCCACTTGAAAAGAGGTGGATAAACAAAAATATTTGACTTTTTTTACGTATGCCTCCAGGGTTTGTCTGATTGACATTAGTTGTCTTCTACTGACGCGGACATAATAACAGGAGTGATTACTTCATGCCATTAAGAGGATGTGATGATGATTATTATGTGGTGCCATTAAAAATAATAAACTTATCTATCCAACCAGACGATGAAAACAACATGAACCATTCGCCTTAAGGGAAAATACCAATGGTACTGCCAGGAATAAAATTCATAACCTCTTGACTTGTAGCCGGAAATGCTGGCAAATAAACCAAAAGGCTGGCCTTATAAATGCTAGAATTTAAGGAATTAATATTATTTGAATATAAATTAACCACTAAAAAGAAGCTAAAGTAAAATTTAGAAAAGATAGGTGACTGCAGGACCTTTGATAAGATTTTAAGTCAATCGGGGTCCAAAAAAGGTTAATGACCCCTGCTACAAAACGCAGCGGCGCCTACTTCAGGAGGCAAGGATGATTTTTCCCTATTCAAAATTGCCTAGGACGACATAATGTAATTTCACTCTCACACCTTTTACACTACTACATTTTATTCATATGTGTAACAGTTTGTTGACAAATGTGTTGCAAGATACAATTATTTCTTGGTTTTTAATAATAATTCGCATTTTTAACAGTATATAGGATCTTCTTATAAAGTAACCTAGCAATTGGGCGTTTCCTGGTTCACACATAGATAGCTGTAGTGTACTTTTGCGGGCAGCACAATTTCAAAATGCCCAAAATCAAAAGTTTCTATCGAGTACTATCACTGTATTGACTCAGCAGTCAATACTCGATAGTATTAGTTTAGCAACCAGCCTGAGCATTGGAGTAACTGTTCAAATTCCCACTTTGAGAGTGTCCGATTTATTCTACCCTCAATGGTCTTGAATCAGTCAGTATTCGGTTCTGTGGTTGTTATGTCTGGATTAATAACATAAATCAATTATAACTATGCTATTTATAATTCTTTTATTATTATTTAAAATTCCCAGAAAATGGAATAATATGTGATTACTGTATAAGTAAAATCAAGGAAGTGTAGGAGAGTCCACATTCTGAAAACGGCACCAGTTACCAGTTAATTAGCCCCCCCCCAAAAAAAACTATCTGAAGTCGGGGTCACTGACAAAACCCTCTCTCTCAATATAATGGAATGCTAATGACAGGGATATTGGGTTCCAAATTCTAGTATAACGCAATGTGGGTGGGTTTTTCCTAGATGGTTCATCACTCTTCTCCTCACAAATTCTGGTAGACTTAATCTCATTTCAATCTTAACACGTTTGCATAGTGCGTATCACCCAATTGAGTAGTGAGACGCATTGAAAAATCAAATAAAAACTAATAATTTTTATTTAACAATGTACATACATTTAAAACACATTACTTTCGATGAAAGCGTTTATAGCTGTAACATAGTGAATAGTGAAACTAAAGAACACCGCTACATCACTAGACAAGCACCTTATATAATTCAGTGACTTTTAAAAGTAGGAAACCACTATGCCAAATTGGGTCCGGCAGCCATGTTTTGGGAAACAGATATCCTTATCAGGATGATCCAAGCCAACATGACTGTGTCCTCCGAGCGCAGCCACGCACATAAAACGCGCGCAGGGCAGTTTAAGAACTGATGACCTCATGCCTGCATTGACCCCTGTCGTCACCAGACAACGAATAGTTTACAATCCCTAAAGTTTATTTGACTTAAATTGTTTACGCACCATGCATGGACATGAGCATATAAAATATTTGTACTTGAAGCCATCACCCAATGGGAATTCAAGGAGAGACTACAGTCATTTAATCACCGGTATATAGGCTATTTTATTTTATTTTTCCACCACGTCTTACTACCTATTAAGGTTATCCGAAAACACGAATATACACATCAGACGGAAAATAATCTCTGTTCAAATATTTTTTTAAATGTCTTATATCATACGTACTTGTTTACTAACAAACAAATTTATTTTTACTGTATCAATCAATGACTACGATTCTAAATTTGATTGAAACTAAATGATAAATATTTCGATTTATTTTTCGGAAAATATGTTCACCCTTATATTCATAACAGTAATTAAATCAATGCCTATGAAGGAAATTTTTTTTATAAGCTATGCAATGTTTAAATTAGGCTATGTCTAGTTTTTAAAATATATGATTTAGTGAATGCTGTGTTCTTAAAGTGAATCCTTAAATGAAATATTTCTTGAAGGTTTTTGTCAAATAGAGCAAAGGGGCTAAATCAACTTCTAGAAATAAAACAAAATAAATCTGAGCAGTGCTTTAATTAAACTGGCTCCCTCAAGAATATTCAAACAAAGAGATCCTGGTTGTGGTGTGACCATGCCGTGGAAGGAAGCCTCCTTAAGAACATTCAGCCTATGAGAATCTGTTAATGGTGTGAATATGTCAAGGTAGGAAGCCCATTTAAAAACATTCAACCAAAGATTTGCCGGTGGTATTGTGAATATTTTAAGACGGGAAGCCCCCTTAATAACATCCAATCAAAGAAATGCTGGTAATGGTAGGACTATTCCGTAGTATGCAGTTACCTTAAGAACATTTTATCAAGAAATCTGGTGGTGGCAGTTCCATTAAGAAGGTTTAGTCAAATAAATTCTTGTGGTGGTGTGCCTATGCTGTGGTAGTAGGTCCCCCTAAGAACATTTGATAAAATAGATTATAGTGGTGGTGTGACTACGTCGAGTTAGGAAGCCCTCTTAATAACATTCAAACAAAGCAATTATGTATATCGTGTGAATATGTTGAGGTAAGAAGCCCTCTTAAAAACATTCAACCAAAGCAATTATGTAAATGGTGTGACTATGTTGAGGTAGGAAGCCCTCTTAAAAACATTCAACCAAAGCAATTATGTAGATGGTGTGACTATGTTGAGGTAGGAAGCCCTCTTAAAAACATTCAACCAAAGCAATTATGTAGATGGTGTGACTACGTTGGGGTAGGAAGCCCCTTAAGAACATTCAACCAAAGCAATTATGTAGATGGTGTGACTACGTTGAAGTAGGAAGCCCCTTTAAGAACATTCAACCAAAGCAATTATGTAGATGGTCTGACTACGTTGGGGTAGGAAGCCCCCTTAAGAACATTCAACCAAAGCAATTATGTAGATGGTGTGACTACGTTGGGGTAGGAAGCCCCCTTAAGAACATTCAACCAAAGCAATTATGTAGATGGTGTGACTACGTTGGGGTAGGAAGCCCCCTTAAGAACATTCAACCAAAGCAATTATGTTGGTTGTGTGACTATGTTGAGGTAGGAAGCCCCTTTAAGAACATTCAACCAAAGCAATTATGTAGATGGTGTGACTATGTTGAGGTAGGAAGCCCTCTTAAAAACATTCAGCCAAAGCAATTATGTAGATGGTGTGACTACGTTGGGGTAGGAAGCCCCCTTAAGAACATTCAACCAAAGCAATTATGTAGATGGTGTGACTACGTTGGGGTAGGCAGCCCCCTTAAGAACATTCAACCAAAGCAATTATGTTGGTTGTGTGACTATTTGGAGCATTTCACAATGCCCCATTGTCTGGAAGCGAAGCGGACAACCACACAGGCGCCAATTAAGAGATAAAATGCCATTATAACCTGTTACGTCCCAGCCTTTGTAAAGTGGTAGCCGACTAATGTCATGTTTGTTTCTCCTGTGCATTATCCTGTGTGGAGAGGCAGAGAACAACCATCACATGTCACATATGACGATGCTACGGTATCATGTGCTAGAGATATATAGAGGAATTGACGTGATCAATGTAAGTCCTTGGTTCATATACCAACTGAACTGGTCCATTCTCCGTAGTGATGGTGAAACTACTCATTGCCAGTGCTCATATAGTCTAGTTTCTCGGTGATAGAGAGGTCAGGGTTCTAATCCCTGATGGGGGTGTTCAGGGCCAGCGCTACCGGTGTTTCATTAGAATAAAAGGGTTTTGGGCCTCCGAGTACGCTCTGTGTCACCCACCAACTAAATAGAAATACTTCAAATTGCATAAATAAACAAAAAAATTAAGCTCTTGGAGATGGAGTAGATTCTCGATAAATTCCAAGTAATTTCCACTTTCCAAAGTCGTAAGTCTAATATTACTTGTGTAATGTATGGATGGATGGATGTGTGGATATGTTTATATTGTATGATGTCTGTGTCTGTGTGTGTTTGCTATATTTGGGCACTAGGGATTATAAGTCTCATGTATGGCCTCCACCCGATTCCCCTGGAACTTATGCAGCCCTCAGTCGGGTAAAGGTTGTACTGCACATGCCTGGTTTAGATATTGTAATACAGAGAAAAAAAGAGGCGGGCCATTAATTATATTTCATAGTAAATGGGCGATCAGTATACACCCTATATACGGTAGAAGAGGTGGCAAGTGACAGCCTAAAGATAGTTCTTTGTTGCCAACATTGGCTAAAAGAAACTAATGCCCGGAAATACTTATTATTTTCCAACAGCTTGACATTAATTACCTCAAGTCAATGTTTTCAAGAATAACCTTCTACTAGCGTGTCGCCACCTTTCCTACCGTAGATGGGGTATACATATGCGTAAGGTAGCAACACATATACTATGTTCTCAAGGTGTATCTTTTAAAAAATGGTTTTCCCCTCCTACTTCAGTAAAATACTGATACATTTATTCAAAGTTCTTCCCTCCTCATCACTACTCAATCAGTTAGTTTAGCCTGAATGGTAAATAAGACACGGAGAAACTTATTAAATGGTTAATTTATTGTTGAAACACCTCTTATTACGTTATTAGTAAAAAAACAAAGGTGCTTAACTTATAAACATGAAATCATTAAATTGCTACCCACAAATAAATAAAAAAGCCATCCTCCTCCCAAATACACGAAACCCATGTGGAGAAACATATACCGGGCGAGCCAGCGTGACTGCTGCAGGAGAGATTATAGATGGCAGCACAAGAACATAATATTAGAAACCACAAATGGAGTGTGATATTAGGAATAAAATAAAACAGATAAGGAAATATATTACTTTACTATAAAATACAACAAGAATATAGGAGTTAAACTATAAAGCACTTCTATTAAAATTAAATAAAAAAATTACCTATACATGATTGAAAATTAATTCTAAGATAAAGAATAAAGAATCAAGATATAATTTTTTTCCATCTTCCATAACCTGTACAATAGGGTGCTCACTTATGTAAGGTTATTAAATGGCTGCATTAATACCACAGCAATGAATTGATTTCAAAGAAATGGTTTCCTCATTACAGCTATTAATTACAAAATTATAAATTACACTTAGAATGTGAAAAATAACACAAGAGTAAAGCTAATATTTACGTCATTGATACACTTAAGATGGGTCATAGGGAGTGAAAAACACAAAATAAATTATCTCTGACAAGAACGTAAGTGATTTATCGCTTGTCTTCTGTAACACACAATTACAAAATGTCAGGGTGGTATTTATATAAAGCCTTCAGTCTGCTAACTAGATATATATTGTATAAGGGTGTCACTCATGGAAGCACTCTAGGGAGAATAAATAACAACGAAAATATATATGTGTGTGTGTGTGTGTTTTTCCCGCTAGATATTGGTTAGACAAGGATCTCTCGTTTTCTCAGGACCTTTGGGATACACAGGTGATAAACAAGATAAATAACTTGAGGGACTAAACATAAACAAAAATGTGGCTGAACAGAATCTACTCTCCTTAAAAGAATATGCCAGTTTAAATAGCCAAAATAATAAAGAAACTCTTTTTTCCTCACATGGTAAAATAATATGATGCTTAATTAGGATATCTACTTGACATCTACTGAGCTAATTAACAACACAAAAAATAATGTTTAATTTTTTTTACAAAAGCTTGATAAAATTATTTTTGAAACAGATTGTTACTTTCCTGATTAAAAAATAAATAAATTATTCCATGACTCTTTTGTGAATCTTTAAGTATTGACGGTTTACTACTTAGCATCGAATTGTAATTCATTGTTGACGCCGTAGTCTAAGATGAAGTTGGATTTGATACCACCCAAAATTTTAATGTTTGTGTTCACTAGCTAATGACTATGAGATTTAATAAAACAACATAATATCTGTGAACTAGAAATAATTTTAATTTTTTTAACACCAAGTAATATCATGCCTCAATTTTTGAAATATATTTAAAACATTTTAAGTTATGTTTTATAATATTAATGAGAGCTTTGTCTCCTTCTTTAAAAATGACGCTGTTGAGCTATCTCTAAATCCTCTATAGTTCCAAAGACATCCATACTATAAATCCCCATGACCGGGACCAATCAGTTAGATCGCTTGTATAGCAAACTCATCTGGTAAGTTTTCTTGTATACAAATACAGAATATATCAGTGGCGTGTCGTGTAAGCAGTAATATTTAAACTGTACCTGTGAGTTGTCCATAACCCCTCAGTAGAACAGTCATTGGTCAGATATCGAGGGCAACACATTCCCGTGTGAGGCATGCAGAGCAGATAATATGTACGATAGACCAAATAGGGTCTAAGTGGGCGAGAACATGTCACAGGTACAGTTTTAACAAGGTCTGCTTCCCTCACAACACTCCACGACACGCCACTGGAATATAAGCCAATGCATATTGCTTTATATATATGTATATATATAATTTTGTTTTAAAATATATAAATATGTTCTATAGAACTACGTTTCTATTCGATTTATACGCCCTGTATTATATATTATTTTATGTAGAGAATAACACAACATTTAACTAGTGTCAGTGGTCTAATGGTCTTAGGTGTCTCTTTCGTAATAGTCTGGACCACTGATGACTAGGAGGTTGGGGTTCGAATATTGGTCTGGCGAATTAAATGGTATTTCCTACTTTTTTCATTCTCTCTCAAGGCAAATGCCAATATACTTCCTATAAATTCCAACTTATCCTTAACATGTTAGAGTACATATTTGTGTAACCCAAACGGGTGGTAAGACGTGGTACTAAAAATAAATAAAACAATACTTTAAATATATAATTTACAATTATTAAGACAATATTATCATAACCATTATGTTCAAGCCAAGACTCATTTAAAATAGCTGCTTATGTTAAAACGTCACTCTCGTTGCTGGGATGGACCAATTGCTGATTGTTATGTCTTAGATCGATAGCTCTTCTAGGGTCGATTCATAGGTCGATTATATCTCAATAGATGCCCAAACACCCCGCCATGAACGCTGCAAATGAATTACTTGATTGCTGGCTCAAATAAATTTACACTCTGATAGCCAACAACTGCCGCTTGGAGTTTGTGCTAACAATCAGATAAATAGTTTAAATTTGTCTTTTAAATCTTGTAATGATGTTTCAATTTTTTAATTACTATTGAAAGTGATAACATATAATTAAGAACAATGAATTCACACGAACAATTTTTTTCACGGAATGTTTGAAAAATTCATTAAAAACGTGTCAAAATTGGTTTCATTCTCAAATAAATCATTATTACTTATTTTTTTGAGTTCACTGAATAAAACGATAGAGGTATTCTTATTTTAAAAAGATGTTCATGTCTTATAGGTTAGATTCCATTTGTAGTGCAGCATATAATTGCATCCTTAGAGAATAAGTAACAAATGTTACGTATAGAAATAGTTTGGAATCTCCACAACAGGATATGTTTCAAAAAGGTTATAAAAAAAGATGGACCTTGACTATTATAATAAAAACGTAACCTTAAACCTAAATGGCTAACAAAAAGAAATAGTCAAACCTTCTAGCTACCACTACTACTTTTTGCATATTGTTCTGGAGAGTTTTTACTTGCGTTTCAAAGGTTATTTATTCATATATAATCTATAAAAAGTATTACTATTAAATTAAATTTAATTTTACATAGTAAATGAAAAAACAATGGATGCAACTGTGTCTAGGGCTGGAAAAAAGTCAAGCCTCTTAATAGCCTACTTTCTCACTTTTGAACTTGGAATGAAATTTATGTATTCATCCTTATCCTTACTATTATAAATGCGAATGTGAGTTTGTTTGTTTGTTTGTTTGTTTGTTTGTTACGCTTTCACGCTTAAACTACTCGACCGATCATCATGAAATTTCGCATACACGTTGTCATGGGTACTTAAAAGGACATAGGGTACCTTTCATCCAGAAAAAATGCAAATGTGAGTTTGTTTGTTTGTTTGTTGTTATTGTTTGTTACTCTTTCACGCCTAAACCACTCGACCGATCATCATGAAATTTCGCATACACGTTGTCATGGGTACATAAAAGGACAGAGGGTACCTTTCATTCAGAAAAAATGCGAATGTGAGTTTGTTTGTATGTTTGTTATTGTTTGTTACGCTTTCACGCCTAAACTACTCGACCGATCATCATGAAATTTCGCATACACAGTGTCATGGGTACAGAAAAGGACTTAGGGAACCTTTCATCCAGAAAAAAAATGTGAATATGAGTGTGTTTGTTTGTTTGTTTGTTATTGTTTGTTACGCTTTCACGCCTAAACTACTCGACCGATCATCATGAAATTTCGCATACACATTGTCATGGGTACAGAAAAGAATATATGGTACCTTTCATCCAGAAAAAATGTGAATGTGAGTTTGTTTGTTTGTTTGTTTGTTTGTTTGTTATTGTTTGTTACGCTTTCACGCCTAAACTACTCAACCGATCATCATGAAATTTTGCATACACGTTTACATGGGTACAGAAAAGGACATATGGTAACTTTCATCCAGAAAAAATGCGAACGTGAGTTTGTTTGTTTGTTTGTTTGTTATTGTTTGTTACGCTTTCACGCCTAAACTACTTGACCGATCATCATGAAATTTCGCATACACGTTGTCATGGGTACATAAAAGGACAGAGGGTACCTTTCATTCAGAAAAAATGCTAATGTGAGTTTGTTTGTTTGTTTGTTATTGTTTGTTTCGCGTTCACGCCTAAACTACTCGACCGATCATCATGAAATTTCGCATACACGATGTAATGGGTACAGAAAAGGATATAGGGTACCTTTCATCCAGAAAAAATGTAAATGTGAGTTTGTTTGTTTATTTGTCTGTTATTGTTTGTTACGCTTTAACGCCTAAACTACTCGACCGATCATCATGAAATTTCGCATACACCTTGTCATGGGTACAGAAAAGGACATAGGGTACCTTTCATCCAGAAATAAAGTACTGTTCCTGACGGATAGAAAAAAAAACTGTTAGACGGTCGTCCAGCTTAACAACTCGGCCTACTGATATGAATAAATTAATTGCAACATGATGCCTGGAGTACAGAAAAAGGATCTGCGGTTTCCCAGAAGAAAATCTGATACCCCGAATAAAAATCTGTTCCGAGTTATTTTAGGCACATTTATTTTAAAATAATTAAAAATGATTATATTCAGCTAATTAAGCTCTGTCTGTTCACCCCGTTATGGAAAATGACAAAATTGTCGTAAGAAGTTTGGTATTATTCATTTCTGCAAAAATAGCTCTCGAGGTATGATGTTACGACAATGTAAACTTTTAGTGTGGAACGAAAGTACGATGTCCCACAAAAAAGCTATAGAGGCGTTAAACCAAAATCTTCAGGACTTGCGAGAGAGGAGGAATGGTAATTTTACTGGCTGCTGACTTCCGACAAACTCTACCGGTGATCCAGAGGGGCACACATGCAGATGAAATCAAAGCCTGTCTCAAGTCATCAAGATTGTGGGCAAAAGTGAAAAAATTCAGCCTAAAAACGAATATGAGAGTCCACCTTTATAATGACGTAGATTCAGGACATTACGCAGAGACACTATTGAAAATTGGCGATGGACGTTTGGACACGGATGCTGAAGGCTGTGTTTTACTTACAGAGGAATTCTGTAATTTGGTGGAAAATGATGTGGAGCTCATTGCTAAAGTTTACCCAGACTTACAACTAAATTTAAATTGTGATCATTGGTTGTGTGCAAGAGCAATTCTTGCACCAAAATATGAAATCGTTAACAAAATCAACACTGACATTTTGAAAGAGGTGCAGGGAGAAATAAAGGAGTATTTGTCAATAGATACAATCATGGACACAGAACAGAGCACTTCATATCCCGCTGAGTTTTTAAATTCTCTGGAGCTATCGGGTGTACCCTCGCATAAACTACAATTGAAATTAGGTGTACCAGTTATGCTTATGCGAAATTTAGATGCACCCCGTTTATGTAATGGGACGAGGCTTCAATTACACAATTAGGGCAAAATATAATCTGTGCCACCATTTTAACAGGTGTGGGAAAAGGGAAAAGTGTAATCATACCTCGAATCCCAATAATCCCCACTGACCTACCATTTCAATTCAAAAGACTCCAGTTTCCAATCAAACTAAGTTTTGCTATTACTATTAACAAAGCGCAAGGGCAAACATTGCAGGTAGCAGGGGTGCATTTGGAAATGCCATGTTTTTCCCATGGCCAGCTATATGTAGCCTGTTCGCGTGTGTCCAATGCCCAGAATTTGTATGTATTTGTGCCAAATGGAAGGACATACAACATAGTATATAGGAGCGTCCTAAAATAATGATCTATTCTGTGCCCATGATTGCAACGGTCAAGAACAAGCGGAGTAAATAAGGGATTTTAATTAACTGTAAGTAAAATTTAAGATGGAGTAGGATCTTCCAATTCGTGGCAAGGCATAACCTGTGACTCTACTGACACACACTCCACTACTTCTTTTCTACTCCTACACTTAATCCTGATTTATATTGTGTAGTTTGTTTTTTCTTTATCTCTACCTTTATTGACTAACAACCTCAATATGTATTGTCATATTCCCTGTGTCAATCGACAACCTGAATTTATTGATAAAATCTACATTAACGCGAGCGAAGCCGTGGGCAAAAGCTAGTAAATAATAAATAACACTTTGTAGATCATGATTTATAAAGTATCTCGCAGCAATAATTATGTCTTATTAGTAACAAACATTAAAATCTTAATTATATGTGTATAAGGAAAACTAAAGGATTAATTTTCAGGTAGGCCTAAGTCTTAAAGATAATCTTTTCCTTTCAAAGTAGTCGTAATTTTCGGGTGCGACCTATATTCGGGGGCTGCTTATTTTTGGTTCGATACAATAAATATGACCTATTGTAAATTTAGTAATATTCATTATAATTGTAGTATGGATAATAATAATAATAATAATATATTAATAATTTAATAAGATCTGTTATATTGCATATGTGCTTTTTAATATTTTAATTGCAAACAATGTAAATATTTGATGTAGGTCATGCCTTATTTTGTAGGCCTGTAAAAAGAATACCTTTCATTGGTTTGCTATTCCCAAAAAAGTTATTTATATGATTTACTTTTTAAATGTAACTCTATTCAATATATTGTGTAAAAAATTTAATTCTTGTGATATTTACAAGTGTTGTAAAACACTTTTTAGGACGAACTATTTATTTGATAATTTTTAAATCAAATTTCAATTTTTGTTGAAGAAATATCAAATATTTATTAACTATTTTTTTGTACAGTAAATATATTTGGTGGGTGTTGAAGTAATTTCGGAATGGATTGATCAGCATTGCCGTATTTCTCCCTTTCAGCACAATAATGAATCTTTAGGAATGCAAAATAACTCAAAGAAAAGTAGCACTGGGATTGATAATATACCCAACTCCAGATAACTTCACTGTGTAATGTCTGTTTACCTGGAACTTTAAGAAGCCTTAACTCAAAAGAATACGTTCTTACATTGTTTGCCACCAGGATTTGTTAATATGCCTTACTGTAATAATATGGGTAGTATCGCTAGAGATTTTCATTGAAACATATAACATTTTCTACTATCCATTATTTATCAGTGGCCAGCATTCAGGGTATCTGGTTATATACTCTCAGGATCCTATCCTACATTCTTATACAATATGTCCAGCTATATACTCTCAGAATCCTATCCTACATTGCTATACAATATGTTCAGCTATATACTCTCAGGATCCTATCCTACATTGCTATACAATATGTTCAGCTATATACTCTCAGGATCCTATCCTACATTGTTATACAATATGTTCAGCTATATACTCTCAGGATCCTATCCTACATTGCTATACAATATGTTCAGCTATATACTCTCAGGATCCTATCCTACATTGCTATACAATATGTTCAGCTATATACTCTCAGGATCCTATCCTACATTGCTATACAATATGTTCAGCTATATACTCTCAGGATCCTATCCTACATTGCTATACAATATGTTCAGCTAAATACTCTCAGGATCCTATCCTACATTGCTAACAATATGTTCAGCTATATACTCTCAGGATCCTATCCTACATTGTTAAACAATATGTTCAGCTATATACTCTCAGGATCCTATCCTACATTGCTATACAATATGTCCAGCTATATACTCTCAGGATCCTATCCTACATTGCTATACAATATGTTCATCTATATACACTCAGGATCCTATCCTACATTGCTATACAATATGTTCAGCTATATACTCTCAGGATCCTATCCTACATTGCTATACAATATGTTCAGCTATATACTCTCAGGATCCTATCCTACATTGTTATACAATATGTTCAGCTATATACTCTCAGGATCCTATCCTACATTGTTATACAATATGTTCAGCTATATACTCTCAGGATCCTATCCTACATTGCTATACAATATGTTCAGCTATATACTCTCAGGATCCTATCCTACATTGCTAACAATATGTTCAGCTATATACTCTCAGGATCCTATCCTACATTGTTATACAATATGTTCAGCTATATACTCTCAGGATCCTATCCTACATTGTTATACAATATGTTCAGCTATATACTCTCAGGATCCTATCCAACATTGCTAACAATATGTCCAGCTATATACTCTCAGGTTCCTATACTAGGTCCTTATTCACTCTAAAACATGTATGATTTAGTTGTAATAATAACTTATAATAAATTGTTAGATAACAATGGATATTTCTATGCTATACTTAATAGAATAAAATAAATGGCACAGTGCACCTAACATTCTTTCTGGCTCCTTTACCTAAAAATGAAGAACTTTTATTAAAACGCTTGAGATATATATCACGACATAATATAAATTTAGGGAAAAAGAGCATCATATTCTACCAAAGATAAGATATAAATATTATATACTGTTACAGAAACACATTTTTAGGAAATATGTGTGATTAAAACACCTTGAAGAGAAGGTTTGGAGGATACAAAGTGCAAGAGCATTACAATCAATTCCTCATTTAAAAGACCTCCTTTAACAAAATACGTGTGCTTATAACTTGGAAACTATTAGCTCCATACAAATATTTTTCAAATTTCCTGGAGGGGCTGTTTGACCTGCTACAAAACCCATCGTTGGTTGGTCAAATACATTTATCTCATTTTTATTAGACACACTTCTTTGCAATAATAAGAGATATAATATATTATATTCTAAAAGGATTGCGAAGATATAATACAAATTGGGAATATCCGTTTATATAAAGTACCCTCTGAGTGGATATTCACCAGCTTCTGTGACCACATGGTCTAAGGCATCACTCTCACAATAAAATATATTTCTGAAGACGAAGGAATCATGGTTTGATCCCGGTCGGGTGTACATAAGCGTATGATCCAAACGGGTAGTTAAACTCGTTTAAAATAATGTAGTCCTTCCTCGCAAGTGAGATGTGCCTTTTTGTTAAAAGATAAAGTGACTGAATACTAACGTTAACCATATAATAGCTCTAAATAATAGGTTTTAGTCTGATCGGTAAAATGGGTTTGGCTCTAGGAAGAAGAATAGATAAACAGAGAGCGATACATCATTTGTTAAAACACTTTCTCGGGCTAAGGGGGGTCATGAAACGTCAGTATCGATCAATATTTCGAATTTTACTTTATTATTTAGGGGTCACAAGAAGTTAAAAAAATGTTGTAGTCACGTGTTTTAAAAAAGATCATGCGTAATATTAACGGCTGTATATTTTTAATGGTAAATGGTTTGTTTGGAAAACAAGTACATTCCAAAACTAGGTATGAATACTTTTGTACATTTGTTTATTTATTTAAATTCCTCAAACATATTTCTTATAGTATTTTTTCACTCTAAGCTGTTTGGTATGTTAACCATGTTTTTATATATGTTTAATGTAAACTAGGATTTAAATATTATTTTTAAAACTTTGTTAATTCTAATTAAATGTATTAGCTAGTCTCTTTGAAATTAACTTTTTAATCTAATATACAATATTTTATTCATTTAAACTGAAGCTCTCTCATAGACAAAGAATTTATTTATTTAAAATATTATGCATATTTATAATATTAAGTCACTCACTGAATTTAAAATTATATATTAACTAATGAAATATTTGCAATTTTTAACAGTAAACAGAAATATATATTTATCAAAACTACTTAAAATAATAAATTGATGATGTCAAATGGTTCTTGAATGGTTTTTAATGCATAAAACCAACTTTAAAGACCAGGCAAGCTAAGGCGTGAATCACGTGTGGTTAAGTTGGCCTGTGACAGGAAGTTAAAAAATCCAGGTTGGATGGAATAGTTTTCCCTAAATGGTTTGCCACTCTCCTTTCACCTAAATGCTGGTACATTTCCTCTGTATTCTACCATCCTAATAATACCTAGCTAATTAGTGTTTATAATTTATATCTGGAAATTATGGATGAGTAGCACGATATTGCAATATTTTATATTTAGCAGGTCTGTTAATGGTTTGAAATAATATACTTTTGTTTTAGTAAAAAACTGAGAAATAAAATATTTAAAAAAAAATACATGTAAACAATAAATCTAGTGCAAATACTTCACATTTGTAAATAAATTGAGCTATAAACTAAGCATATGGGCAGAGGTAATTATTTTTCTCTGATATGACTTTTTGGAATAACAAAAGGTTACACAGAGAACCTGGAGATCCATCCATACTCAAATTTGAAGGATCCATCTAAGGGGATTCATATGTACTGTACATTTAAAGTCATTTTTGGGTTAAATATAAAGTAACATTTTCTTGTGACCCCCCAACTCAAAAAATAATGTTCATCCTCAACTCTAGAAAATATTTATAAATTAAATAGCTACTCTGGCTCACAGAATTGGAATTTATGTATTTTTTAGCCAAGGAATTTACTAAATCCAAGCAATTTATGATATAGGTATGCCAGTATTTAATATTTTTAATATAAAATTATATCTATAAATAATTGTGACACATATTATATAGGTCTATTGTTGTTTTAATAATTTATAGTTTTATGTTGCTAAAACATATTCACAGTATTCTTGTATTATTATTTAATATATTGGTATTTCAGATATAGTAGCGATCAATGTGTTTTAGTGCCGCATGAGCTGTTTCTGTCCCGACCTCACAGAACAACATAATCGCCTAACTACCAGCGAGGTTTCCAAAGATACGAAGAAAGTCGGTAAAGCTTTATTTAACCTCCCAAGTAAATCCGGAACAGAGCAAACAGGCCAACATGTAATGCCTTGGAATAACACCCAGTGCTGGGGTACTAAGAGGCGAGCATGACTGTTAATTGAAGGTA
The DNA here is from genome assembly GCA_033556935.1 of Timema podura. Taxonomy (NCBI): domain Eukaryota; kingdom Metazoa; phylum Arthropoda; class Insecta; order Phasmatodea; family Timematidae; genus Timema; species Timema podura. The sequence continues at coordinate 30,633,927 of JAVRXN010000006.1, read as the reverse complement.
CGAATTAAACTAGGAACAGAGTCGAGAGGGAGAGATTTGATAAAGTCTTTAAAAATCGACCGTAAGCCTTCTACGATTCAATTTCCATACGAAGGGTCTTATTTTTCGTCCAATATTGACAACATTTTACAGGTAATCATACAGTTATTGATAATATCTATCAAAAGATACATCTTAAGATCATATGATCTTACGTTAAGGTTATACGTATATAATATATCATATTATAACTATTCTAATGGGGTAGGGATGAGGAAGGAAGCATTTTGGAGTTGATTTACTCTCATTTGCGTAGAGAGAGAGTGGTGAACTATTTAGTAAAAACCAACCCAAGTAGGTGCAACTGGGGTTTGAACCCCAATCTACACGTCAACAGCGGGCCAGAGTAACGCCTTTAGACGCCTTCGGCCACTGAAGCGGATGACCTGACTGTTTTATTTATTACCGCGTTACTACCCATTCGGGTAATACGCTTAGGTATTAATTACGCTAATGAGTTATACATTGGGAATGTTGAATATAGAGGAAATTAACCCGAATTTGCATGGAGAAAGAGTGGAGAACCATGCAGGGAAAAGCGCCCCCAGTTCACCCAAGCGAAATTCGAACCTCGATCTCCCAGTCTTCGGTAGTCTAGCTCAACACGAAACTATAGCGTTACCTAACTACGTTACCAAGGTGGGTGACCTGACAAATTAATACGTAAAAGTAGATCTAGTCAGATTGGGTGTGGTAACAGTAGTTTTTCTTAAAATGTTTCCAATACACCCTTCACGAAAATGGGGGCTCATCATCTCTAGATTCCATTTTCTTTACTTTCCTTAGATTTAAATTTTCTTTCACCTAATCAGTGTGAACGCACAATTAATCCAGACTGGAGTAGAACACAGTGCTGAGAAAATATATATATATTTTTATTTTTTATTCTATAATCTATTGAACGGATAAATCTAGACACCAGGGATCAAAGTTAAAATTCAGTTCGTTATTATTACAACTTACTGTGAGCTTTGATTCTGCATGGTCTTAAGTTAATTTGTTGGTAGAGCCTTCTTATATCCTTCCGTAGAACAAGTAGGTGCATAGATAATGCCACTCTATAGCTCTATTTCATTTTGATCCCTCAAATATTTATTTGAACGCACCTCTTTACAAACTATTATGTATCTTTCCCCAATCTCCGCATCATCATAAGTTCAGTTTACTGCGAAAGTGTAACATGGACAAGTGGTTCCCAAACTTGTACAAATCCGGGATCCCCCGAAGCCAATTATAATTCACCGTAGCCCTCCTAGTCTCCCTCGTCATACAAGGTTAAATTAAAAATCTACGGACATTTCTTGTACGGATTTCGTAATATTAAAAGATAAAATATGTTTTTCAGACATTAATAGACAAAAAACTTGAATCAAATCTTGAATAGCATTTTTTTTGTATATAATGTAAAAAAAAATCTTTATTTTATTTCGCAGACCCCCACAGGACTCTTCAAGAACTCCCAGGTTTTCATGGACCCCAGATTCGAAACTTCTGCCTTAGACAATTATTATTATTATTATTATTATTATTATTATTATTATTATTATTATATTTAGCACCACGTCTTACTATCCGTTTGGGTTGTACGCTTAAATACTAATTACACTAGTGGATTAGAAATTAGCAAGATTGAATTTAGATGAATTGAACTCGCATTTGCGTGGAGGTAGAGTGGAAAACCATTAAGAAAAAACCACCCCCAGTTCACCCGACCAAGATTCGAACCTCGATCTCCTCGTCCTTGATGGTCTGGCTCAACACGACTGGCGCGTTAGTTAGACCATTCGATCACAGAATTGAGATACAACTTTATTCCATGATAATATTATATATATATATAATATTGAATGCTATTCCCATTTCAAAACTTTTTCATGTTTTTTGGGTCAAGCCTGTTATTAGTATTGTCTAGAGAAATTACTAATTTAGTTTTTTAACTGCAATGGATACAATATACTGCACGTAGCACACACTGGTATTTGATGAACAGATATCAAGATATCAGTACAATCACTGCGTTTAATAAATAAACATACAGATGGAAAGGTAGTAGATGGTTGAAATGAAGCAGAGGACTAAAAACCACCGTTGAAATATTTACTTACTTGCCATCGATCCTGAAAAGTACCGTTAGAAGTTGGTTAGTCCATCACCATGATGAGGTAGGCATTACACTGATGGTCTCAAGAGGTTAGTACAGTCCGTTTACCTCGATAGGTAGTAGTCTTATCTGGGTATTAAATTGACTTAACTTATAAGTATTCGTTCCAGTTATCAAGTGATGGGATGAGACGAAAATCAATGAGAATTAGACTGTATACAAGGTTAATTAATTGGATTACCTTTTCTTATTTGAGATTGGCCGACCATAAAGTCCTACCTTGTGGGTTTATGTGTAGGAGGAATAGTACAAATAGAGTTAATTGAGCGGCACATCTATAACTCTCTGTATTTATTGTTACAAAGAGGCTACTTTAGGGAAAGTACACCCGATCCACATGTTGAAAACTAACAGTGTAGGACTAGGTGTGACCATACTGGCAAACACCCTAAGAAAACCTGACTCTATGATGATCTGTAGCCCACTGATATAAAAACAATGACTTTCTCTTTCCAACTCCCAAGTTGGAGAGTAACCCTCAAAAACGGCCGAAATTATCCGATGAACTAATAATAATAAATACGAAACAAACGTAAATTAAAGATTACATAAATGAAAGTAAGCTTAACCAAATATTTTAAGGTTATTTTACAATATTATATATATATATATATATAAATATTTGTTTATTACAAATGAATATATATTTTATATGTATATATATCGACTACACTGTTCAGAGATTGAACAGAAAGCAAAACCATCGTGAAGGCTATTACTACTTTTATAATATCAAACTCCCCGTCATTTTCTGAAGGAGTTTCCATTTTACATGACATTTTAGTAATTAGAATGTACGGATTTAATTAGTTTTTATACCCGCTTTGGTGACCACGTGGTCTAATGTCTTCTTAGACTAGACTGCTGAAGACGAGGAGATCGGGGTTCGATCCCAGTCGGATGCACTAAGGGGGGTTTTCCTAAATGGTTTTATACTCTCCTTCCACGCAATTACGGGTGAACTTCCTCTCGTTAAACCTTCCTAATTCGTAAGCCATTAGTATAATTAGTACATAGGCGTACAACCCGAACGAGTAGTAAGACGCGGTGCTCGTAGATTTTAAATAAAATTAATCAATGTTTGGTCATGTTGTTATCCATCCCTTCGACTTGGAGGGTAACTGGTTGATGTAGTTGATGTCCCGACGGCGGTGACGTCGTGGTCAGACACGCGTGGGTAGGAAGAAGGTAGGCGAGTGTGTTCCGGCAACGTTAGTCGCGGTGGAACATGAGGATAGAGTCCCGGCAACGTAAAGTCGCGGTGGGAGGTAGGATAGCGTCCCGGCAACGTAAAGTCGCGGTGGGAGGTAGGATAGAGTCCCGGCAACGTAAAGTCGCGGTGGGAGGTAGGGTAGAGTCCCGGCAACGTAAAGTCGCGGTGGGAGGTAGGATAGAGTCCCGGCAACGTAAAGTCGCGGTGGGAGGTAGGATAGAGTCCCGGCAACGTAAAGTCGCGGTGGGAGGTAGGATAGATTGCGGTGGAATGAGAATAGTGATGACACTTGCTGCAAACGACGATTTATTTGCTCTTTCGTATAAGTGTGGTTCCCCAAGGTTGGCTCACCACTGGTTGGCCGAGGTTAACTGACCGAGTCTGACTGGTTGACTGGCGTTGAGACCAAGGAATCACCGTGTTAAATACCCTCCACTGCTGCCTGGCCTTGTCCAATGGGAGAAACAGGGGCTTCCCATTGGTGCATGCAAAATTGGAGGGATAGTGCCCATCACGCGAGCCAATAGAGGCAGAGTTCTCTTTGGCGCTGTGTAAAGAGGTGCACTCGTCACGGACGTCTTCGAAGACATGGACTGTGGAGTGGTCCAGGCAGTAGAGAGGTAGGATGGCGCGGCCTGTGCAAGTGCGGAGGAAAGAGACAAGAGGCTGACTCAACAGTGAGGGACAACAATGTAATTTTAGTCTTTGACAAAAGTTATGGGGGCCCTGAAGGAAGAATATATTAACGGTCGTCACGTTACCTAGTGTTTTAGTAGGAGGCTACGACGTATTTGGATCAGAATTTTACTTTCCTCGATATCTCGAAGAGAAAGTTATTGTGATTGTCAAAAAAATGTACGCCTAACTGGAGATATTAACAAATGTCAACGTTTCATGACACTCTGAAACAGAAAAAGTTGTTTTTTTGATGCTGTCTGTCTGTCTCTCCGTTTATCTGCTGCTCTCTAGCGAGTATACGTTAGTTGAGCGCTAAAGTTGTAAGCTATGTCATGAATTTTGTGTTATTCTAACATAGAAGATATTCTGTGTGTACTATTTACTAGTGACCTATGATGTGTGGTGGTGTGTTGTTTTTCACATGAGTGGAGGTCACCCAAATGTACCGGGTTCGTAACCTGGATGACATGGAATCTCGTCAAACAGGTTGGACCGCAAAGTGGCGATTGTTTTAGACACTATTATTCCCAGTAAATCTTTGGATGATTATTAGTTAGTATGGATAATGTGTGGGGCCACATAATATTTCTTATGCGTCTAACATCTGTGATGGACAAGTGTGTTTGTTCATGGCGAATGAAGAGATTGTTAGTAAATTATTAGAAAACGGAGTGTCCGTAGACAAAATGTTTGTCCCATTTCGAAAATTCTCTGATTCCCACTAAAGTGGTGGTATAAAATGTCATATCAGATATTACAAATGCTTTGTTGTTAGGCTAATGAATTTGTCAAAATACAATAAAATTATAAGTCAGATGAGAGAAATTAAAATCAGCTCTAGATAGCCATAGCTTCCCCATGTCTAATGGTTTAGACGTATGTATTGATTATAATAGCCTTAACAGGGGAGACTCACTTCCTTTGCATATTAATTTGAGAATAAATAATATGCTATGGAGATTATATTAATCCACCAATGATGCTAAGTACAATCAATGCTCTCTTCTCGAACACGTAACGGGGAATTGTACACAAGTTTATTATTATTAGCACTGCGTCCTACTACCCGTTCGGGTTATACGCACTTACTCTAATGTGTAATGGTAGGGTAATTGTGAGATGAAATGGAGGACCTACAGTTTAACGTGGGATCCGAACCACGGTGGAGGCCTGGCATTCCACACATTCACAAGTTGTGATTAATACACGTCTTGTCAGAGGTGAAGGAAGGGTTTGGCAATCAGATAAATCTGTGCCGGGACTAAGGGATCATGCTAAGTGTAGCCACCCCCAAGTTTAAATTTTCTTTAATGACAATTTAAAAGTTTTTATTTGCAACGTTTTGAACCCAACCATGGCATTTTGCACCTTAATAGTTTTGCGAGAAAAATATATTCAAAATTTAAAAAATGTGGGAGAGGGTAAGTCAAGCGTAGCCCCCCACTCGATAATTTTGTGGTTTTAAATACCAAAATAATTGTCCTGTTTTGTATCCAGTTATGGCGTTTTGCATCTAAATTGATTAGCAAGAACAAAATTTAATATGAGATAAAATTAAGTTGGTGAACCCTCGCCCCAGCCCCCGTGCCTTTAAAACAAAATTGTAAATATGGCGTTGTTTTCTACATATTTAGCACTGTTTTGCACCTTAATAATTTTGCAAGAAAAATAAATAAATTTAATCTAAAATGATCGGTGGCCAAGATAAGTGTGTAAACCGCCACCATTTAGAAAAATAAAGGTTGTTTGTAAGCTTCACTTAAGTTTTCCTTCGAAAATGATCATATTTTAAGCACAATAAAAAGAGTTTTCACAAAAAAATCAAACCATATTGCCCCAACCATTTTTTTAATATATCAAATTTTCAAATTTTTTTTTCTAAATCACCCTCAAATTATCTCTATCTGTTCAAAATAAATATATCTTATTTAGCATGAAAAAATATTAACAGATACCCATTTAAATAACATAATAAAAAACTTTTTGAAAGATTCCAAATTTTCTAAAATGTATCATAAATTAACTACCCTTAAATTAATATATTTTATATAATCAACATAAGTTATAATTAAATAGAAGTAGTCCTTTATTGGCAAAATTGTTAAATTTAATCTCAAAATTCCACTTCAGTGGCAGAATCGTCTAAGGCGTCATTTTCATGTTAGACTGGCCTGCTGGAGATGGGGAGATCAGTGTTTGAATGCCGGTCGTGTCTACTGAGGGTAGTTTTTCCTCAATGGTTTTCCACTCTCATTCCACGCAAATGAAGGTATATTTCCTCTAAAGTGCTTCCTTCATCTTCTCTACCCGAGTAGAGTATTATTATAGATGTGTATAAGTTGAACAGGCAGTAAAACGTGCTGATTCAATTTTATTTCTTCTTTAAACTACAATTATTCAAATAACAATAATCAGAACTAATATTAAATGAATTGTTTAAGAAAAACGAATATATATATGCAATTATTTTTATTGTAAATAGATTGCTAGATATCAATTTTGAGCCAAATTTTTACAGCTATTTTCAAAACATTTCAAATTTTATAAAAATTCAGTCTTTGGTAAACTACCCTTTAATGAATTTTTTCCTAGTATAACAAGTTTACATTTCTATTTGTCAAGTTGAAAACTCCCCAGATATATATAATTAACCAAATCGTTAGAGCTATTTTCGAAAATCTTTTGACTTTACAGAAATTACTCTTCATTAACTGCACTAAAAAGAATTTTTACTCAAAAAACAAGTATGCAGTGCTATTTGTCAGATCAAACACTATCTAGATACACAATTTAAACAAAATTGTTAGAGCCTTCTCAGAAATTTGTAATTTTCAAAAGTCCCTTTAACATCAACGTCATATAAAATACCATTAATGTAAGGATTAGTGTCAAAATCAATACAAATTCCCAAAGTATAGCCATTAAATTTAGAACAAAATCATTCAAACCGTTTAGGATAATATGTTCAGAGACCTACAGAATTGTAAAATCCACTTTTTTAATTAGGGAAAAATAAAACGTTAGCTTCGTCATAATCTCGTGATTGAAAATGTTCACGAATACAATAGGAATACTTTCTCTCTATATGAGAAAATAAAAAATTTCTCAAAAATTATTAGACTATATTTAAAGCATACTTTCTAACTTGGGAATAGTTATTTCTTAAAAGTCAAACATTTAATCATAAAATTCAATTTATATTTAAAGCCCACACAAGATTTAAATTATTTTTTCTAAATACATTAAATAGAATCAACTTTTCAAAATTATAGTAAAATATGGTGTGGCAAATATTTCATAATTTAAACCTCTAGAGTTAGGATAACTACAAGCTTAATAAAATATTTTACTCAGCACAAAAGTTTAGCTGGACCTAAGAACTATATTTCTCACTATTTCAGAGTATTATGAAAAAACTACAACTCATTGAGCCATGGGCCGGGATATTAAGTGCCTCGTTATTTTATAATTAATAATTTCCATTAATGAGAAAAATTGTGTCGTTTATTCTAAATGTCAATGAAAATAAGTTTTACAATGCATAACTTTACTGTATATCTATATTTATATATTAATGAAACATGTATAATAATAAAGTAATATAGGAAAATAGTAGCTTTCTACTAATAAAGATGCCCATGCACAACCTTCCAGCTTGAACACATTCAACAAAAGAAGCTCAACTAGGGTATTCTGTTCTTTCATTGACCACATGGGCAAGATAGCCATCGGGACCACATGGGCAAGATAGCCATCGGGACCACATGGGTAAGATAGCCATCGGGACCACATGGGCAAGATAACCATCGGGACCACATGGGCAAGATAGCCATCGGGACCACATGGGCAAGATAACCATCGGGACCACATGGGCAAGATAGCCATCGGGACCACATGGGCAAGATAACCATCGGAACCACATGGGCAAGATAGCCATCGGGACCACATGGGCAAGATAACCATCGGGACCACATGGGAAAGATAGCCATCGGGACCACATGGGCAAGATAACCATCGGGACCACATGGGCAAGATAACCATCGGGACCACATAGGCAAGATAGCCATCGGGACCACATGGGCAAGATAACCATCGGGACCACATGGGCAAGATAGCCATCGGGACCACATGGGCAAGATAACCATCGGAACCACATGGGCAAGATAGCCATCGGGACCACATGGGCAAGATAACCATCGGGACCACATGGGCAAGATAGCCATCGGGACCACATGGGCAAGATAGCCATCGGGACCATATGGGCAAGATAGCCATCGGGACCACATGGGCAAGATAACCATCGGGACCACATGGGCAAGATATCCATCGGGACCATATGGGCAAGATAGCCATCGGAACCACATGGGCAAGATAGCCATCGGGACCACATGGGCAAGATAGCCATCGTGACCACATGGGCAAGATAACCATCGGAACCACATGGGCAAGATAGCCATCGGGACCACATGGGAAAGATAGCCATCGGGACCACATGGGCAAGATAACCATCGGGACCACATTGGCAAGATAGCCATCGGGACCACATGGGCATGATAACCATCGGGACCACATGGGCAAGATAGCCATCGGGACCACATGGGCAAGATAGCCATCGGGACCACATGGGCAAGATAACCATCGGGACCACATGGGCAAGATAGCCATCGGGACCACATGGGCAAGATAACCATCGGGACCACATGGGCAAGATAACCATCGGGACCACATGGGCAAGATAGCCATCGGGACCATATGGGCAAGATAGCCATCGGAACCACATGGGCAAGATAGCCATCGGGACCACATGGGCAAGATAACCATCGGGACCACATGGGCAAGATAGCCATCGGGACCACATGGGCAAGATAACCATCGGAACCACATGGGCAAGATAGCCATCGGGACCACATGGGAAAGATAGCCATCGGGACCACATGGGCAAGATAACCATCGGGACCACATGGGCAAGATAGCCATCGGGACCACATGGGCAAGATAACCATCGGGACCACATGGGCAAGATAGCCATCGGGACCACATGGGCAAGATAGCCCTCGGGACCACATGGGCAAGATAGCCATCGGGACCACATGGGCAAGATAGCCATCGGGACCACATGGGCAAGATAGCCATCGGGACCACATGGGCAAGATAGCCATCGGGACCACATGGGCAAGATAGCCATCGGGACCACATGGGCAAGATAGCCATCGGGACCACATGGGCAAGATAGCCATCGGGACCACATGGGCAAGATAACCATCGGGACCACATGGGCAAGATAGCCATCAGGACCAACAGTTGCTCAGCAAGCATTTTAAGATAGCGATAAGAAACGTTACCAAGCCTACTTAAATTTAAAGTGACTGAATAATGAGAGAAGCAGGGTATACCATTAATATTTCATATAGTAAAACCCGTTATATAAGGTCACCAGCCTTGTCCATATGAAATTAAAATGTCATCAACAAGGTAGTAATTTTCAAATTTGGTGACACTAGAACTCAAATATAAGACACAGAGTAAAACGGTATCAAAAGTTAAAAAAAGAAACTATTGTGTAAACGGCTTCCAAACAAGACCTTAAAACAATATATTTATTTCCACTTTAAAGTAAATTGATTATTAAGGTGTAAAACATTGCGCAAAAAACAGTTTGAAACAAAACACATTTATAAACTTTGGACATCCCTGAATATACTGAGACACTATAGCTTTGTGTTTTAGTTAATTATTTTTCTGGCTAGACGATTTATGTTCAAAACTTCATGATTGAGTGTAAACAATACATAAATATTATCATATGAAAAATTACAATTTTTGTTTGGGGAAACAAGGCATGCGCTGAGCTTGGCCCATTAATTAATTCTGATCTTACTTTTAATTGGTTTTTTCTTGCAAAACTAGTAAGGTACAAAACGCCCTACTTTGGTGTAAAACTGTGCAAATCAAAACTTTTAAATTGGAATTTTAAAAAAAATTATATTAGGGGGTTACTCTTAACATGCACCCCACCCAAATAAAACAATACAATCATACAGTTTTTGGGGATGGTTTTTAAATCTTGGTACTTGGGTGAAAATGGTGATAAATATGTGAAAAGGAATGCCATATTTATATTCTTAATTTGAGGGTGTGGGGGCTGGAAGGCTACGTCCAACGACTTAATTATTTATATATTAAATATTTATTCCTCGCTAATCTATAAGTGTGCAAAATGCCATACTTGGGTGCAAAAGATGCAAAACAGGACTTTTATTTTGACATTAAAAAAACCAATTAGTGAGTGGGGGGCTACGATTAACATGGCCCCCCACCTTTTCCTAGTTTAAATATTTGTGCTTGCAAAACTATTCAGCCTACTTGGGTGCAAAACGGTGGTATAATTAAATTTTAAATTCTAGGGGGTGGTGAGGCCAAATTAAGTGATCTAATTTGAGGGGGTCTTGAGACGTCAACATCCATCAAAATCTCGAGTTCAATTTTTTTGGGTCGATTACAATACTTGCTCTACCTGTACCTGCGATAAAGTAAAAATATTGATATTGGGTCCCCAAGGGTCAACACTTCGTATTAAAATGTCGACTTCCAGTTTAAAATTGTCCTCATTGTATTAGGGTGTGCACATCTTATGGTTATTGAATTGCTATTAAATTCCTCATTTATAAATGTTGATAATAAAATAGGTAAGTATTCACTATTGAATCTAAAATGATATAGATGGATCGTTGCAGTACAAATATTGAAATAAAGAGAACATACACTTTTTGAGAGACTTACTTATATCTTTACTCTATGGCATTAGAGAATTATTGGGTTAAATATAAAGTACTTTCTCTTTACAACTAAAGCTCACAAAATTGTATTAATATATTTCCCAATATTTCAAAAAAAGGTTGGTTTTTAAAAATATATTTCATATAAATTTTTTTATTTTTGATAGTACTACAATTTTGCAATGATAAGTTATTAAGTATCTCAAATATTTGCAGAGATACGGAAATTTCCGCTATTGTACAATACCCTAAAATAATGTTCATGTGAAAATCAAATAGCCAGTTTATCTAAATCAACACCTAGATAGATTTTTAATCATAATTGCTATAGCCGATTTTGAGAAAATAGATATTTTATCTTTTTGCTTCTTACTAAACTAATCTTAATTTTGGGGTTACCCGAACGGGTAGTAAGACGCGGTGCTAATAATAATAATTTTGGGGTTATGAAGATACACAGACAGATGGAATGGCAAAGAACACATTCTAGGGTTCGGGGAATCATGAGATGTCGACATCCATCAACATTTCAGGTTGGATTTTTTTCGGTCGCAATACTTTAACTTTAGTGTTGAAAAGTTTATTATATATATATATTTGCGTATAGCTTGAAAGTTATTGGTTTTATAAAATTATGCTAAGGATAAAATATTTCTATTATAAGTAGATTTAAATTATGTGCGATGATAAGTAATTTCATATCTCTAATAGTTTCGGAAATATGATAAAAAAAAATTAGAATTTACGCATCTGACTGGAGCCCTTAAAGTCATTTTGCTGAAATATGGAGAGTATCCATTTTAGTTGGAATAGTTGGAATATTTATAAATGTTTGGAAATTAAATTTAATCAAAATCGTTAGAGCAGATTTTTAGAAAATTGACTTTTTCTCTTTTTGCCCTTCAGTTAACTACCTTAATTTTAGGGTTGGATGTCCAGTTGCAACAAAACTCCTCGAGGACAACCCTATGAAAAGCCTAGATACCAAGTTTTAGCCCGATCAGTAAAATAGTTTAGGTTCTAGTCGGAGGTACAGACAGACAGACGCGGATTGGAATTCAAAAACCACTGTTTCTGATTCGGGGGATACTGAAACGTTAATATTCATCAAAATCTCGAGTTCGATTTTTTTTTAACGATCACAATACTTTCTCTACCTGTAAGATAGCGAGAAAGTAAAAAGCGTATACAGGTATCTTGAAGGCTAAACACACAATTATTAGAGAATGAACATTACAAATTAATTATCAGTGATATTTCCAGTTTTTATTCAGAACATATTATATACCTTTGTAAAACCCCAGAGTTGTAGGTGGAATGTTTAAGTTAGAAATACGTGAAGCTACTATGTATTTATCTGAGGACAAGTTCAAAATGGTTTGCTCTCAAATAAAACAATAAGACGTTCTACAATAAGACGTGATTTTACCAAAATAAAGTTTGTCTAGTGGTCAGAGTTGCTGGCTATAGATCCAGAGGTCCCGGGTTTGATCTCCGGCGATTACGGATTGTCTGATTAGCAGTGGGTCTGTAACGGTGTCAAGCTCAGCCTTATGATAACAAATGAGTAGCTACTTGATTTAAAAAATAATAATAGCAGCTCCAGTCTAGAAAACGGAGATTAATGGTTGGGGGGCTCATTGTGCTGATCACATGAAGCCTTCTATCCACAGAAGTTGGTATTATATGCACCAACAGATGGCGCTCACTCTAACGGTATGGCTCGACTGCGAGCTGACGTAGTGGGAGTTAGATTTATTATAAAAATTATATCAACCTTTTTTAACAGATCTATCTTTTTATTTAAATATTCGTATTTCTTTTTAAAATGGTCTTGATTAAATTATTTATAAATAGTTTACTGAATTATAAGCTACTTTAAATTGGTTGCGCTTTTACTTCCTACAAAAAGATAAACAATTGGGGATTTGTTTGTTTTAGAATTGATTAATTTTATTGGCAAATTAAATACCTGTTCAGAATATGTTTTTTTAAATCTTTTGTTTTTTAAAACTAAATCACTGGTTAATAATACATAATATTATTAATGTTCATTTAATTTCCATATTATTTAAAACGTGTTATACTTTTAAAATACTGTATTATTATACTACAGTTTATAGAAACCATAATATAGGTAGCAATACTATATTGAGGCTAATATGGAAATTATATTTTTTTATAAAAAATATACTCCAAATATAATACATTGATTGAAATAGACTGGTTGTCAAACAAAGACGGAATATCACTAAAGTCAATTTTACTGCTTGAAAAATCATAGGGTTTCTTAACTTTTTTTATCACTGCGTCTTACTACCAGCTCTGGCTATATGCTTATAATATGATACTTAATTTAATTGTGTAGGGATGAGGAGGGAAGCATATTCGAAGTAATACCCCAATTTGTGTGGAGGGATGGTGAGAGACCATTTAGGATACCCTGAGTTGACCCGACAAGAATTCGAGCCTCAATCTACCCGTCATCAGAAGGCCATTTAACATCAGAGGGAAGCCTTAGACCATCAGCCATTTATATAGGTTGTCTTTTAGTAAATATCATTAATCCTTCAGACGTTTTGTGATTTTTGTGCCAATCTATTGCTCAAGACCTGTATTTTAGAGAACTCAAACTTGTTTTACTATGCCAGAAAACTTGTCATTGTACCAATTAACTTAAATATTAATAACATAATGATGATAATTTAATTAATGAAATAACTGTGCCTAAGCCATCATTGCTTATTAATTTCACTAATTAATTGTATACGTCTAATTAGGCTCGGGCTTAAAATTATAATTGAATACTGTACTAGAGATTGGTACGTTTAGTGATAGATCCTGTCTTAACTTGAAATAGTTTGTGGTTCGTATGAGACCAGCATCTGGAATTTTCAAATGAATATTAAATACCCCAAATAAAGTTTTAGAGTTAATTCTCTTTATATAATTAGTAGAATCAAACTTAGTAAAACACTCCACTTTGAAGGTAGTTTATTTCACAGATACCACGCCAACCAACACACACACACACACACACACACACACGCCACTAAGCACAAAGGCAGCCGAGAGTTAGGCCAGAAGAGGGCATGCCTGAGATACAAGTTTGCGCAGTAACTTACTTAGCTGGTTTTCAGATCGCGTCTAATCAAGTTACAGCAGCGTTAATCTGTTATTCAAATGTGAAGAAATGAGGCCGTGTTTGTGACGCTAGGACGAAGGAAGAAGTAACGAAGTTATAGCTTGGTTTCAAAGTATATTCTGTAAAGACTTCAAGTAGGGAAAGAGAGAACTATATTTGGTAATGCCAAGAGATAATAGGGAATAGAATAAATAAACAAAGAAAGGCAGTAAAACAATGTTCTAAACAACAAATCAAAACCGAAAGTACATATATTCTATAAATTGGATAGTTACTCAACTATTATGGTAGGCTTTATACATATTATGAAATTACAGTAGGCCATTGTAAATCTTTGAAACTTCGAATCAAAATTTGAAACCGAACCTAATTCTTATTTATATCTAAATGGTGTTTCACGAAAGAGGGTGGTTACATCACAGTGTTATGTAACACAGATATTATGCTTCATTATATTGTTGATAAATAAAAATAATAATTTATGGTTATAACATTCCTTGAAATCAAAAATGTCTATTTAAAAAACATATTTTTAGTAGTTTTAAATCTAAGGACTTATTTTTGTGCTCCAAGATCTTCCCTGTCAAATAATGACAATTACTTTTGATTTGTATAGTTACATACTACAGGTTTGGGGAGGTAGGGGTGGAGGGGTCCGGCTACATGTCTACTTAATAGTCATGGGGAAGGGGTCATAAAAGTTACTAAAAACGCGTTACGTGGTTTAAGGATGACGCCAAATGTATTTAAGTGATCCTTTTAGCAATAATATCTTGGTCGTTACATAAATAATACAGTTGACATATATCATCAAGCCGTTGCCATTAAAGTTTTTTATATTATGTAGAAAGTTAATATGTTCACAAGGTCCTAAGTCATATATAATTCTTACACAAGTTATTAGTTTGTTATTCTGTTATTGTTGTTAGTCATCTGAGGATGGCAGTAATATTGCCGAAAAAATGTCGAAATCAATCTTCTAGTGATATCAAAACCACTGGAATTCAAAAATGAGAAATGGGTTCTATTCAAAAGTTAAGACTCTGGAATATCTGTCATAATCTTCATATAATTTCATAGAACTTAAATTAAAAGTATATATTTTTTTGTCTTTCACTGTTGGTTAAAACTAATTTTTAGTGCGACCTATATTATAAATCAACTAAATTTGTTTTTATTTTCTTAAATCACTCTAGCATATATGTGATTTATTAGTTATTATGTAATAGGCCCTATCTTTATGTCACCAATACTTGATAACTGATTAATTTTACTGTCCCACAGAAACTTATTCAATGCGATCTAATTTAAATCACTTCATATTAAATTTCTTATATTCTCTATTTTATAACTATTTTATGTCTATTATTCAAATGTATGTATTATAAGGCTATTTATTTGATTATTTTTATATTTTTTCCTATAATTTTACTCTCTCATCACTTTTAAATCTTTCCATATCAATTTACTGTGTGTATTTCTTTGACTTGTAAATCCTTTTCTAATATATCAATATATATTTTAACAATATTGTAAATTTAACATCCCTTGGATTAACTTTCTTATCCAAGTCTTATATAATATTAAATTACATGATTAACTTGAATTCAATATTTTTTTTATAATATTTTCTAAAATGTATTACAGACGTGATTATAAGTTTTTGTAATATACTGACTAGTTCAACGATCATCTAGTTGTAAACTTGTTCTGAGTTGTCAAAGCGAGCATAAGCAAGTGTTTATTTTGAGAACAGCAACAAGTAGATCAGTCGCTTTAGTTAATGCAGAGCCGTGAACACATTAACTACTTGGGCGGACGTGATGTTATCATTGGTTATATAATATAGGTAGAGATAGGGTATATTGGCTTTTGCGAAAAACGTGAAAAGAAAAAAAAGTGTTGAAAATAGGGTATTTACAAGTTTTCTTTGCCTTTCTTGGCATTTGAAAGTGTTTAAAGCGATTTTTATTTCGCGAATTAACGCGAAAAAATGTGATTTTGAGAGTATTTTAGCTAAATTATTCTATTTAGCGAAATAGACGCGAATTCCCTTAAAATGCTGTGGATTTAAATAAAATGCTGAGAATGTCTATAAAACGATGTTTTTCAGCGGAAATAAGTGATTAAACAATCATTGAGTTTCACTCGTCTGTGTGCTTCAGCTCGGGTTTTACTTGCATCCTGTGCCTTCCACAGCCCATCCAGCTAATTGCCACATTCCGTTAGTCGTT
The DNA here is from genome assembly GCA_033556935.1 of Timema podura. NCBI lineage: Eukaryota > Metazoa > Arthropoda > Insecta > Phasmatodea > Timematidae > Timema > Timema podura. The sequence goes on along the minus strand of JAVRXN010000006.1, from coordinate 30,617,681 downwards.
GCTTTTATCATAAATCCTTTGTATAGGCCCTAAAAACATTGGCGAAAGACATTTTTACCTATTTTGCTACAAAAATTCTAAATTTCCAATAATTAATGCTAAAAAAACTGAAAATTAATGCTATTTTACCCTATCTCTAAATATAGGTCCAGATTTTTGCTACAGGCACAAAAGGAATTACATTTATATTCAATGTTGCATTGGTGAGATTTAAAATGTTAATAGTATATTTAACTGTATTTGAACCTATGATAGTATATTTGGCTCTATCATGGTAAATTAACAATCGCTGACACGTTATCACAGTCAGTATCGTACTGAGTCAGTCAGTACTAACCTGAGGGTTCTGAGTTTGGTCGGTGATATGTCCAGAACAATTATCATTGGTGAAATGTACTTTCCCCTTTCACAGTAATGAATTAATGGACGGGGACTGATTGTTGTGTCTGTTATGGACTTAAGTTAGTTTATAGGTCGTGTACTGATATAATCAGTTGGTTCAGAAAGTACTCGTTTAATACTTTTTAAAAAATGCGGTAGGTCTACCCATACCTTATGTGCGTTGCATCAAGTTCAGCGTTGATAAGTGTGAAGGAATTAATTATAGATACACGCCTCGGTGGCTGCATGGTTTAATGCAATTACCCTCGCAGGAGCCTAACGTATCATTTTGGTAGGAAGAACGGTATAAGTTGGTTACTAAAGTTACGAAAACTATTTTAATATATTCATACATCAAGACATGTTATCTGTAGCTGTCGTTTTTGAGAGATACTATCAATACTTTTAAAATAACAAAGATAATATAATAAAATATTATTATTGTTGGCTGCAAATAAATAAGTTTGAATTTTCACTACTGTTCTTCCATCTAAAATCAGGGCGTAGACTGCCGATGACGGGGAGACTAAGGTTTGGGTGTACTAAAGCTGGTTTTTCCAAAATGGTTCTACACTTTCTCTCAATGCGAATGCAGGTAATCTTCCTATAAATATAACCTACCTAGTCCCTAAAACCAATAATGTAGCCAGTACATAAGCGTATAGCCTTAACGGGTAGTAAGAGACGGTGCTAAAAATAAATTATATTCAGACAAAGATAATTAAAATATTGTTAAATTGTCTGCGTGCTTAGGATTTTTAGTTTCTTGAAGAAAAGTTGGCAAGTTATTAATGGACATGGAAGACCAAAGTGAGTCAATAACTTATTTAATGAAACGCTCAAATCTACGCTGCGTCAACCAGAAAGTAGCTTACAAATTGCAACATATTGCTGTCGTTAAGGTAAGTATGAGCTAGTTCAATGAACAGATACGTCTGAAAAAACTAAAATATGATTAAAATGTTTCAAGTAATATTTTATTATAGTCAATATTGAAAATTTTTCTTAAATCTAAGAGTGTTATTTAATACAGTTAATATGTTTCCCAATACTTGATTTTGTCATTTGAAACATTAGTCAAATATTTTAATTGAGCTCTATTGTAGTTTAAATCAAGAATGATAGCACCCACCTTGGTGGCCGTATAGACTAAGGTGCTACTTTAGAAATAGAATAGATTGCTGAGGATGGGGAGATCAATGTTTGATCCCGGTTGGGTGGGCTTAGGGTGCATATATTAAAGAGTTTTCCACTCTCCCTCCAAGCAAATGCTGATACAACTCCTCTAAATTAACCTTCCTAATCCGTAATTCCTTAATACAATTATTATATAGGTGTAATACTCGAATATGTAGTAAGATGCAGTGTTGTTGGTAGAACAATGTCGTACATTTAACCAAATATTATGTATTCTAAAGGTTTTGGTAGAGTTATTAGGATGATTATTGTTCTATATTCCTCTATGACCGGTATTTACAGCTCAACACGAGGCCCGTGGTTCGTATGCGGTACTATCCATGATTTATTGCGGCCAGCGAACCTAATGATGAACTAAAACGCAATGCGGCTCTATTCTTATTTTTATAAACGTTGAAGAAATACAATATTTAACAATGTGATACTTGGGAACATTGCATAATATTGAAATCCTATCATGTGGGGTCCCTATAAAAAAGTTTATACTCTTCATTTCTTCCGGATGGATAAATTCACATATAAATATACACACTGGATATGTGAAATGGTTGGCAACACTTACGTAATATGTTAGTTGTTTCCTAGCATTAAAACAGAGCCTAAGAGAGGTATTGGCGGGTGGACTCACATTTTTCAACATACAAATTATTTTTCAATAGAAAATTACACCAATGTTGCAACAGTAATACCACTATCGTAAATTAAAGTTTTTCTAACGTGTGGCAAAAAAAAAAGGTTAATCTAAGAGTTTAATATGCGAGGCTTATTCTATTCCTTTTTTTAATGATAAAATACTAAATTTTAATTTATTTTACTTAGGAAATTGACAATACAGATTATTTTCAATTATAATGTAACCCTCTTGGTAGTTTTATTGTTCAGTGTGGCATTTATCATCAAACAAGTTTGAGACGTCTGACTCATGTTATTAGTTGAACAAACAGTTTTCTACGCAAGTGTAGAGAGGGATAATAAGCATAAACTATACGATCAAGAATATGGTAAATTATTGTTATAAATAATATTAGATGGATTTTGTCTCTATCAATCACTATTTTTTATTTAATTAAGACAACAGCTGAGGGCATCTTAGGATTTAAACAAAATTGATCATTTCTGGCTGTTTGAGACAAAATATTATTTAGTGTGTGACATTTAGTCGAGTTGACATTTAACGTGGGGGGAATGTGTGAATTGTTTATTTAATAGCTGCTAATTATAAATTACCAATTATTTATAATACATAACTAACATTTTTATCTCATAATTGAGACAAGCGGGCCATTGAAATGTTACGCCCTTCCTTCAGATAGAGATGCAATTTTTTATGCATTACATTTGTATTATTATATAGTTGGTAACATAAAGATTAAATTTAGCCAGAATACCAAATACCTGCTTTTTATAAATAAGTTGTAAACTTATTCAGAAGTGTTTTCTTTATTGTGCCAGGTCTACAAGCAATATCAGCCATCTTTATTTATTCATTATTGATTCAAATATGTTTCAAACGGATAATGTATATGAATTATCTTTCATACGTCAGATGATAGCATTTATTTAATATACATTAAATTGGTTTACAGCTACATGATAACCAAGAGCAAACGACAGTGGAGAGGATGAAATAACAAAACTAAGTGTACTTTTAGTGCTAGTTTAGTGTAATACCGAGATCACGATCAACTAAACGTTAACTTAACTTTCACTTAACGTTAAATTAACGTAAAGGCTCTCATGTGTTTAAATGGAAGTGACCACGATGTGGTTAATTTAACGTTCACTTATAGAGTTTTCTTTGTACAAGTTACGTGAGCTATAAGTGAAGGGTATCACATGTTATAGCCAGCCAATCACGTTAACACTGCTATTTAGAACTTCATCTGTTTCGCAAGTATCGTTACTTCATTTGTTTATAGTGTATGCAAGCTATATTTTACTTTAACATCCTGATTGATGAGTATAATATAACACTAAAATAGGAAAAGTAGAAAGTGCAAAAAACTTAACTTCGATACAATTAGTTTGAATGACAAATATTGTATTTCAATGTGATTAAATACATCAAAAGTAAACAATACATATAGTCACAGACAACACTGTTAACAAATAATACAGATCACAGATCAACATCTATGCTCTCGAATGCTAAAGTTTGGTTCAAGCTGTTACGTGAATCGTGATAGCCCACTGGCTTCTTTACGATGAGTGAACGTTACGTTAAGTAAAGTTAAGATGATCGTTATCCTGGTATTAGTGTTGGTTTTACAGTCAAATTGCAATCCTAGCTTTCCACAAAGCCACCATGCTTTGACGTATTTTCTTTGAGCAATGACTGTGTACTTTTCCTTAAGATGCAATTTTGCCATCAACACATACTTCACGTTTTGAATACTACAAATAATTTAAAATAACACAATAATAATACTTATGGAGGTCTTAAATAATGGCAAGGCTGTAAGCATAAATGGGATCACGAGTGAAATGCTTAAGTGTAGGGACATGCCAGATTGTGTAAGTTGTTCAAGGATGTTCTTGGATTTCAAATGTTCCTAATGACTTGAAGAATGCTTTCATTGTTCCTTTGTACAAATGTAAAGGCAGTAGAAGTAAATTGTATGAATTATATGGCAATTACTTTGTTGAGTATTTCAAGTAAAATTTTGAGAGAGCTCTAATTGCGAGGGTGCGTGAGAAAACTGGTGGCCAGATTTGGTATGGACAATGTGGTTTCATGCCAAGTAGAGGTTGCATGTGTTGGATACTTGCGTTGCAACAAATAACATTAAGAAATGTATGGCATTAAGGAATACAGCTTTCGTTGATCTGGAAAAATCCTCTGATCGGGTGATAGGATTATGTTATGGAATGTTATTAAAGAGTATAGTGTGGATGCATATTTAGTAAATGTAAAGTGGCTGTATTTATATCACTGAAGTAAAGCGTGCGCTTGGATGGATGGAGGTTTGAGCAATTGATTTGACATTGAACAGATTGTTAGACAAGATTAGCCTATGCTATATATACATGATTGTTTAGTTAATTAGTGGCTAAGTGTATGAGGGAGGCTTGTGAGGACGCGGTTGTGTGTAAATGGACACTGTGAATGTGAGAGCGCTGATATATGTGTATAATGCCATATTAATAGCTGAGAGTGAAAGTATCTTGCAGAATTTATTGCATCGTTTGAATGTTGTGACAGGCAGAATGGAGCATCGCAAAAATGTCCCCAAAACTTAGTTGATAGTTTTTGATAAAGACGGATCAGTAAATGATTGTAAGCTTAATATAAATGGAAACATGTTAGAAATAATGAACTATTTTGTGTATCTTGGCAGAATGTTCTGTAAAAATGGTAGGATGGATGGTGAAATCGACAGACGGGTGAATGAATCTCAGAGAATAGTTGGATGAATGTGGACTATTGCAAAGAATGAAGTAGTATCGAAAGAGGCGAAGATGGCAATATATAAAAGTGTGTTAACGCCAACATGGTTTTATGGATATGAAGTGTGGGTTTGTCAGGAGAAACACAAGAGCAAGGGGAATGCTGTTGGAATGAGATTCTAAGAAATGTATGTGGAAAAACTCGTATGGACAGAGTCAGTAAATAATGTGAGCTGAAGGGTGTGGTTTGAAAGCGAGTTCAATAATAGGTAAATGTGAAATAGTCATCCCAGGTTAATTTGGGCATGTTGAGAGGATGAGTGTGGATCGAATGTCGAAGCATATATATAAAGATAGAGTGTGTGGATTAAAAGGAAAGAGTAGGCCACGTAAGATGTCACTAAATGTTGTAGGCGAATGAGTAAAAAAGATAAATATTGAGAGTTTAAAGCATAAAAGACATGCAAGAATCTATGTATGGATGTTGTTGAAGCGAAGGAAATAGTTTTTTTTTAACTATATGCACAGTGTCTTGCCTAACCCATAGGGAACGGCGTGATTTGACATGTATAGTAATAATAATAATAATAATATTACTATTAACAATAAAACTATTAATATAAGCTAGTCTACAGCCATAAGTTTGGTCCTGATGTGTTTAACATTCTCTCAGAGCAGCGGGCACACTCAGCCCTTACACTGGTTAGTGTCGACCTCCCGCACCATCTGGATAATTGTATTAGGGAATTTATAAACGTAGGCTACGGTATTTTAGCATTGTATCCCACATTAAGTCTCTGCGAATGAACAAGCAACACCCTACAATTTTTTTATGGAAATATATCTCACACAAACTCCAGGAATATTGCCACAATCGACATATGAGCGACAGAATTACTTCTCATCAAAGGAAGTTTTGCTATTACAAATTCATCTCTTGGTAAAAATCTATCAACCTAGAATGGTTTGGAATAAGTGAGCCCTGGGTGCTTAATCAAGAATTTGTCCTAAAATCCATCAAGGTTGATTCGTATTAATTTCATTTTAATACAATTTTTGTGTTTACTTGTAGCGTATGCTAATCAATTGGGCTCAGCAAGCTACAAGAAGATGAAATATCCCCCAATATTTATAAACCTCTAATCAATTAAACATCTACAGTATTAAAACATTGGTCAGATCAAATAAACCATATCACTTCAACTTAGCTTCGTAATATTATTTTTAAGGATCTACGTATGACGAGTATTTGTTAAAAAAAGACCTCTAACCTTGAAATATCTCACTATTCTACTTTTAAATAATTTGTCTTTATCTTTTTTATGTATTTAATTTTATTTGACGTATTTAATTAAATTGTTTTGACTACCTGTAGTTATATATTTCTCGTATTTATTGGAAAGATAGGAAATTACAGCTAACATTACCAATCTTTTTTTTATATAAATATGAACTCATTGTTGTGGTCTGATATATTTTTGGAGCCGAGTTGGAGGGTCAAGCTAAAAAAGGGATACTTTACTATATAACAGGCTTCATACTTTCGAGTAATTATTAAAAGTGAAGTGTCGTTCGTTAACAGAAATATTTTCTGAAGAAACTATTAGCTATTCAAACTAGAGCTTTAATATTTTATTTTAAACATTGTTTTTCAAAATGAATTCATGAGCGATCGTCAATCTGTAAGATAGTGCCAGTAATTTTTTTTCTGTCATCCTTTAAGTTATATTTTACTATTTAAATTCCAAGATATGTCTTAACTGAAGCATTATTACTATTGAAGCGATATAAACTGATTATACACTAAATGTATGAATATTTAAGTCAAAATAAAACTTTGAGCTTTTAATTTTTTAACTTAAATTAAAAAATCTTTCAACCCAATTTGGTTTCATCGTTTTTAAAATATATAAATATAAACATATCTGAATCTAATTTTGTTTGTGTGTTGTTAAATTAAATTAATAAAATAATTTGTAATAATAAATTCACTAAATATTGTGAAGTAGATAATATATAGAAAGTATGATTTTTTTTGGTCCATAAAAGACATATAACATATAATTTAGCCTGTAATTTACACAACATGTTGCAGGTATGACTATGTGATTTGTTTGCTTATATTACATTATGCTTGATATTTCGACTGTGTCATATCTGTTATTCTATTATTGTACTTTATACCTTTCATAGTACCATAAGCGTAATAGAACCAATTAGTAAGGTAGGTCCTGGGTTCACAGCCAGACTGCAGCATGACTAGTTAGAAGCTGACTGTGTTGATAAGTGTAGTTAAGGAGGAATATAGTTTAGGTACCATGTAGGTATTGAGCTAGAGGGGGTCTCGTGAAGTTGTTGAGTTACTGACAGGATAGTTTATATTGATCACATATAATAAAAAATCTACCGAAATATAAATAAGGGTAATGAGTTGAGTAGTTGTAGCCCACCAAAGTAAATCGACAGTTTTATTTGAAATAAAAAAAATACTATTCATATTATATGGTACTTAATCACTACATTGAGAAAAATAATTCACTTTTTTCTCCAATCAGTTTAGTTTGGTATATTATTCTTCACTAAAGATCGTCGTGAGAGCATGGACTGTTTCAACTATGAAATGCTCTTCCTTTAATTCAAAACTACTCTCAGAAGTCAGAACACTAATATCTCTTCAATATGGCGTCGGTAAGCAATTGGCTTTACTGTTTATAGAGAGTGCATCTCTCTTGTTCTGTGAAACCGTCCTAAACTGTGGACATTACGTTAAAGAGCTGCATCCTTGACACTGGAATATTCGAGTGTTTTCTCTAACTTTCTTGTTGACACGTCACCCCCTCTCCTTTCCTGTACCTGGACACGTCTGGTTTCATCCATTATTTATTTGAATTTTCATTTTGAACGAGGCTTATTATTTTCTTATTATTTTCTAAACGTGTTTTGTTTGTATTTATTTTTCTAGACTAAATAATTTTCTAACTATTTTTGTTTGGAATGTTCGAAATAAATAATTCCATTCGATTTGAACCGGTAACATTTTGAAATCCGTTTTTCGTATCTCACAAATCCTTTATAATTTATTAAATTAGCATGGCTGGTATACATATTATATCCACCTGTCTAATATAACAATGCTGTCATGTCTCTGGAATCATTTTATTTTGAAAATAAATATACATGCTTTGGTCATTTAGATTAATGACTAAGATTACTCAATAAGTTTTTTGTACTCTTTATGAATATGATATTTAGTCATGCAATGGTAAGTGTGTCATATTTTCACTTAGGAAAAGTAACAAGTTTGAATCCAATTCTCTGGGCTCGTGTAGTCCTTATGGTTCCAGCCATTTATGAGAAAGCTTTGGTTTCCTAGAATAATTATAATGATTATGTATTTCATTATTTTGAACAAACACAGAACAAATAAATAATATTTTCCAACCTGCTTCAGTGGCTACAGGGTCAAAGGCATTACCCTCGTGCTATACTAGACTGCTTATGACGAGGGGGTCGAATTTTAAATCCCGGTTGGATATTCTGAGGGTGGTTTTTCCAAAAAGGTTTTACACTCTCCCTCAACGCAACTGTGGATACAATTCCCCTAAATTCAAGCTTACTCATTCCTAACAAGCGTAATTAGTACATATGGGTATAACCTGAAGCGTGGTTATAAAATATATCAGGTCTTATATATTTTTCATGTTATTTTTACAACTAAATCTAATTTCTTATTTTCTTAATATAATTTTTCTTCTTACGATGAATTACCTTTAATTGTATTTAGCTAACCTTTAAGATTGACCTGATTGTTTAAGGTTACATACGTATAAGTTCGAATTAAATGGTATTTGCATATAAATATTTCAATATAAGAATTAAATTGTAAAATCAAAAATATTTTCAGCTGCTACTCTGATAATATTTTAAATAAAACTAGAACCAAGAATATTGTAACCAAACATTGAATTGAACATTATTATTTATATTGATGATTATCATTGAACACTTGAATATTTTTTCCTCCATGTCCTGTTACGAGTTCCAGGACCCCTTGTTTAACTACGCTACTAAGTTAGAATGGAAAGAGATACAATTTTAAAGGAAATGTACCCTCATCAACGAAGAGGGCGATTAGGAGATCATTAATAAATACCACCCTCAATAAAGCCGTCTATGAATATAATTCTGACCTGTCATCACCGTAAAGCTATACTAGAAGGGTCAGACATTTATAATTATTATTTTTTATAAATTTGAGATATTTAATGTGCAATTTCCTAACCTACTGATTATATTAGCACATAACTTATAAACTAACTTAAATCTAGATAAGAAACAACATCCAGTCCCCGGGCAATTAAGCGCTCAATGTGTAAGATAAACCATTAGTTTCACAAGCGATACTTTTTTTTACTGTGCCGTGAATCAAACTCAAGACCCTGGACTCACAACTGAGCTAAGGCTTGAGCTACACTTAGTTCACGTGCCTTCTGGTGCGGGTTTACTTGATTGAAATTATATATTTGAATACATATTGTGAAACAGACCCTCGGAAACATGAAGACTCTTCTCTAAGGCTACTGTATGGTAGAACACTGGTCCTCTTCACAGACATTTATAAACCACACATTATTAATTATCAAGTGATTTGATATTTATTAGTATTGTTTTAATCAAAATGTTGGTGAAAACTGTCAGCAGGTTATTAGTTTAAATTATTAATTTACAGTTTAAAAAAGAAGTTAATGAAGCTTTGAGCGTAAATTTGTTATTCTGAGATAAGAGCAAAAGGTTATAAACCTATATCCAGCCTTCCACTGTTAAATAAATTCATGTTTATATAGGGTCAATACAGAACATTTTAAGATAGTGTGGTATTGTTTTATAAAGCTTTATGTAAGCTATCACACATTTTATTTTAATCACCTAAAATCTAGACCTTTAAGCTATTAAGAACTTTGGCCTGTATTTTGTTTAAAACATTTAGTAAATAATCTGTTATATCTAACGTCTACAACGCTTCTCAATTCTCTCCTACGTAACAACCTAAGTGTATATACAGTGTGTTCGGAAACTCATAGCCCAACCTGCACATTTAGCTTGTTTGAACAAATGTAATTTAAAATCCCTAAATACATTCGGAAAACTATGTTAATACCATTAGATTGTATTCAAAGTTTTAACGTATAGCGCTGGAATAGCAAAGCTGTCAAGCATGCGTGTACAACAAGTTGCATAGGAGTTAAAGGCGCTCGGAACTGCACATGTAATAATGGCAAGCACTTTCTGTCATGTTGGACCGTTAATGACAACCCTTAGAACGTATTCCCATTTCTATATGGACTGGTGTGTTGTTTACTATTAATTGTGTTATGTTCTGCTGCCGTGCTCCAAGATGTCGAGGTGTGTTGTGCCGCACGCCTAGCTTCTATGCAACCTGTTGTACACGCATGCTTGCACAGCTTTGCTTTCCCGGCGCTGTACAGTAAAACTTTGAACACAATTTAATGCTATTATAATAGTTTTCAGGATGTAAGTGTATAGGGATTTTGTACTACTTATGGTTCAAACAAACTATATCTGCAGTTTGGGCCGTGTGTTTTCGAACACCCAATATACGTTCCACTTTTATTTTCTCGAATAATTTTAATATATATTTATTTTTTATCAACATTTTTCAAATAAATAATTAAATAAATTTATTATTTTAGATCTATTATCAAGCCACAAATTATTTTCAAAATAATGTAGAGCATGCTAACATGACAAATTATAATTATGCATCGTGAAGAGGAAATGTTAAAAAAAAAACCTTGGCTATTATTTAGGTTGAGCAAATAAAGGTGAGGTATCTTTTCCATCCTCCAGACATGTTAATTATTAGCTCCTCCTTACTTAACGGCAAATTGCGCCATTCTTCACCCACTCCGTGAGGTGGAAATGGGGTAGAAGGAGTGTTGGAAGCAGTTCTGGAGCCCTCTAGGGGTTCTATAATTCATATTTTATGTCCTTAATTCAATAGACTGGTGCACGGAATCAATTCTCCAATATCGAGTCCTTTAGTAGAAAATGTGGGGATAATTTCGGTGTTTCCTTTTTGAGTTCTCATTTTACCATGTGCTCTAGGTAAAGAGAGAATGAAAAGCTAGAAATAGCTGACTTCGTTGGTCGAGTTAATTGTACGACCTCAAATATCTGGGGTAAAGTTTAGAGTATTTTATATAGTTTGGAATGTAGAGCTGGATAAAAACGTTAGTAATATATTATTTATCATTAAATTAAGGTTTTAAACAAAAAAACTGAGTTTACAGTTTTATAATTTACCAGAGTCAATCTAAGATTTCAAAATATTATATTAGTGGTTATATCAAATACCAGGGTTTTTCCAGAGTGATAAATAGGTTTTAAAAACACCAATCAGCTAATTTAATAGTAGTTATTCCTAAATGGTTTCCCAAAATCTCTCGACGCAAATGGGTATGCACTACTTCTAAGGAGTGACTTAATCACCCCTTCCTTATTAGCTTGAACATGCAGCGAGTTCGATTGGGTTGTAAGACTGTGTGTACACATAAAAGAACATGGTGAATAAAAAAATTCTCAAAAAAGCATATATTATGTAACTATTTTAAAAGTATGTCATGAAAGTTATATGACTTAATTCATGTCCGAGAACATTAAAATATATCAACAAAGGGTGTAGAAAATTCAAATAGAGTTAATATATTAAAATATCTTATTTATTTTCGTAATCATTATTCAAAGAATATAAGCCAGTAATTAAAACTCAGTTTTTTGTTTCACAAATCCAGTTTAAGAGTAGTGATTCTAAAACCCCACAAAAAAATTACTTCCAAATATAGAACTGTAGTTAATGAGGTGTAATTGAAATGGCTGCTCATAGCCTTTCTTCCGTTGACTGGTCCTTTCATTATGTAGCTTAGTGTTCGAGGAAAGACCCTGGTAGTTCTTTATTAAATATAAGTTGGAATAACTAGACTATTTGTGATAATATGTTCGGTAAAAAAAAAACACTCGAGCTTATAAATATTTGTGGGTCACCAATTTTATTTCTGAATTTAAAAGCGTTGACTACCTGTGGCGTTTCATCAAATCAAGATAGTATTTCAAGTTTAACGGTTTTATACGAGTTTTGTAATATTGAAACCACATCTATAGTATTATATACTTACTTATTATATGGCATTAGGAACTCGAAAGTTCATTGGCGCACTTACAAAAGTACGCCACCTCTCCCTATCTTGAACTAGTTCTATCCAGTCTTCCTCATTACACTCTATACCAATATTGAGAAAGTTATATCCAGTCCACCTCATTACACTCTATACCAATATTGAGAAAGTTCTATCCAGTCCATCTCATTACATTCTAAACCAATATTGAGAGAGTTCTATCCTGTCCATCTCACTACACCTTATCTCTATCTTGAGCTAGTTCTATCTATTCCACCTCATTTGACTCTATACCTATCTTGAGCTAGTTCTATCCAGTCCACTTCATTACACCCTAACCCTACCTTGATTTAGTTCTATCCAGTCCCCTCACTACACCCTATTTCTTTCAGGTCCATTCAAATATTATCCTCACATCTGAGTATAGGTTTCACAAAGGTATTTTCCCATTGGGTTTGCCAGTTAATATCCTGAAGAAAGTTTTAGAATATCCCATTCTTGCTGAATGTCCGGCCCACCGTAAACTACGAGACTTGACTATCCTAACAATGTATTGTGATCATTGATCTCTATAATATAACTGGATGGACATACACACGCACATTCCAAGGACAAAGGCGTGACGCTCAAGTGTATCGTCTGCTACACTGAGGGGGGGGGGGACAGATTTAACGGTTTCTTTAAATGTGCTTATGCGAAAACATGTCTCTGATGAATAAAAGTGTTATTGTTTGAAAATAATGAAATATTATACCACACTTTACTGAAGAAACATTTACATTAAAGGATATACAATCTAGTTTTACAGGTAATACTGTACAAATACGAATAAAATCTTTAATATATTTAAATATGTAGTTATCATCTATTTTGTTTACAGTCTGCCAAGACTACACTTATATTTAAAGTTGGTTATTAGCTTGTATATTGGATTCTGAAACTATATTATATTGAAAGTTTGATAAATATAATGAATAAGGTATCTTAAAACTTGATTACATTTGTTTGAATGACAGGCTTTGTATAGTTGCCATACATTCAAACTATCACATAGGTTATAGGCTTGTGGAAAGTATTATTATAATGCCATTTTTTTATAAGGTTGGCTCAAATCTTTCAGAAACTATATTATGTTGAAAGTTTGATAACTATAATGAAACAAGTAGGCTAAAAACTGTATTACATTTGTTTGAATGACACACTTTGTGTAGAAGTTTTGCGTTCAAATGATCATTTAGGTTATTGGCTTGTAGGAATACAGTATTTACTAAACCCTGATTTTAGTAATAATCCCAATCTGTAAGGCCTTATTTCGTACCAGAATACTATCATATATATAATATTTTGGTAGGATGGACGGCAATTTAGAACGGAAGTAGAAATCTCCTTCTGGAAGGTCTTTTATACAAACTAAATACTACTATAGGGTAGGATTCTGGTACGAGATAAAGCCTTATGAGCGAGCTTCCTTCAAAAATCATTGTATATATTAGGCTACATCAACTTATTTAAAGAACAAATGAACCAGTTTTGAATTTTATATGCTCTTCAAAGCTTTAATTAACATATTTATTTAATTTAACCATTCACACATTGATATATCTTATATACTCAATCAAATTAATGAACGATGTCAAATTGCCACATTGCCTTGTATGTGTGTAAGAGAGAAAGAGATACCCGAAAGTTTCTTTCTCTCTTACACAGTGGTATGCAGACGACAGCTCGAAAATTTCAGCTACAGATGTCCATCCAGTTATATTATAGAGATCAATGATTGTGATGAGTACAGGATATTTTACTCATATTATGTAACCTTCTCAATCAACTGTATTTTTATCCCTTAATAATTATGAAAAACTTCTAACATTGTCCTAATCTTATTCATCTTCGTAGCTTATATCTAAATATTGTATTTAGATCGTCCACAGGACAGGCTGTTATTTGGTTGGTGCAAGTAGTAGAGTGTATATACAGTATATCCAGCGTGGAAATTGTGGTAGCAAACAGCTAGCAGATTTGTATTGCAAACATTAGATGAAATTGATGTTAACTGTGCCATTATTATTAATTTAAATAAATTTACATAGTTATAGTATTAATGTGAACTATATTTCAAGTGGAGACTATTCAGTTGCTAAGATGACTCCAGAGAACTACGTAGCCCTAATAAACGAAGCAGTTTTGTAACACTCTATGGCATAAATCACAGTTAATAAGGTCAGTGATGACAAATGTCTGTTAAAATGAGAAAACTATTGTTTTTAACATAACTTTAACATTTTATACAATATTATATTTTGTTACTGGCAATGGAGGTCCAATGCTTGTGAGTTTTCCCTTTCCCACACTTAAGTTCATATTAATAATAATAATAATAATAATAATAATAATAATAATAATAATAATAATAATAATAATAATAATAATAATAATAATAATCGACTTTAATGGCGAAGTTATTATTATACTATTTTTATCCTACACATTATTTCTGTTGTCAACATCCCTTTTTCTCAACTAATACAAAGCCTAAAGTGATGAATAAGTTATCAGTGGATAGGATTTTTTACCGACTTCTGACATAGTTTGCTCATACTCAGTTTACGTTAAAACACATTATTGTTTTAAAATTTAAGTTAAAAGAAAAATTTCAATTCAAGACTATTGCATTTTGACATCAAATATTGTTTACAAAGAGGTGTTGTAAATTGTAAATACGTTCACATTAATAAACTCTCTTTGCTATTTTGTGTATACACTTCTCTGAGTATTTAATTTAAACAACCCAACAAAAAACTCTATAAATATTTTTTGGGGGGGAGGGGTAGGAGAAGGTTGAATGTGCAAAAGTTCCGCACGGGTTTATTGGTTATTATTGTTATTATTATTATTTTTATTATTATTATTATTATTATTATTATTATTATTATTAGCAATGCGTCTTACTACCCATTCTTTTTCCATGGATGTGCACTAATTGCGTTAATGTGCTAGGAATAAGAAAGATTGAATTTATTGAAAGTGTACCCACATTTGCGTTTAGGGAGAGTGGAAAACCATTTGCTAACAAACATCAGTATACTTGACCGAAATTCGTACACTGATTTCCCTGTCATCGGTGGTCCAGTCTTTTTGTGAAACTGACGCCTTAGACCATTCAGCTATCGAAGCAGGCTATTCTTTCAATGTTCTCATATCCCAAGTGTATATTCTACATTTGAGAAGGGTTTTTAAATAAAAAAACTAAACATCCTTTTGGAGTTAGTTACTACATGAGAAGTGAGTGACGTATTTCCCCGTCTCACCTACCACATGTGTTTTTGTAAATAGCTCCTATGTGTGAATGTGTCAACTCTGCATCGTGTGAAAGAGCCACAATGGACATATACAGGGTGGACCGCAGCATGTGGGAGCCACTTCAGCTAGTGGACTGGAATAGAAAACCATTTAAAAGGTTCATAAGTCCCATTTTAGCTTGTTTCCTAGCTATATTTGTAATATGGAGCTGTTAACATTATAGGAAGGGTTCAAATTGGACAATTTCAGCCTGGATAGACGCCAATCTGCAATTTATTGGTGTGAATAGTTCACTATCACGATTAACTCACAACACAAGGTAACTAACAGGAATAAACTATATATTACATACTTAGTCAATAGCTCGAAAGATATTTAGAATTGTATTCAAATAGTTTAATGGAATAACCTGACTGTAACTGTACTCAAAAATAAGGTCAAATGGTAGGCATGTTTACATAAGTTTTTTCGTTGTTTTTGTGTGCCCTTTTCCCAGTCATATGTGTCCCACATGGTTCAATACATTCTGTATACATACACAGTCATATAGTTTCATACTTATACATAGTATTATACGAGATAAGAATAATATTATGATATATTAAGCAATATTATTTTAATGATATTTTAAATGGCTAAAAAAATTCACAACGGTACATACTGTATTTTCTTGTTAATTGTTTGTTGCTAGTGTTGCTGCAATATAGAATTTACAAATTCTAATCCAAACATGCAGCACAAACCAATTTGGGCTTTTGTTTTTCCAAAAACTTCTGTGGCACAATATTTAAAACTGGTTTGTCTATGTAACAGAATCAAAGGAATAATAGAAAATATCGTTTATCAAATAACTTGTTATGATAGTGATTATACAAGTAGTGTTTAACTCATGAAAGTGTTTATAAAATAAATTAAGGTGGCACAAATTATGGAAATGTGTATTTTGAATGTACAAAATTAGCACAACTTATTAATAACATTTTCTTAATTTGTGGTATGATGCTGCTGCTAGTAGCATTCAGCAGATGCGTGCTGTGTATTCATTTTTGCAGTGTATACATAGCAGCTCATAATTTTTATTACCAACAAAGAAAAACTTTTCTAAAAACAATATATTCTAGTAAAGTAATGGTAAAAATAAGGTTTAGTTCCGTACTATCACATCTAGGGATTCAGTATTTCATATTTGTAGGTCTCATCTTCTAAGTGTATTTAATTATATTTCTACAACAAATAAATTACTAGGTTTTTTTATTAATTGTTTCAAAATCTTTGACAAAATATCAACATTAGCTATTTAAATAAGGGGTGTATTTTAATATTTTCTACATTATTACATAATTATCTTGAACAGCTACAGCCAGATTGTTAAATAACCTTTTTATTTCATTATGGTCATAAATATAGTATATTCATTAGAGTTTTGTGCATTCTTGAATAGTTCTCATGGACCGCAGTTTGATATTACTGTGACGTCAAGTATTTACAGGTGGGAGAAACTTCAGTCTTGAAGTGGGGGTGGGGCCGTTCAACGTGGGTTAACACAACTTATATTTCTAAAGTTATTTGATTCAAATTATCGTGTCACAAATTACGCAGTAAATGTTAATAGAGCACATTTAACACTAAATATTTATTGGTTTCATAATTCAGATTTTATTTGTGTTGCTGCATATTTTTTATTTTAATTAATAGTCCTAATCTGTACCATATAGGTGATACTAAATTTAATTAGTATATTACATTAAGTAGCACAAAAATTTTTGGCACTTTCACGAAAACTATGGTGGCACAAACTATGAGAAATGGATATCTTTGTGACACAAATCCATCACTTAATATTGGCACAGGTCTCAAAATTTGTGCGGCTATGGGTACTGCCAAAGCATCAATTGTTCTTAAAGAACTCACGGACTTTTAAAGGTTTTGTTGAAGATTTTTGCATAGTTAGGCAATTGAGTATTCTCATCGTTTATAAATGATAAATTCTAGAATGGTGTGTGTTTTAATAAATTAAATTAAATAAATTTTATTTTTAAAGCCTAACGCTAGAAAATTAACCGTTCTTATCGATCTATGTATCTCTCTGTCTATGGTTTATGCTCTATCATAATTTGATAAAAGATGTACTATCTTGACTAGCGAATATTCCATGAAGGGACATATGGCCTTCCGATGCTATGAGGTTCCCCACACCTGTATTTAGTCATTATAATTCTTGGAGTACAATGAAGGGGTGCGCCAGCCTTCGAGCGAGGGAGTAAAATGAAGAGGTGCACCAACCTTCTAGCGAGGGAGTAAAATGAAGAGGTGCGCCAACCTTCTAGCGAGGGAGTAAAATGAAGAGGTGCGCCAACCTTCTAGCGAGGGAGTAAAATGAAGAGGTGCGCCAGCCTTCTAGCGAGGGAGTAAAAATTAAGGGCCAGTTTCATAGTCAGATTTAGTACGCCTCAAGTGCGAGTCGTTACTAAATACAGGACGACACCTACCTAGACCAAAATGGAATGAGCCAGTTTCGCATATGAAACAGCTCATTCATTCAATTCAGTAGGTGACTCTTGTATTTTAAAGCGCACGCAATTGAGCCGTTCTAAATTGACTATGAAACTGCCCGAGAGGTGCGCAGCCTATCTAGCGAGGAGTAAATGAAGAGTGGCCAGCCTTCTGCGCGGAGTAAATGAAGAGTCACACTTCTAGCGGGCGAGTGTATACGTGACCTTGCAACGTTTTCTAATGTTTTAGTAAAATTTTGGCACAAATATTATGGAAATGGGATATCTTGTAGGAAAATTCAGCACTAAAAACTAGCACAGGTTTCAGATTTTGGGCTTTTTTGGGTTCTGCCAGCAGAACCCACTATTTTTACTGGTTTTATTGAAATTTATAGAGGTACAAATTATGGAGTTGGATATGCTTGTGGCGCAAATTCATAAAAACCATTTGACAATATCTGGTGTAGAGTTTTTGCAACCAAATTACCTATTCTCATAATATGTGCCCACTAAATTTTCACGTGGTGAAATAAAAAAGTTTGTGTGCTGCTAGCTTCACAAAGAGCACACATAATGGCACAAATTATGATACTTATGCCAAAATAACACTCAACTATTGTCTAACAATCTAGAACATTTTAGCTTATGTCAGTTGAAAGTAGAATCTGATGTTGTAACTGTACTGAATAGTGACCTAAACATCGATAATGTGGCTGAAATGACCTCTGAATTAAATGTGTTAGTCATATAAACATAATTACTCGACATCACCACTTCAGCCTCAGTGATATTTATGAACGTCATGTTGGTAGTCTGGGTCCGCAAGCCAGTTCACCCCTGAAGGTGGAATAGTCAGAATTATGCATGGTGGGGAAAAAAAGAAGTGACAACGACCTTCATGCAAGGAGTGGGGTGTAATCCTGACCTTGCAAATGTTGTTAGGTGTTTATAATGAAAACTATGATGGCGCAAGTTATGGGCAAACGATATTTTTTATGACACAGATTCAGCACTAAATATTGACCTAGGTTATGTCGTTATGAGTGCTTCCGACTTCCCTGACCACAAAAGTCCACCCCTGCTTAACCCTCACCATTTTGAACCATCAATTAATTAATTCATTAAAAAAGTTGATTTCTCCTGTGTTTCAGAGCACGTCCCTCTCTGGTCTTAATCTCCTGATCATTAACTTGAGGTTTTTCCTCCCTCCTGCCTTCCCCCCTCCCACAATCCCGCAGTCGAAGACAGCTCTCGGTAACTTCAACACAACCTCAACCCTTAACTGTTAACATTTGACCCAACCTCAAACACCGTCTCTCTCTCTCTCTCTGTCCCACCTCAATTCAAGAGACACCCTTGTGAGAATCTTAGTCGATAGTTTCCACTGAGGGTTGTAAGAAAAACAAACAACTTTACAGGATTGTAAAAAGAGAGAGGAACAAAGATTTAAGAACAGTAATAAACAAAAGTTTTCTTAGAAACATGTAACTGGTGAAATAGACTGTGTTTTTAACCCTATTTAACGTTCTATTTTAAATTAAAATAAAGCTCTAATGACTAAAAGGGGTGTTCAGAATCAAAGTACTTAGGACAATGTTTGATCCAAAGTGGCAGAAGATGAGAGTGGAGAGAGCTACATAATGAGTTAAAAGCCCTGTACTCTCCCAATACATTACTAGCGTAATGAAATATCACAAGTTACGGTGGGCAGGACTTGCAGCGCCCATGGGAGAATCTAGAACAAAGTTCAAAATATTGACTGGTAAACTTATTAAGACGAGACCAGTTTGAGGACTTCAATGCAGATGGGAAGATAAAATTATAGAATTGAATTGAAGGAGATATGATGTAATTAGGTGGACTGAATAGAGCACGCTCTAGATAAGTATTGGTGGTAATGAGGTGGACTGGATAGAACTAGCTCAATATATGGATAGTATGTAATGAAGTGAACTGGATAGAGCTAGCTCAAGATAGAGATAGGGTGTAATGAGTTGGCCTGGATAGGAGTGTAGTAATGAGGTGTATTGGATAGAAGTATCTGTCTCTCTCAGTTTCGCATACTGCCCTAGTTTCTCTGTTGTCATCTCGACCACCCCCCTAGCATTATGTCCAGGGACCGCCCCTCACGAGACTCACCTTATAGCTGCCGAGGTTCTCCACGACGCACGGCAGGGACGCGTCCCGCCCCAGGGCCACCGTCACGTTGGGGATAGGCTCGATGAACCGGGGGCCGTCCGTCAGGGCTGACAACACAAAACAGAAAAAAAAAAATACTACTACAGCTTACACAGAGTGATACTGACACTGTGACATTTATTATTTTCTCTGTGACACATGATTCACAAGGCTGCAGGGGCGTAGCTAAGCCCTTTCAGGGTAAAGCAGCTTTAACTGCTCCCAAAACTCTGACACACAATATCGCTTTAAGCCTCTCCAAAAAAGGTTAAGGTTAGCCTGGGTGACCTTTATTAAGGGGATTGATCACCATGAGAGACAAGCGTGGTAAAATTACAGGGGGTTTTCTTAGTAATTAGCTAGAAAATTATTAGATTTATTCAAGTGAAATTTTCACTTCTTTACAGATACGTTAATTTACTTTGCTGGTAGTTTACTCATATTCACCTAATAAAACAAATTAAAAATATAATTAAAACATATTGAATAAAACAAACTAAACTGGTCGTTATAATTCAAGCAGACGTTCCTAAAAAACGGTATTCATTACATTGCAACCTGTCTACGTCTTTTTAAAGTCTGCTATTTGAATATTAATTATAAAACAACATTTATAACGACACTTAGTAAGACTTTCTGTTATGAATCTTATTTCTTAATATTGATTAAAAAATTATGATGTAATATTCTACTCAAAGCATGTTCAAGAATAATTGGATTAATTTATTTTAACTTACAAAATAGTCTGAGGCAAAATAATAATTTATAGCATTTTAATAATACGATGAACAATAGTAAGACGGTGTATGCTGTGACCTATCGACGTAGTCTTGAACAAGAATAACCTTTAATAGCAGTAATGGTAATGTTACCAAGTAATCAAACTATGGTAAATATTTGATTTAGCGACAAATAGCTTTATAGTAAAGATAGTAACGATAATCCCGTTTATCTGCTATTGTAGACAATATAGTCATTAATAAACATGGTTTCTAGTCCATTTGAGAAAAACAATAAAATAAATAATAAGTGAGGGTAAAAACGTAGTTGGAACTTAACAATTGAGCAAATAAATGAGGTATGAGTCTTATCAATAAAATTATTAATTTATGTTTAACCTTAAACTTAAAATTGAATTGAATTTTTCCAATCTTTACTAACCCAGAAAAAGAAGCATATTTTGAATGATATAAAGCTATGAGCTGTAGCTTGGTTTTATTTACCTAACAAAGGCTTAGAAAAATTTACTTACTAAACAATATTAAATTTAAAAATCTATTTGCATAATTATAGGCTGTGAATACAAACGGATGGAAATAATTTCACCCATTTTATATAACAGAAAATATTAAACTTATCTAAAACTATTTTCTTATCATCACGTCTTACTACCCATTCAGGCTATATACTTACGTACTAATGACACAATATTGGATTTAGAGTAAGTGTACAAGCACTTGCGTGGAGATAGAGTGGGAACCCAATCAGGAAAACTACCCTCAGTACACCCGACTAGAATTGAACCCCGATCTCCTGGTAATCAGGAGTCTATTCTAATGCGAGAATAGCACCTAATACCATGTGCCCACTGAAGTGGGTCTAAAACTAATGGTTTAGGTTAGAAGCAAATTCTCAACGTTTTATAATTCTATTTCCGTCTCACCGGATGTCGTTGAAAACAATATTATATTTGTGTGTGCGTTCAACTATTATAGTGACAAGTACATTAAATTTGTGAACAATTACAATCGGGACATGGGAATCGAACAGGGAACATTTGGCTTTGTGTACCCATTGCTAATATGCTATATGAATTAATCTAATATCATTGTAAATTATTATTCATTTAAGTATTGAGCCTATTTAAATAATATCTGTTGAGAATAAATAACAGACAAATAACAGTTTATGACGTGTATGAGCTCTAGTTATAATATTTGGTAAGAAATCCTTGGTTCAGCAAAAAACATACTCGTCTCTATAAATACATCTTTCTATATTTGACTCGAGAGACAGAAATACATTATTTAGTCCATATAGTTGAATATTTGGAAATGAGTTACAGCTAGCCTAAGGCTCAGATAAAGAAAAGAGCCATGATAGTACAAGCACCATGCCAGTACTGTCTATAATTTAAAAACAAGCACCATGCTAGTACTGTATATAAGTTAAAGACAAGCACCATGATAGTACTGTCTATAGTTAAAGACAAGCCCCATGATATTACTGTCTATAAGTTAAAGACAAGCACCATGCTAGTACTGTCTATAATTTAAAAACAAGAATCATGATAGTAGTGTCTATAAGTTAAAGACAAGCACCATGATAGTACTGTCTATAAGTTAAAGACAAGCACCATGATATTACTGTCTATAGTTAAGACAAGAACCATTTTATTACTATCAGTTAATGACAAGTACCATGTTAGTACTGTCTATCAGTTAAATTCAAGCACTATGCTAGTACTGTATATCAGATAAAGACATGCCCTATGCTATTATTTTACTGTCTAGATGAGGTGCTTCCAAACATCTTAGACCAAACTTGCACTTGCACCAGAAAAAATACATAATGAAACGCTGATTAAAATATTTACTTATACTTATAACATTCATTAAAGGTAGTTAAATTTTACAAGTAGTCTAGAATTAATTACTTGAATTAATATTCAAAGAAAGTATGTATTTCACAATTCACATATACTTAGCTACTTATGTAAAAAAGTTTTATTTGCAAAATGCAAAATTTGGATCAATATATGCTTATCTATCAATTGCTCGTGTGGGTTTGTATTTGTTTAAAAGTGGCAAGGTGGTTCAATATTTGGAGTTGGCTGTCAGCTGTAAGCACAGATTATCTTTTATATTCAGCCTCTTTCTAAATAATTAAGTCTTTGTAGCAGTATATCCTACAGTAAAACTGTTTGCTCATAGAAATACTGTATGTTGATGAAAAAAAAACTTGAAAAATTGCAAAATCTTACTACTTATTTAAGGGTAGTACTTGAATATTTAAGTCCAAAATTTTGCAAGTACTTCCCCTTTAAATATTGTTTATAATGTGTAATATGTTGAAATTTCTAAAAGGTGTTATTTCTCTTTTAAAAACAATTTGCTGGCACTGGTAGATGTACTTTACTCAGATTTGAAAAATATCGGCAATCAGCTACTATTTTATAGTGTGAAAAACCAATAGAAAATATTATAAAACTGCTTCACGTAGAATGAGATGGCTATAGTGTAGCAAAGTTTTAAAAATGCTGGATATAGCAAATAAAGACACGCTCCATGCTATAGGGGGGATTGGAGAAGAAGTCCGGGAAATGTCTTTAGTTGGTATTGGTGTAATGGAGTTCCAGAACATAATGGTCTCAGAGCACTGCTCTAGAAACATCCATGCTCAAATTTTTCTCAGGAAGGTTCCCTGGACCCTCACAGCCACCGCCCCACAATACACCACTGTTAATTATGTAAATAAAGATATTAATAATAATAATAATAATAATAATAATAATAATAATAATAATGATAATAATAATAATAATAATAATAATAATAATAATTAATGATAATAAAATAATAATAATAATAAAGGGTCAAGTCAAATTGCCTGGACTCGGAACAAGATAATATTATGGACAAAGTAAACATAGAATCAATAGATATCGCAATATATAATTTATTTTAATAACGTCATATTATTAGTTTACTAAGCATAGACCTTGCATTTATTCTAATATGACCTACCCCTATCGAGGCCTATTAAAATATTTTTACCAAAAATATGTACTAAAATGTGGGTCTACTTCCTCTCTTCAAGAAAATGTTATTGCACTAATTAAATATTATTCTATTGATCCCTTTTCCTAAATATAAAATTTACACTCCAACTATTTTAAGGGAATATAAAAGTTTATGAAGAAAGTTCTCGTCATTAAACTTATTAGTAAGCTTTGTTTTGAAGGTAAAATCGTGCAAAAGATGGTGAGTAGAACGTGCAGCCCAAAATAAAAAAACTAGAACAGTGTGCATGGTATTGACTGACAATTGGACATTTACACTGGAAAAACCTAGACCCAGATGGGAGGATAACATTATAATGGACCTGAAAGAGAAAGGGTGTAATGAGGTGGACTGGATCAAGACAGATCAAGATAGGGATAGGGTGTGATGAGGTGGACTGGATCGAAATAGCTCAAGGTAGGGATAGGGTGTAATGAGGTGACTAGTTCAAACTAGCTCAAGATAGGGATAGGGTGTAAAAGGTGGACTGTATAAGACTAACTCAAGATATGGATAGGGTGTAACGAGGTGGATAGTTCAAACTAAGCTCAATATAGGGATAGGGTGTAATGAAGTGGACTGTAAAAGACTAGATCAAGATAAGGATATGGTGAAATGAAGTGTATTGTATATAACTAGCTCATGATAAGGATAGTTGGCTTAGGCCTAATTTTGTAAGAGTTGCAATGAACCCTTGATTTCCTAATTCCACGGAGTGAGTAAATAAGTAAGCATTACAGGGACATAAATTCACAGGTCTCACTTTTAATATTATATAATAAAAAAACAGAGGCATGATAGTTTATAATTAATTTAAATATATATAAATATCACACATAAGATAAAAAATATATATAATTTAATGTGTATGTATTGATTATGGATGTGCTCTTTTTATAAGAACATTCTGTGATATTGTAAAATAAATGCAAGCTTTTCTCCTTCTCTAAGCGTTAAGTAATTTTCAGTTTCTTTTTTTTCATGATAATATCATGTTTTATTCTCTCGTAATCTTCCTTTTCTTTCAAGAGAGCTGAATCACATAAAATATTTATCCAACACTAACGGCAGGCAGTCAAGGGAGGAGGGGGTGTCCACCCTGGGGGTTAATACAGAGCCCGGGGTACGACCAGATTGGCGCATGCGCACGACGCGAGGCGCAAGCAATACCATGAATTTTAATACAGGTAATCTTGTGGGATTGCACACGAGGGGGTATTGCAAACCTGCTCAAAGCTAAAAAGAAAAAAAAAGGGGGGAAGGAATATGTGGCACATTATTTTCAGACGCTTAGGATATATTTGAAGGTATGGCCTTGATGCATCTTCAATTCAATATGGCTACCTCCCTTCCCAACGCTGTAACTTTATAATACTTGAGGGAAGGGTAAGTTCAGTTTAAGAAAGCAGGCTGTGCAGGTATGGAAAGCGCTTTAAGAAGAAAGGATGATATCGAGGAAGTAATGCAATAGAGAGAGAAAGTAGGACTCCTTTCAACATTACCTTCTACCAACAAGAATACATAGCTTTGCTATGGGGTAGGGACCGCTCAGATGTTAAATAGCTCACGCGTGGCTTTTTGTTCACTCCCGTGTCGGCTCTTAGTAAGAATTCTACTCAATTTAACTAAAATTTAAAGCAAACATAGAAGGAATTTTAAGGAAATTCACCAGGATATGCTTGGATTTAGGATGTGAGAACAATTTAGAGGTTTATTAATTCGATTATTTATTTTTTCCACCGTGTCTGTTATACCCATCCGGATAGTACGTATATATTAATAATTCTAAGGGTAGGATATATGAATTAGAAAGGTAGAGTTTTATAACAAATGTACCAGAATTTGAGTGGGAGGAGGGTGGTAAATCATTTAGGTAAACCAACGTCATTTCATCTAGCTAGGATGTGAACCCCAGCCCCCGTCACCAGCAGCCTAGTCTGACACGAACGCGACGCATTATACCAATAGAATGCCGAGGTAAAAAGTATTACTTTGTAGTTACGAGCCTATTAGCCACAACACAAAAATTAAGGCGTGGAAATCCCAAAGGGGATAAGTGCCATGATTTACCTTTTTTTAAAAAAAATCTTAAAATGGTTTATGTACCAAAGTGTATGTCCACCAACAGGACTAAATTCAACAATGTCTCTAAGAGGTTTAAAACACTGCTCATAGATAGCGTTAGAGCTAACTCACAGACCAATTTTCATTTCCAAAGGGGCTATGTACCATTGAGTTATTTCTTGTGAATGTGTTTTACTATCCCTGGATGATGTGCATAATGACAGAGATGGGTACATATATATGTGGAATGAATTATCAGCCAGAAGAGGTGGGAACCAAAATTGCATATTGTTTGATGCATATTTTAAATTCTGAGAGCATTACGTATAAAAATAAATGATAAATTTGGAGTGATATTTGCTGCTCACAAAACAAAGATAGGATGATGCTGACTTATACATATTCCTTGTGTCAATTGGTTTATTTGAAGTAATTGAACATACATTTCTAGTATCTGGACATATGTTCTTAGAATGTGCCTGAGATTTAGGATTGTTAGAGATAAGGAAAAAAGTATCTAATTGCTATGTTTCAGGTGATCTGAAGGAAGTTGTAAGATCAAATCGTTTGGAGTAGCCTTTTAAAGTAGTTGACATGGATAATTTGAACTTTTATGATTTACAAGAGGCTGCAGACAAGTTTATAAACACCTCAATAATGAATATTACAACTGTATCACGGATAAGAATAGATGCACAACATCCTGGTAAGTTGAAGATTCGACGAACATTTTACATAGAACTGGAATATTGGGAAATATTTAACAATTTGAAGAAAGGTAAAACAATTTCAGACATAAGTATATTTTAATCCACGAAATAAATCTGGAAAAGATATATCTAATTAAAAGAAGGACTTAATCAATTTGATCAAATTTTCAACAGGAATATATCGTCAGTTCTACGTTGACCTTTGAAGTGAATAAAAAAAGGTGTAAATATTGAAAGCAATGCACATTGAAAAACTATTTTAATCTAGATATATTTTAAAAGAATTTAATAGTTTTACTATATAAAATGCTGTGGCTCCATTCAGACAAAATTACTGTCTGGAGCTATAACCTTTTGACTAATAAGAGCAGTGGCACTTAGCCCTTTCTTACACTTGCTATATGTTTTATTTTTTATGGTTAATTTGCTGGTACGTATTCTGATTTTTATGATATTATAATATCCCTGGATCTTTAGATAATTTATTAACATGGAAAATACTTGGATTTCTAGATTGTTGTAAAATTAAAAGATTTTTATTTTCTTAATAACTCATAATGTTTGAAATGGCACATACGCCCTTTAGGGTTTCCATGCATCAATTGGTGCTTGCTTGGTTTTCTCTCTCACACGATACTGGAATACCGGAGGGAGGGGGCTGGAGTTCTAATGTTGACGCAGTATACTGATGGTTGTTCTACTTAGATGGTTTTCAACAGTCCTCCAACGCAAATCTGTATACATTTCCTTTAAACTCTATCTTCCTAATTAGTGTAAACATGTAAATCAGCTGAGTAGATTGTGAGAAACATTGGACAAAAATAAAAGCTAAAATACATTATCTTTGTTACATAATGTATTTTTTGAAGATTAGTTGTGGGATAACATGTGGTTAATATTCTTATATTGTATTAAATATTCTTTTCTATCTTATTCAAGTTTTTATAAAACTCAGTTTGTCCATAAATTACTAACCCAATTATTGGACCTAATATTTTTGTTATATTAGAAGTTAATGTGAGCTAGATGTGCTTACTTTTATTATCTAGTCCACCACATTTACCATCGGGATCACCTGGACACAGGTGGGAGGCTGGTATAGGAATGGAGCTGAAAGAGATAGTGTGTAATGAGGTGGACTGGATATAACTCTCTCAAGACAGGGATACTGTGTAATGAGGTGAACTGGATATAACTATCTCAAGACAGGGATACTGTGTAATGAGGTGAACTGGATATAACTATCTCAAGACAGGGATACTGTGTAATGAGGGGATGAATTAACTATCTCATACAGGGATACTGTGTAATGAGGTTGACTGGATATAACTATCTCAATACAGGGATACTGTGTAATGAGGGGAATGGATATAACTATCTCAATACAGGATACTGTGTAATTAGGTGGATGAATATAACTCTCTCAGAAGGATACTGTGTAATGAGGTGAATGGATATAACTTTCAGACAGGGATACTGTGTAATGAGGTGAATGGATATAACTTTCTCAAGACAGGATACTGTGTAATTAGGTGGACTGATTAACTATCTCAATACAGGGATACTGTGTATTAGGTGGAGGATATAACTATTCAATACAGGATGGGTGGCATACTTTTGTAAGTGTGGCATTGAACTTTTAATGCCATAGAAGGAATAAGTGAGTAGAATATACACAGTTCAGATATTACTTCATGACCGGATAGTCCTCAATAACGAGTTTATCAAAGCTAATATGATGTGTCTAGCAATTGACACCATGTTTATCCAGATTAATCGTTAAGTATCAAAGTCCATCTTTAAGTCCTGTACAGCCATGTTATTACTGTCAGTTTTAAGACAATAAGTCCTAAACTAGCATATAATATGTTTTAATATCAAATATGATAATATGCTCATCATTACTTAAATGTTTTAATAATGACTCAAAGTATGTTACTGATTCATTGCAAGATTATTCCTTCTAGTATTGATCTAAGTGATAAGTATCTTAATATGACCTTCAAAAGAGTTGCAGAACGTATTTCAGACTCTCATATATGTCATTTATCCAAAGGATGCTTGATTAAAATCATGATTAGTCAAGAAAAATATATTCAAAATGTATTAAAATTCCTATTCAGAATGAAAACATTGCATTTGAGTTGTATAATTAAAAACCTGTTGAAAATTAAATATTAGTTTATTTTTAACAATGTCTTAAAGTCACTTTTTCCATGTAGAGTGAATGTTGAGAAATATAAATTCATCCTTCCTTAATATATTAGTTAATTATTTATTGGGGTAGTACATAAAAGTAAAGGATAGTTGCAGTTTTTTAAATGGTTTTAAATTTTCAAGATATCTATCTGAATAAAAATAACTCAACGTGTAGATTTTTTCCTTTAGTTAAATGGCACCCTTAAATTTAATTCAGTATCTAACTAGCTTTTTATAAATCTGCTCATATTTTTCGAGATGTACATGTACATTTTGGATGATTACTTTGAACCACATATGCCAACGGCACATGATTTTATTTCTAGAATATAAATTTATCTTTATATCGGCTGAGGATATTATTGTGTATAATATAGAATATATAAATTTTAATAATGGTCTTACTCATATATATTGTATTAGCTAGAGCCAACATTCAGGCCAAATACCTTTTTGAGGTACAACCATAATTAGTATCTGATATCAGCAATCCCTTACTTTGGAAAATTCCCTCAAGGGGGTGGTTTTGCAATGTTAAGTGCAATCAGTGGACATCAAGTAAAACCAATACAAAATTCTAAAAAATTTATTTTTAGATGGACTTGGAATTGGAAAAATCTTTAAATAATGTTAATATGTATATGCGTATTTAAATTATATATATATATTGTAAGGGCTAAGTGTTATAATATAGTTATAAAGTTAAAAAACTATGTATAAAAAATCCGCTGACTCGAGTTGGATCAGTGATAGGATTTCTTAACATGGGAGTATGTCAGCCACATTGTTCAAGTGTGGTGATGGCAAAACCCTTAGTCAGCACATGTCTCAGAAACTGGGGTGAAACGATTGGTTTAATAGAGGTCGTGGAGAATGGGGGAGGGGCGCTGTTCCTCTCTTCTTTGGTCGGTAGATTGGTGCGTTTGACTTAGGACCATGGGTCCACGGTCACGTGTGTCTGTGACGTCTGCACGTCAGGCTAACAACGAATATGTTAGACTTACAGTCTCGAGTCTCGGTAGTAGCAATTGTATTGTATTTCCTTATAAGAGTACAAGATGGAATTGCGCGTGAGCTGAAGCTGTGTAACGATTACTAGTTGATCTGTTTGGTGGTTGGGCAAGGTATCCAGTTATTTTCAAACGGAGTCAAAATCCAACTCGATGACGTGAATCCTGCATTACTGTTCTTTGAACTCTGTATTGTAAGCATCACATGTTTCTTTTGTAAAATAAACACCTCGGTTACAAGGTCTGCCAACGCCTCCGTCCTTCCACACCTAGACCGATCCAAGTCATCGTTGGTTAAATATGGTTCAGAAGCTCCCGAAACCGTTACACATGGTGTCAGAAGCTCCGTAACCGGTTAAATATGTGTCAGAAGCTCCGTAACCGTTACATATGGTGTCAGAAGCTCCGTGACCGTTTACATATGGTGTCAAAAGCTCCCCGACCGTTACATATGGTGTCAGGAGCTCCCCGACCGTTACATATGGTGTCAGAAGCTCCATGACCGTTACATATGATGTCAGAAGCTCCCCGACCGTTACATATGGTGTCAGAAGAGCTCCATGACCGTTACATATGGTGTCAGAAGCTCCGACGTTACATATGGTGTCAGAAGCTCCCGACCGTTACATATGGTGTCAGAAGCATCCCCGACCGTTACATATGGTGTCAGAAGCTCCCCGACCGTTACAAACACCTTAATATGTTAATATTTAAAACATTTATTATATAGTCAAATATAATATTTGATCAGTGCATATAAATGCTAGCATGTAGGGCATACATTTTTTTTCTAAATATAAGAAATTGTAATAGTAGTAATGTGTTGGTTTTTTCCCAAAACCTGTCTAGACTACGCATAACGCGCTCTTATATAGATAAAATCAAGCAAATAAAAAAAGGAGGTTCCACTCGACTACGGACTGCTATTCCGTGTTCCGCTTGTTCGTGTTCCCGTTAATATATTCTGCGACTCCCCTTCGTTCATTGTAGAACTCACATCAGGGCAAGTTATGGAAATAATACAGTTCAAGGGTCCCGTCTTGCTCGTAACCTAGTCTTGGTGCAGATGTTGCCTAGCGTAGAGTAAGAAAACTACCGCCTCACGGGCTGTTCTTAATATTACTATCTTATCTCTCTCCTCGAAGAAATGAGAGGCGGTTAGAAACACAGTATTCTTGTGTCAGGTCATTTCACAGGTGGAAATACCTCGGAACGGAAGGATATAATCAAACTATGGCTTCTAGAAGAGGTTTATATTTCTTCACCCGTGTCTTACTACCCGTCTGGGATATACCCGTGGACACACCAATGGTTCTTCAGTAATAATGTGTATGTTACAGTCCGACACGCTAGATCGGACTAGGCTGAGTCAATACATTCAGTAGTTCGGATAAACCGGTACATCCTAATGTTTTTAGGTAATACTAGTTTTAATCCTTCTTAACCTATACGATGAATCGACCTTGTACATCTTTCCTCATGCACAGTTCATGTATAAATGTTAATAGCTAACCTAAGATAACCTAACCTAAACTTAACCTGACCTAACCTAGCATAAACCTGGTTTGGCCTGATAAAATTGTAGGCCTTTTAGCTTATCCTAAGAGTTAAGCCAAAATTTCAGGATTAACTAATTTAGACTATTCTGAAAATTCTATAATGACACCTGGACACGGGAATCGAACCCGGGACCTTCGGCTTACTACGCAAATGCCGAAGATCCCGGGTTTGATTTTTGTGTCCAGGTGTAGTTTTTCAATTTTCAGAATATGATATCTAGATGGAGCATTCCTCTCTAAAAAGCACAAATAATAGCTTCGGCTATTTGATTCTTAATAATTTAGACTAGGCTAAACTATCACAACCTGAGGCTCTTAGATTTTATATATTCGGTATAGTCCGATCTAGTTTGTCCTGGAATCGGGTTTGGACGGTAAAGTATTTATATATATATATTTCTAGCTACCCGCCTCGGTGGCGTAGTTAGCCAACGCGCTAATTTCGTGTCGATCTGGAGTGCTGAGGGCGGGGATACATAGGTTTGCATCTCGGTCTAGTGAATGGGGGGTAGTTTTCCAAAATGGTTTTCCCTTCTCCCTCCACCCAAATGCGGGTTCATTTCCTCTATATTAAACCTTCCAAATTCCTAACTCATTAGTGTAATTAGTACTTAAGCGTATAAACCGAGCGGGTAGTAATACGCGGTGCTATATGAATAAATAAATAAAAACTTCTAGTTATTATTTATTCAAGAACTCTGTTTTAGGTAGTTTACATAACAAACATATACAATATTCTTCTTAAGCTCTACTTCTTACTACCCGCACGGGCTATACGCATAGGTACTATAAGCTTTAATGGGCTAAAAATGGGTTGGGTTGAATTTCTAGGAGGTATGCTCGCATTCATGTGCAGGGGGAATGGAAAGCCATTTAGGAACAAACTTCCTGAGTTCAACCAACAGGGATTCGAACTATGATATTCCCATGATTACTAGTCTAGTATATTGCGAGAGAAACGCCTTTAAACATTTGACCACCGACAGGATCATAATTAATTAATATTTAAAAATACATCGCTTTATCACCATTTATTGACACTAATAATGTTAGTTTAAATATTAACTTCCTCAAAAAATATGTTATAATATAATGTTAGTTAATGTTCTTCATTATTAAACTGTTTTAAAAATATGTTTTGGTGTTACTAAGCAATTCAATAAAAAAACTAATTACAATATTTTATTATAAGTCCATTTTAACCTTCTGTGACGTGCGAAGTTGCATTTTCGCAACAGAGGTAATTTGGTTTATAATTTTTTTTAATTAAAAGTAAATAGGTCAGATCCTCTTTAAGAATTCCTCAGTAATTATTTCCTGTTGCGTAGTATTATGTCATCAAACATGTAAAAACAATGTATATTTCCTTAGATACGGGAGTTTTAAGTGACGCTATGCAGGAATATTGTGAATATGCAACGGCGCCAGTCGTGATATCATACATGTCTGACACATTGCCACTGTACGTTTAAAATAAAATAACACAGTTATAATAATGAAGTAATTAATCAGTAATTTAGGAATAGAGTAAATATAAAATAGTGCCTAACAATATTTTGCTATATTTTTCTAATAATATGTTATGTTTTTGTAATAGATTAATATGGTTGTAATTTTCTTTTTTTAATTTAAATTTACAAAAACTAAATACTATTCAGTTATTTATTTGATAACATTGCTTCAATAATAATATTGTGTAACAAAGTATTTGTTTGTGATTAATATTTAGACCACTATCAGATGTTTCAAAAATGCAAAGGTGCCAGTCCTCCTGTTAGTTTTTAGTACCAGTCCCCGAAGATTAACTAACTTTGTGTCAATATCTGAGATATAATAATTATATATTTTAAAAAATATTATATTTAATAAGATAATGAAGTTGAAAAACGTTCAAAGTAAATAATAATAATAAAATGTAATGTTATTATTATTATTTGTAGTAAAAACATTTCTCCAAATTAACAGTGTTCTCTAATACTAATAGTTTATCAGTTATATTGTGGTCAGTGCTAAAATTCAATTCAGGTGTCTTGATTTCAAAAAAACCTTTTACTTTTTTTCTAGTAAATTCAGGTACATTTATTATAAATTTTGCCGTTCCAATCACTACCACATAAGTGTTTTTTAAATTTGGACAGCATGGACGTGTAGCAATATACGCTGAATATAAAATTGAATTGTTTAAACTATTTAGTCACTTTCCAAAATTAAATAAATCAAATGGAAAGATCCATCGCACAGACTTTCTCTCTATCTTATTACATATGCATTTGTTAAAAACTCTTAAGTTTTCTGAAAAGAAATAATATACATCGTTGCAGAAACAATCCACCAAAGTTCATTTATGAAATTTAATAATTCATACTGTTAGGGAAATATTGAGAAAAGAGTAATCTCTCTGTCTACAAAATCAATTTCACATTTCAAAGATATTTAATAATTATATATATATATATATATATATATATATATATATATAGGCCTACTATATATATATAGGCCTACTATAAGCTCAGAAATTATAATTTTTATGAAAATATAAAAAAATGTTAATGTTGCTACAACTCAAAATGATACGTTATTTCGTCTTTAATTAGTTTCGGAAATATGATCAATATTAGAAAATTCTGCTTATATATAGTAGCCTTAAATTCTTTTTCAAAGGAAAACGAGAGTTTAAATTTTGACTGTAATTTTTAAACAGTGTCTAGATACAAAATTAAATCAAAATTGTTCAAACAAATTCTGAAAAAATACATTTTTATTTTATTTTAGCCCTTAAGAAAACTACCTTTAATTTTAGGGTTGGATTTATATATTTCCAAAAAATTTCAAGGTGGTGCCCTAATAAAAACCCTAGATCCTAAGCCTTAACCCAATTGGTTTAATAGTTTTGGCTCTAGGCCAAAATACAGACGTACATACAAAGAGACTGACGGAAAAGACTATTTTTTCTGTTCCAGAGGGTCATGAATTGTTGAAATTGATCAAAATCTTAAGTTAGATTGTTTTTAAGAACACAATAATTCTCTCTCCATGGGGCTGAGAGAAAAAAAACTCAAGTAATAAATACCAAATATATATTTTTTATGTTATTTGACTAAAGAAGCGAGCGTGTTTGTTCTTGAAACAGAGCAAACATTTACAAAAATGGATTTGGCAGTAAGGGATGACGTGTCTAGGGTTCATGATCAGGGCCCGTATTTTTTTTTCAGATACAAGGGACACGACCGGTCGCTCGGAACTGTGCAGAGACAATGAGTTGTTGGCTAGTGGAGGGCGGGGGGAGGGGGGGGGAGGTCTGAGTGTGATTTACCCGGGGACCAACCCCTTCGATCGCATCTTCTTGCTACAAACACTTTCAACCCTTATTTACACCCCCCGTGGGAAGAAAAATCTAGTGTGTTTCCACAATCTTGAAGATTCGTTCGATAACTTTTATTCTTTCGCCGAGTTTGTATAGTCCAATTTTAAAGAAAGGAACTTTAAAAAACTTTTTTTTGTTGAATTGACTATACTTACTATATTTACTATATTTTTCTATATTTTAATAATTTAATTATTAATTTATAATTTACTATATTTTAATTTGGTTTTATTGGTGTTTATTTTTATTTAGATAAAGCAATAAATTTAGTTCACATGACTTGACGTATGAATATGTTCAAGTATATCTAGTAGCTTTTCTAAGTGTCATATAAGACCGTTTCCATGAAAATTGGATTGTGTTACCAGTGGTACTATTTGATAGTAGACCTATTCACTAATATTGGGACAATGTTTGAGAGGCAATTAATTAAAGGAGAATAAGGAAGCAAGTCAGAGTGAGAGCTGGATAAATTAGGTAGGAATAAAGAGTAAGAACTGGATAAATAATGGATAAAAGATAGATCTACTCCGGTTGAGGTCACCTCAAAAGATAATTTTTTCACACCTTGTGAGGTATTAACGCGCTAAGGATGAAATACAAGAATAAATAATTTTATTTAGCACCGTGTCTTACTACCCGTTTGGGTTATACGCTTAAGTACTAATTACGCTAATTGATTAGGAATTGGGAAGGTTGAATTTAGAGGAAGTGAACACGCATTTGCGTGGAGGGAGAGTGGAAAACCATTTAGGAAAAAACACCCCCAGTTCACCCAACCGAGATTCGAACCTCGACCTCCCTATCCTCGGCGGTCGAGCTTAACACGACTAGCGCGTTAGCCAACTGCGCCACCGAGGCGGGTACATATAAAAAATCTAAGGAGAGTCCAAATGAGGTGTTACAAATACAAGGCCTTTCTTATGTCATAGTCTGTGAGAGTCAACCTCGTTAGACTTGAGGTAAAGTGATTTCCTCAGGACCCGATATTCATGGATTCAAA
Source organism: Timema podura (assembly GCA_033556935.1). Lineage (NCBI taxonomy): Eukaryota > Metazoa > Arthropoda > Insecta > Phasmatodea > Timematidae > Timema > Timema podura. Next base: position 30,581,859 of record JAVRXN010000006.1, on the reverse strand, counting down.
CGGAACTTGTGCTGCGGATTTTTATCACTCTTGAGAAATCCACTTACCTCTACTGTGTTTAAACTCACTACCATCGGGTCTTAAGCTGAGTACTTTAACCCCCAGACCACTGAAGTCAACGTCTACGTATCAGTGTAGTAATAAAGATGAGGCTTAGGATTAGGAAAAATATATTGATTATTCGATATCTAACGTCAATTGGTTTAGGAGTCTCAAAACATTATCCTCTTCATTTTTATTGTTTATAAATCCAGACTGAAAGGGATTTTATTTCTATTGTTTTAAATATATAACTTATAGTTAGAGACACCGATATTTCGCGAGGCTTCACGAGTTGTGTTTTTACGAACTTTTACTTAGCACATTAAAATTAAACATAATTAAACATCATTATGGCATTTTTGAGTGAAAATATTAACGCAAAATAGAACGAAATTAAATCTATTCGCGAAATTGACAATTTTGCCATGTAGACGCGAATTATGGCAATTGTTTTCTATTCAAACGCGAATAAATAATAAAACATTGCTGACATTGGAAACCATTCTAAGACTTGGACAAAAAATAAAAATAATACCAACTGAACCAATATAATTTTCTTTCAAAAGAATATTTATTTCCCTCATCCAAAGACTTGCTTTAAAAATTGTTAAAACTGGCTACTACAGCGGCCATATTGGGCACCAAGGCAAGTATTTAAAGAATTAAAAGCAAAAAACAACGCCATGTCTAAGCTAGAGTGAGATCTCTCTAAACTCATATCTTTGGCATCCTGATGACGTCACTACCATCATGGTCGTTAGATATTGACATTGCTTTAGTAAGATCATTTTGTTTTTTAACTCTCCTCTATTTATTTAATATCTAAACATGCCTAAAGTTTTAAGTATTTTTGAAAGAGAACGTGAGTTTGGAAAAGAAGGATTTTATATATTTGATAAAGTTAAAAAAATAATTATGTGCAAATTGTGCAACACACGCGTTGACTGGTTCAGAAAAGACACGTGTTTGAAGCACATTAATTGTGCTTTGCATAAACAGAAAAAAAGTAATGTTTCTGAATCATCAAAACAAGCAACCCTTGAAAATTCTCTAATAAAGTCTAAAAACTCAAAAGAAGACCGCAAATAATTCATTATGGATACCACAAAAACATTTATGGTAGCAAATATTCCCATTGAAAAACTAGATCATTCTTCTATCCAATGTTGGATGGATAAATATGTGAAAGGTAACCATTTTGCAAGATTTTTTAAAATTTCTTTTATTATTTAAAAATCAAAAGCAAATAAGGACCTATTATTTTCCGATTTTATTTTACTTATGACAAAATAGTGTTTTTTTTTAACACTTTTGATTTTTTACTAATTTATCAAAAAAATATATGAGATAGAAATGTTTGATTTGGGTTAATTTTAAGATGCTTAACTTTAAGTACAAATAGTTAAATAGCCTAATAAATTAGTGCATACACACTTTGTCAACCAACATAGCCTAATATTAGTTTGTTCTATCAAAAATTAGTATGCCTACAATTCGGTTTTAGGTGGAGGAGACCTCCCTAAGGCAAAATCTATAAGAAGTGTTTCGATCCCAGAAGTTAACCAAAGTCAAGAGTATAATATCAAGAATAATGTAAAAAATCAGCAAGTGGCAATTCTTTGTGATGATACAACTGATAGAAGAGGACAGTGTGTTTTTGTTATTTTGGTGAAAACATTACGTGCTGATTCGAAGCAAAGCTTGTTTGTTGGTGCAGTTAAAGTTTTGCAGAACGCTTCAGCAACTGAATGTTCACGGGCACTTGTGGACACCATCACCAAGTATGAGATTCCTTATGAAAATGTAGTTTGTGTTGTGACAGATGGTGTGTGTTACATGACGAAATGTGTGACTTCTTTGAAAGTTCTCTTATTCGATGATTTTCTGCATATACAGTGCTGGGACCACAAACTTAATTTGGTCCAAAATTATTGTTCAGTAGAGCTGCCGGGGCTGAATGAGTGTGTAGCTAAAGCAAAGGCCGCATTTCTGAACACTCGAAAGAGAAAACATAATTATTATCTAGCATTTCTAAATGAAAAATACAGTAAAGGTGAAAAGTCTGCTAAGCTATTTCCAAACCCAGTTTTAACGCGATGCAACTCTTGGTTTTGTTCAGTGGTGTACCGACTGTGAATATTTGGTGGATCTAGTGGAATATTTTTCCACATTGGAGGAGGTGACAGCAGCACTTAAGTACTTCCAGGATATGTCAAATGATAAAGTAACCCTAATGTTGATTGAATGCCAAGCAACATTTTTAATTGAACACTGTTCTGAATTGGTGGAATTAATTACTATACTCGAAGGTTCTACCTATGCCTTTAATCATAAGCTGTATGGTAAAGTGACAGAGCTACAAAGTAATTTTAAACTGATTTCTGACATGAACTACGGAGAGAAAACACAGGAAAAATTGAAAATTCTTCCAACTCTAAAACAAGCAAATGTCAAAAGTCAGTTTCAATCTTTAGGACGGCAGTGCCTTATAAAGCTGAATTTACTCCATCAGTCAGACACATCCAAAACATTTTTTGAAAACGTTGGTACTCTTTTTGACACTCGCTCGATTGGTACAAAACCAGTTAATTCTGATCTCTTCCAATCAGCTCGGAAAATACCATATTTAAAATCCTGCTCTGAAATTAATTTTCAAAGAGGATACTGTGCGCTGCAGACACAAGTGAGAGCTTTGCAAAACAATAGTAAAAAAGTTGACATTTTGGACATATTGTGTGGACTGTAAGAAGACCATGAAGAGTTTGCCATCAACAGCATAAAAGAAACATGGATTCCAGTATCTAATGTTGACAGTGAACGCGTATTTTCAGTATATTCCAACATTATGTCAGACGAGCAGACTAACTTGAAAATCGAAAATTTGGAAACAATGTTGTCTTTGTACTTTGGTGATTGACGTGAAGTATGTTGAAAAAAAGTACGAACATTTTTGTCTTATAAAATAATTCAGTGCAAGTACTTTCTAAGCTATTTGAGTTAATTTATTACCATTACCTTAAAAAACCTCTTAAAACTTTTTATACCGAAAATCAGGGTCTTACCTTTTATTTACCGAAATTCAACTTTTTATTTAACGAGATCAAGTAATTTTATTTACCAATTTTATTTACCGCAAATCATGGTTTTACCCTTTTATTTACCGACTTTATATACCGAAATCCAACTTTTTATTTAACGAAACGATTAACGATTGGTTTTATTTACCACAAATCAGGGTCTCTACTTATAGTAAATTTAACTGATTATTTTTGTAAAATAGGTTGTTTCAACAATATCAAAATTTCTGATTGGCCTTCAGTATTACAACAATGTTCTTACGATTAGGACTGGGAGGATAGTTTAATAAGCTGATTCTCGTTTTTCTGATGAGAGATTAGGAAAATACCTTTTGAAAATAATATAAATGTACAGTATATAAAAAAAATTCATATAAAGGGCATTATTTTGGAAACAACACGCACCTTTTTCGGCCAGAAAATATTATATAGTGTGCTCTTAGTGTTTATAAACATAAATAAAGATGCAGGTGTGATATTGAAGATAAATAATAGTAAAGATACGTTATAAAGTATTTACCTGTATACTTTAATTCGAATACTAAAAATCTACGGTACAACAAATATATATTAAGGCCCTAGGCCCTTTCGAGTGCAAATCTAAAACTTATTTTGTGGGATGATGGGGGGAAGGGTGAAAGGCGTGGCGTGGTTTCACAACCTACCAAAGTATCCTTCCGCGCCAACAAGAACGGATGGATCACGGTAACCGTAGATGGCGCTAGCTACCGGACAGGTCTTGTGGAAAAATCATACGTTTGGAAATACCAGTTTTCTCGAGAACGAGTGAAATTTTTATGTTAATATTTTTAACACTTCTTCTAAGATAATGTATCGATGTTTATTAATTGTTACATTTTCTTATTCATTGGGATGAATCCAGCAGTTTTCTATTGAAAAATGTCAATTTTATCGATATTTGGTCATTGTTAAAATTATAGAGGAGCTGTGTATATACAAAGTATAACTTAATCAACATGCTTCTATTCTTGAACAAACCGTTTCCGAAAAGCAGATTGCAAAACAATAAATATTCTTGAAGATAACTATTTGTTCCAATGGCTCTGCATTTCCACGCCAAATGTAAAGGGCCAATCGCCTTTATTGTTATACTACTTATAAAATTCGTAAATATAAAAATTCATTAAAAACAAACCCGCCTCGGTGGCGTAGTTGGCTAATGCGCTATGAAATGCAGTTTTTTTTAAATAAGTTAAGAGCCACTTTTAACATTTATTAGTCTGAATATCTCTCGATTACAATTCTGGTTATTAAGAAATTTATATTGAGGTTTCAAATCCTGGTTCATTAAAAATCACTGTTGATTTCATTTATCGGTTCTGCTTGTGGTTCTTGTTAAACTCTCCGGTTCTAATCACAGTCGGGTGTAATGAGTGTGGTTTTCACTCTAAAATTAATTTTTCCTCTTTCATATTCCATTAAATGACTATCTAACATAATCTATGTCCATAATTGAAAGATTCGTGGCATCCAGAACATAGTTTCTCCATCAAATCCCTGAACTGACACTCATCTCTTTGAAATACATTTGAACTCTATACGTCCAGAAACGTCCCGGTCCACCAAAGGCTATTTTAACTTCAGGTCTGCTTACTGTAATGTTGTGTACAGGTCTGGTGTCAACTATACGTGCCACATAGCCATTCAACCTCATTCTGGTCATCTTGATTACCATTAATATGTTAGGGGATTCATCCGAACAATGAAACTCTTCATTATATAACTTTCTTCGTCCTTCTCCTCTTTGTCCATTCGTAGGTATAATTATTTAATGTAATTTATGTTTGTGTTCCTCAACAGGTACTAAAATGAGTTGAAATAAAAATCTGCCTTTGTCACGATTGATAAATAATATAATAAACTTTGATATAGTAACAATAATAATGTTATAACATGTAATAAATATTTTCCTAAAGATAAACTTGTATTTTGTGAAGATTTCTTGCAGCCAAAGTCCAACTTTATTTCTTCTCCACTCGGTATCCTCCGAGTGTGTATATATCTCTTGGGGGTACGAACTAGGAAACAAAGTACCAACATTTCACATCGAAACCCACCCAACTTGCATCTTCTGTGTTACACTGCCTTGCTTTTGTTACCTCCCTCCCTCCCTCCCAACCAACACACGGTTCTCAAATTGTTCCACTTTATGGTTAAGAGAGAACCGCAGAACCCTCTCTTCTCCAGAGAAATGGTGATGATGTGTAGACGACGATGGGAAATGAGCCCCGTACAGTCGTTTCTAATAAAATAGACACCTTAAACTTGATTTAAAGGTGGGTTGGAGTTTTAAAGTATCATAAACAGTATCAGATAATTTGAACCTAAGTACAAATAATCCTGTGACGTATCAGGAATAAGATGGGATGTAAAGAGATGCTAGGTAAGCTCAGTAGTTGGTGTACTTGTATGAGTACCTGAATGAGCTTTCGAGTTCCTATTTCCATGGAGTAAATACATAAGATCTATATTTTAAATAATACTTTAACTTTACATCCATTACTGTCTACAGATTGTGGTCCGAGTCAGTTTTCTATTCAAGCTATGTGTTTTCCACTACCAGCTGGCTAGGCTTGTCGTAGCTTCATATTACTTATAATCTTTCTTAAGGTGGGGTGCTAGTGAGCGCCAGTTTAGTGCATTAATTTTGCAGTTTTTATAGCAAAAACATTTTTTGGCAAAAATAGATAAGATATTTCTTCTACAGAAACATAGAGTTTAGCTTTCTGCACACGCTAATCTCAAGAGTTCTTGAATATCTCTCATGATAATAGCGGCATTTGGTGACAAACTTTTTAAATGCAGAGAAAAAGTTGTCACTAAATTCCAGGACACCCTTGACAGATATTAAAGAACTGTTAAGATTAGCATGTGTGGAAAACTAAACTATATGTTTCTATAGAAGAAATATTTGATTTATTTTGGCCAAATAAATATTTATGCTATAAAAACTTTGAAAATACTGCCCTAAACTCACGCTCACTAGCACCCCATCTTAAGACTAAGACAGACACAACATCCAGTCCCCGGCCGTTGATTTATCAATGTGAAAGTATAGTTCCACATTTCACCAATGATACATATTTCGGTCATGCTGGGAATTGAGCCCGTGACCCCTAGCTCAATAGGCAGACACGCTACCGACTGAGATAAGATGTCGGATTTTTAAATCATACCCCTTTTGTAAAATTAACTTACACAACTAGACTCTGGTTTATGTGTTGATATACAAATTCAAAATGCGTTTTAATAAATCTTGTGGATACATGCACTTTATTTGTGTGTTGAACATCAAAGAAAGTAAAATAAACTGTCCAAAGTTTGAGTCTCGTTTCATATGTGACACAGCGTATGGATACTCTCATCAGTGGTAGTGTAAGGTCGGTGGGAGGGGAGGGGTAGTATTGCTAGTGCGATGTTTGAAACTTAGAACATCTTGAAGTATGACAATCGGGGACACTGAGGGAGGAACATTTGATTGGGGAGTGAGTAGCGAGCCCATTTTATTTTATTTAAATTTAAAAATGATACCTCGCCACGGTAACCAAGTTCGGGATATTTGGCTTAGAGTGATAATGCTCTAGCCATTGAGCTAGCCAAGAGTCGTGCTGTGCCCAGGGTAATTTCTTCACTCATTTTAAGGCAGATTATGTGATGGGCGTGTGGAAATCTTAAGATTCATATGAGTGATCAATTAATATCAATTTCATATGATATTATAGACTATGATATTCAGAATATATAAAATGATATTTAGAGGACGCTATAACCATAATTAAAAATACAATAGCTTGGCTATTTAATCAACCGACATTTTGTAAAATAATACGGGATCTCAGCAGAATATTTGAGTCCAGCATTTCAAGTACAGTCCAATACTTATAGCCAGAAACTTATCTGACCGCTAAAAGAGTTTTATAAGATATTACTTTAAGTATTCATACCTCAATTCGTATGAACTGCAGCTGTCTCTTTTGATAGATAGTATACATATATCCCCTATGAAATAATACTTACCGACCAAGCGTAGCAATGTCATGTTTTAATCCGACCATTTGGCATTTTTTGCCATCCGTCCGTCTGTCCGGGTGTTTTATTCCATGATAACTGCCAATTGTGTGGACCATTTTTAACGAAATTTGGAAGGACAAATCTTCTGAACCCAAGCGGAATGAGGTGTGTACCTTATATAGTTTTTCAATTTAACTATACATTTCCTAACGGTAGTTATTTAAAAGATTGTTAGTTTATTAGTTCATCTCAAGGGATTTTATATTAAAGCTCTAAGCAATCGATCTAGTATCTAGAGCGTGTTTTCGTACATTTTTACATATATTGCATAACTGACGTATCATACCACACGAACAACGGTTATTATCTATGAATATAATGTACTTTTTAATATGCTATTAATTTGGTTTAAGTCTAAATTGATCACCGAATAAATGTATAAAATTGAAATCCAAAGAGAAATCTTAAGTCTGTATAACCATGAAGTCTATGGTTTACATAACTAATGGTACTACAGTAACATTTTAAAAATATTGACCGATATAAAATATGTAGCTGTTTTAATAAGATACTTTTCATATAAAATAAGCAGTGCCTTAAGAAGTCAAGGAGGTTATCTGACATATCTTCGTAGTAAGAGTAAATACATTTTGTGCTGAGGAAAATAACAAATAATTCAGTTCAAAGTACCTATAAATATGGCCAGTGTTTTCGTTATTAATTCAGTAAATAAACTTGTACCGGAAACCCTGTCAACTATCGCGAAAAAGCCAGTGAATTAGTTACTAAGAAATATGAGAAATGCTTTGAATACTGTCATTTTTTTAATACTTGTTTTGGGTATTTTTAATCTGATCAAAATATATAACTTTTTAATTAAAAGGGTTTGTGTACATATAAATCAAATGCCTTATTAACATTTGAAACCATATGTCAAGTACTTAGAATTATAAATTTATTTATTAAATTCATTCGGTTAAAACCATTTTTCTCAAAACTTTCTTCAAAACATGATCATTTATTATACCCACTTTTGTTTGAAACCAAGGGAATTTCTGTTCACTGTGCTATGTAATAATACTGGTCACGTCTCTGCGCATGCGTCTATACTTACACATCTTTGAAAAATATTATATATTTTACTATCTAATTATGCAAAAGTTCACAATATAGCCTATCTTAATTTTTTGAATAGTTTCCATGCTAGTTAGTCATTTACACGTTTATAGTTGACTTGTACTTAGTTCAGTATTGAAATAGTAATGAAGACATTGAGCTTATGGATGGGGAAATATAGTGAAGTAAGTATTATTCTTGAAGTGTCTATAGTCTACCGTAACAGAGTGTACGTACTAAGGTGAAAGGTTTTAGTGTCAGGGAAAGGGAAGCGGAAGGAACATTTTCTTGATTCCAACGTTACATAACTATCAAGTTATAAATGACACAATTTTAGTGGCGGAAAGGAGAATCCAGAATTACTAATATTTTAGCGAGGAAAATAATTGCACAACTACTCGGAGATAATGTTTAAATTAAATCAAAGGAATATTTTATTATAATTATTTAGGTAATACGTTCCGCAATAAATATAAAAACCGTTAAATGACGATGACTCTTAAAACCTCCTAAATAGAATATACTATAATATATTATAGGATTGGTGTGTGTGTATGTGTGTGTGTTAATAATTAAGGTGGGCGCCACTCCTAAGGATTACGCTTAAAAAAAAAATTCTTCATATGCTAGCTCTGGCCGTGGCTCAATGATCCTTAAAACTCGACACCAGTAGGTGTGCTAGTGAACACTTTCGGTATAATGCTAGGATTAATTTTTGTCTAATGATACTACAAGAATTGTACCAATATCTTTACAAGAATTGGAGAAAATACATATTATAATACCACGTTGAACAAAATACGTTACATAAAAGTGCATCAAATAATGAAAATTGTACTAGGTAAACCTGCTATAAAAAAAATACACCACAATTTAAAGAGTCTTTGGGTAATTATTATTACTATTCTTTCAATGTTTCCACATCCCAATCCTAAATATGAGCGTTTATGTAATTACATTACTGAGATTACAGCCTAGAAAATAATAATAGCATTTACATATTATTTCTAATAATTTTCATGTTTATTTGGTAAGTAGTAGTAATAATTTATAGTAAGGCTGAATCTTCTTTTTTATTCCCCTCTCCTTATTTTATATACTAGTTTTCTTCTACGATGATGACATGTTCCGGTAATTTTTCATCATCTTCAAGTATCATTTGTATTAAAGATGATTCAAGTTATTGGAAATTTGTTAAAATTTTATCTAGTGTGATGACCGCAAACTTTCCAATAATATGAAGTAAAATCAATCATCTTTAATACAAATAAGACTTGAAGATGGTGAAAAATTAACGAAACAAGTCGTCATCGTAGAATAAAACTAGTATATAAATAAGGAGAAGGGAATAAAATATAAGATACAGCCTTACTATAAAAATTATATATACGTATTATGTTTTTAGCGATGTATATATAAGTGGTGGTTTTAAACTAACTCCCTAATTTAAAAGGCTAATAACTTGACTATTTATTGATATATTTTTATGAAACATAATGTATCTTCTGAAAATTGGAAAAATAACACCTGTACACGGGTCCCGTGTCCAGGTGTCATTTTTCAATTTGCAGAATATGATATCTAGATGGAATAATTCCCACTAATAAGCATAGATAATAGCTTCGGCTTTAAATTCATAATGTATTTTGTTCCTTGCAGGTTGAGAAATGAGCAGCCGTCAGCAGGTGAACATGATAAAACAACGCTTGTTATTGTGCAAGCGAGCTCAGCTGGTCTCACATTACGAAGTCTGGCAATCAGTGAAACAGTTCAGTGATGGTGGCGGAGCATTTGGACTTCATGTTGTGTTGGATCCTAAGACTATCAAGAGCTCTCATACAAAGATTATGAATACGGGATGATTGTCCCGATAGCAGCAGATGTGGTCATCCCTCAACATCCAATTTGGAGAGAAACTTGCAGGTGAAGCAGAATTTCTTCAGGAGATTTCCAAACGAAACAACAATTCAGGCTGCTCGTGAAAGTGGTCTACACAGGCATACAATCCTAACACTCCTCAAGAAAGACTTAAACTGTTGTGCTTGGAGGAAGCAATACTGCCAGCAACTATCCACAGAAGACTGTGATCATGGAATGGATCATGCTTGGTTGGAATTCAATGATTTGGCCCAGTTGTTTGCTATAATTTTCAGCGATAAAGAGATATTTCATATGGCAGTGAAGAGGCGGGTTTTTAACAGCCATAATTGTCTTTACAGGGCATGAGATGATCCTAAAATATTTGCTGAAAAGATGCATAACCGAACCAAGGTCATGGTTTGGTGCAGCACGACAGAAACACAGGTTGTGTGTCCATTCCATATTCGGGACACAATGAATGCAGATCGGTAGGTAAGAATGCTGAAAAATAATTTTTGGCCTATTGTGTCAACTTGAGACAACCTCAATGACCTCATCTTCAAGATGGTGGGTGCCCTGCCACGTTTGGCAATCAATGTCCATGGTTAGCTAAACAACCAGTTTCCAGGACATTGTCTGGGTCAACGAGGTAAACAGGAATGGCATGCACGAAGTACTGACGTCATGCACTAAGAGTTTTTATTGTGGGGGTGAGCGAAGGAGGAGGTTTATCTCACCAAACCTCGAACTCTGGATCAACTGGATGAGTGGATTAGGCAGGATCTGGTCAACACACTATCCTATTCTCTGATGAAAGCAGTTGCAGACATTCCCAAACGTTTACAGAGATTTTTGGAAAATGCTGGTGCCTATGGTGAAAAATAATATAGCCGGAAATTCAAATGCAGTGAGCTCCATAAACAAACTTGTTTTATCAAATCTATCAATAAATAGTAAAAAGTTATTAACAATTGTGCATAAAATTTAAAGAGTTGTAAGACGTGGTGCTAATAATAATATTATCAATTTAAATTTGGGAGTTAATTTACACCCATCCTGTATAGGAGAATTAAATTCAGAGATAAAATGCATTTTTTTTTTCCATATGGGTCAATAAATAAAATATTATGTGCTGTAAAATAAATTAATTCATAAAAGTATATTAATAATTTTCATTCTAAAAATTATTCCCTTAAAATATTAAAACAGAAAAAATGTACTTCTCTTATGCCATAAGGGTAGAAAGATAAATATTTTTCGAACAATGTAGAATGATTAAAAATATATATTAGGTGCAGGGGCCGATAGCAGGACAGACACAATGCTTCCTGCACTAACGGCAGCATAATTATAGCTCTGTGTTGCCAGTGGCTGTGCTAGCAATGATCACCAAAAATAAATAGGATGGAAGTTAAAGTAAATGTAATCACATTTGCGTGGAAGGATATTGGATAGTCATTCAAGAAAACCAATCTTATCACACCTAACTCCAACTGTAACCCTATGCGAACTTTCCCTAGTCTACGTGTCCCATGTAGCATTTTGTCTCTATACAAATTTACTTACCTACATATTCTAAGGAAGTGATTGGCAAACTGGCTGTCCCCGATCGACGGATAAACTTAATAAAGGTCCAGTGATCCTTCATCGTTTCTCCTGTATGTTTATTCTTTTTTTCAATGTAACTTATATATATTATATATATATATATATATATTTATTTGAATTTAATCTTAACTCAAAAACTTATGTATTCACCTTTATAAAAATATATTTAGAATAGTTAAAATATACTATTTCTAACTACACGATTTAATGTGTTTTTGTATAAAAATAATAATGACAATATAAAAGATAAAATATATTTTGGTCGCACTCAATTATTATTTGAAATTACTTGTTATAATTAAGAGTTTACTTAAATATTGTCTTTTAATAGTTATGTAGTTTTCTTAGGCGATCGATTGATAAATTGCCGCGATATCGAGAGGTCAATTGTGATATTATTTCGGTAACCAAATCGTAAACAATAACATTATAATCTCGTAAGTTGATGGTCTTACTTAAAATAGTGCATATATTGTCTCTATTTTGGACTAGTTTTATACAGTCCACCTCATAATACCCTATCCCTATCTTGAGCTAGTTATATCCAGTCCACCTCGTTACACCCTATTTCTATCTTGAACTAGTTCTATCAAGTCTACTTATTTACACCCTATTTCTATCTTGAACTAGTTCTATCCAGTCACTTATCTACACCCTATTTCTATCTGAACTAGTTCTATCCAGTCCACTTATTTACACCCTATTTCTATCTTGAACTAGTTCTATTCAGTCCACCTAGTTACAACCTAACCCTATCTTGAACTAGTTCTATCCAGTCCACTTATTTACACCCTATTTCTATCTTGAACTAGTTCTATCCAGTCCACTTATTTACACCCTATTTCTATCTTGAACTAGTTCTATCCAGTCCACTTATTTACACCCTATTTCTATCTTGAACTAGTTCTATCCAGTCCACTATTTACACCCTATGTCTATCTTGAACTAGTTCTATCCAGTCCACTTATTTACACCCTATTTCTATCTTGAACTAGTTCTATTCAGTCCACCTAGTTACAACCTAACCCTATCTTGAACTAGTTCTATCAGTCCACCTAGTTACAACCTAACCCTTCTTGAACTAGTTCTATCCAGTCCACCTAGTTACAACCTAACCCTATCTTGAGCTAGCTACATCCAGTCCATCTAATTACAACCTAACCCTATCTTGAACTAATTCTATCCAGTCCACTTATTTACACCCTATTTCTATCTTGAACTAGTTCTATCCAGTCCACTTATTTACACCCTATTTCTATCTTGAACTAGTTCTATCCAGTCCACTTATTTATACCCTATTTCTATCTTGAACTAGTTCTATCCAGTCCACTTATTTACACCCTATTTCTATCTTGAACTAGTTCTATCAGTCCACCTAGTTACAACCTAACCCTATCTTGAAATAGTTCTATCCAGTCCACCTAGTTACAACCTAGCCCTATCTTGAACTAGTTCTATCCAGTCCACTAGTTACAACCTAACCGTATCTTGAGCTAGCTACATCCAGTCCATCTAATTACACCAGTAAACCTCATTACACCCTATATCTTTCAAGTCCATTCTAAAGATATCTTCTCATTTTCATCTAGATCTTACCATTAAGATCAACAACCAGAAATATCTAAACAAAATGATACTTTCCCCATCCAGGAGCGCAGTATACAATATAAGCGGAGTGATGAGTTATTTACTCGGCGGGATAAAATGAAGTATTAAAAAAAAATGTTCAATGTTGTGTCTGTCCTCCATTTTTTGAAAGCCAAGTGTTAGGACTGAACGACACACAGAGCTTTTAAAGAACTATTCCAGGCGCTCCGCTTGAAACGGAATACGTACAGGGATACTTCATCGTGTAAGAGGAACATGCATTATTAATGCGAATGTGATGCCCGGGAGCCGGGCTAAAAATACTGCAGACGAGCTGTGTTTCTAAAAACTCTGGATTTCACACGGATGTGGAAATTAAGTGAAGATTTAGTAGAATTTTCTATTTTTGACCAATATTATTTATCTGACTCAGGAATATTGTCATAGTAATGTTTGCCTTCCAAACGTACTATTATTATTAGCACCAAGTCTTACTACCCGTTTGGGCTATACACACTTAGGTTAGTGTGTAATGGTAGGGTGATTGTAAGATGAAATGGAGGACCTACAGTTTTAACGTGGGATCCGAACCACGGTGGAGGCCTGGCATTCCACACATTCACAAGTTGTGATTAATACACGTCTTGTCAGAGGTGAAGAAAGGGTTAGACAATCAGATAAATCTGACCTAGGATTGAACCCTGGTCCCTCAGCACAGAAGTCTGACACCTTACCCCTAGACCACCAGGTCACCCAAAACATAACAAATATGTTGTTTGATATTAGTTTCAATTTATTTTATATGAGTTGAATTTAGGTTAGATCTTCCAATGTCCATGGGCTTTCCAGAGGAAGTACTTTTTAATATACAAGGACCCGATTCTGTGGCCAAGTGAGCCAAGGTGTCACTCAACTGTTAGAGTGGCTTGATGATGATGGGGAGATCGAGGTTGGAATCTTGGTTGTGTGGATTTTACTAAGTGGTTTTCCACTCTCTTTTAACGCAAATGAGGGTATAGGCCTATTATATCTAAAATGATTCATTCTCTATACACAACGATTAAGTTATATATCATATTTGCGTATTGCCTGAACAGGTAGTAAGAGAAGTTGTTAAAAAACAAGGTTACGTAGTATGTGGAAAGATTGGGAAGATTATTTTCAATAATAGATTTTAAGTAAACTGCCCTTAAGTATATGTTCATCAAGAAAACAAGCAAAACAGCTTGTCAATCACAATAATCTTTCTTTATTTATATATTCTTAAACTAAATTATTCAAATATGTTTGACAAAATTTAAATTATAATAAATAACTTGTATACTACTCTAAAATTATTTATTTATAAAAATATAAACTTATGTATTCTTATTTATATTGAAAAAACTATTCCCAGATTGAATTCTATTTTCAAGATAACTTAAAAAAAATATCATAATTTTATATTTTTGTATTTCGTAAACCACCCTTAAATTAATTTATCTTAGATAAATAAAGATACATTATTATTGATAATAAAAATAGACCTGGTTGATAATTTTGAACAAAATCACTAAAGCTATTTTTTTAAAAAACATACAAATCTATAAAAAATAATCAGTATACTACTCATAGCAGATTTTTTTCCCACCAAAAACAACTATACAGCTTTATTTGTCAAATTCATGTAAACACTCCCCAGGAAGGCCTATATATTTTTAGTAATATTTCTATCACCTTTTTCAAAATAATTCAAATTCTTCAAAATCACTCATTACAAACGACTTTTTTTTCTAGTTTCTACCCAAAAGAAATTTTACAGTGTTATTTGTCATGACAAACACTCCCAAGATACTAATTTAGAACCAAATCGTTAAATCCATTTGTAAAATATTTCAACTTTAAATAAAATCAGTCATCAAAAATTCCAATAAATAAATAACAACCTCCAAAAACAATTACACACTGTTATTTGTCAAACTACACAATTTCCAAATAAACATTTAGAAATTAATCGTTTGAGCTATTAAGAAACAATTGGATTAGTCAAAGATTTCCCATCAGCAAACGACCCTTCAATGAATTTTCACCTTAAAATCAACTTTGCAGTGCTATTTGTTGTGTCAATCAAATTTTTATTTGCATTTTAAACAAAATTGTTTGAGCCACTCTCGGAAAATTATGAATTGACAAAATTTACTCGTTAGTAAACTACCCATAGTTGAAGGGATTCGGTAGGAAAAAAAAGTCTTATGTTAACACCCTCTAAAAACTAAATATCGAGTATGAACCAAATTCACTAAACTGTTTTGGAACCGTGGCCAGGGACAGACTGACAAAGAGAAAGAGACGGAGACCCATAGTATTTCAAAAATCCATTTTTTCCGCCTTCATGTTCAAAAAAATCGTGTGGATCAGTTATAATCACGAGACTGTTATTTTTTTTCACTATCACACAACTATTTCTTGATATGAGAAAGTAGGAACCATAAAAAGAAAAGGTTCAAACAAACCCGTGTCCCATTTGACCTTGTTTCCGAGCTTAAGATAAGTGGTGCAACTAAACTATAACCAAGGTACTCTATATCTCTCACCTATTGACCAGGCATGTTCTGTGGATTATTCTTGGTTATTACAAACACTTGACCCGCCTCGGTGGTGCAGTTGGCTAACGCGCCAGTCGTGTTGAGCTAGACCATCAAGGACGGGGAGATCAAGGTTCGAATCTCGGTCGGGTGAACTGGGGATGGTTTTACCTAAATGGTTTCCCACTCCCCCTCTACGCAAATGCGGGTTCACTTCCTCTAAGTTCACCCTCCAAATTCCTAATCCATTAGTGTAATTAGTACTTAAGCTTATAGCTGGTGCTAAATTATAATAATAATAAATAATACAAACACTTGGTATTTTTGAAAGAATGGAGCATTCTACGAATCCACGACCATGAATTCAGGCAGAGGGTGGCCATTTAAAGAAATTATTTTAAAGACAAGCAGCTCCAAATTACTGGAGTTCTAAATAATTATAACTCGAAAACAAGATAAAATTAAACACATGTTTGTATAAAATATTGTTCATGTTTATTATAACACTTGTTTACCACTAGAGTGGGCTCCCACATTTTACGAAGCACCATGCATAATTTATTTTGACTAATTAAATTATTTACAGATTGGCAAAGTTTTTAGTGACTCCACACAGGCAATTAGGGAGGTCAGGCTAATATGAGCAGGTGTGATATATGAGCATACCCGTCTGAAACTCTCCCCTTGGCAAGTATGTACTGCCACCTTATTGAAGAACGTTCAACTGCATCATAGCAACATAGCAACATAGCAACATAGCAACATTGCAACATTGCAAAATAGGTGGAAGTGTATGGCGATAATAAAATAATTACAGCGTCCTGTATTTATCAGTTTATGAAAAGGTACGTTTAAAATTAAGCTACTAAAATGTTTCCATAGTTTGTATAAGCAACAGGGACTACATTTATCTTTGTTTGGTCGTTATTTAAGCTCAAATGTAACATATTATTATATTATTACTTAGCACCGTGTCTTACTACGCGTTCGGGTTATACGCTTAAGTACTAATTACGCTAATGGATTAGGAATTGGAAGGTTGAATAGAGGAAGTGAACCCGCATTTGCGTGGAGGGAGAGTGGAATACCATTTAGGAAAAACCACCCCAGTTCATCCGACCGAGATTCGAACCTCGATCTCCTCGTCCTCGTAGTCGGGTCAACACGACTAGCGCGTTAGCCAACTACGCCACCGAGGCGGGTTAAAAATGTAACATAAAACCTACTCATTGCATCCCTGAAAAAAATTAATTTTAAAATCTCACCACAACAAACAAAATGGCTGAAACCCTTTGGGTGTGCTAATATTTTACTCTCATGCTTTTAATATGAACACTTGCAGATTTTTTTTCTAGATTAAAGTTGCTAAAATATCATTCATATTTATTGTATTTTGTAGACCTAATTGAATGAGCAGTTGAATAAAATAATATTACTTTTGGATAGCCTTACTGTTTCTTATGGAATAAAAGATTCTCTTAAGGTGCTCATAATTGCCTGGCTTCTCCTATGCACCTATTAAATAGATTGACCTAGTTTCCTTCATCCATGCGGACATTAGCACTCCAATCATCCTTAAAGAAGTAAATATATTTTAGTTACTGACCGAGAAGTTAGTTTCTATTCAAACGTGACTAATGGGAATTTCTTCTGTCTGTCTACCTATTTATCTATCCGTCTAATTTTTTTTTGCGATAACTACCAAATGTGTTGACCAATTATAACGAAATTGGGTATTCAATTTATTTGAACCAAAGCCAAAAAAATATGTACAATGTTTCTTTTTAATTTGCTAATAGGTTATCAGGAGTGACTGCTAAATTATTTCTATCGGTGTATTGGTTCCATGGCAAAAACCAAAATACGTTGAACAAATATAACGATATTTTTGAAAGATATTATTTTAACATTACTCAAAACATTAAAGAACACTAAGATTATACTGAAAGGTATCAGTACTACCTGTACACATTACACTATGACAGTATAATATAAACTGAACCATAGTGGAGCCATGTGAGATAGGTTTGATACTTTCAAGATAAACAAAAGGTACATTATTTTTCAATATGGTTATACATTTCATAATGGTGCCCGCTCAAAGGTATTCCGTTTAGAAGCTCATAAATGGTATGAATGTTTAATTCTAGGCAAGCCATTAAATAACAAGATATATTTAAAAAAGTTTATACCCTATGTTGCATGGCTAGTGTCCTAGTCGTCGGTTTTTTTTATGATTATTAAATATGCTAATAGGTATAACATACATTTTGTGACTCTCTAAATAGCTCATAAAATAAAAATAGCATATGGAAATCCAAAGCGAAATTGTGTAAAATATTTTAATTGGAAATCTATAAAGTAAAAATTCTAGTACTGTTTAGCTACGATAATAACATGGAGGGAGGTCTACTGTTCACAGAACTACTAGTAAGACTATAGTAACGATAATAACATGGAGGGAGTGAGGTCTACTGTTCACAGAACTACTAGTAAGACTGTAGTAACGATAATAACATGGAGGGAGGTCTACTGTTCACAGAACTACTAGTAAGACTGTAGTAATGATAATAACATGGAGGGAGCGAGGTCTACTGTTCACAGAACTACTAGTAAGACTGTAGTAACGATAATAACATGGAGGGAGGTCTACTGTTCACAGAACTACTAGTAAGACTGTAGTAACGATAATAACATGGAGGGAGGTCTACTGTTCACAGAACTACTAGTAAGACTGTAGTAACGATAATAACAAGGAGGGAGGTCTTCTGTTCACAGAACTACTAGTAAGACTGTAGTAAAGATAATAACATGGAGAGAGCGAGGTCTACTGTTCACAGAACTACTAGTAAGACTGTAGTAACGATAATAACATGGAGGGAGGTCTACTGTTCACAGAACTACTAGTAAGACTGTAGTAACGATAATAACATGGAGAGAGCGAGGTCTACTGTTAACAGAACTATTAGTGAGACTGTAGTAACGATAATAACATGGAGGGAGGTCTACTGTTCACAGAACTACTAGTAAGACTGTAGTAACGATAATAACATGGAGAGAGCGAGGTCTACTGTTCACAGAACTACTAGTAGTACAGTAGTAAAGATAATAACATGGAGGGAGCGAGGTGTACTGTTCACAGAACTACTAGTAAGAATGTAGTAACGATAATAACATGGAGAGAGCGAGGTCTACTGTTCACAGAACTACTAGTAAAAATGGTAGTAACGATAATAACATGGAGAGAGCGAGGTCTACTGTTCACAGAACTACTAGTAAGACTGTAGTAACGATAATAACATGGAGATAGCGAGGTCTACAGTTCACAGAACTACTAGTAAGAATGTAGTAACGATAATAACATGGATGGAGGTCTACTGTTCACAGAACTACTAGTAAGACTGTAGTAACGATATTAACATGGAGAGAGCGAGGTCTACTGTTCACAGAACTACTAGTAAGAATGTAGTAACGATAATAACATGGAGGGAGGGAGGTCTACTTTTCACAGAACTACTAGTAAGACAGTAGTAGCGATAATAACATGGAGGGAGGGAGGTCTACTTTTCACAGAACTACTAGTAAGACAGTAGTAGCGATAATAACATGGAGGGAGGGAGGTCTACTTTTCACAGAACTACTAGTAAGACTGTAGTAACAATAATAACATGGAGGGAGGTCTACTGTTCACAGAACTACTAGTAAGACTGTAGTAACGATAATAACATGGAGAGAGCGAGGTCTACTGTTCACAGAACTACTAGTAAGACTGTAGTAACGATAATAACATGGAGGGAGGTCTACTGTTCACAGAACTACTAGTAAGAATGTAGTAACGATAATAACATGGAGGGAGGTCTACTGTTCACAGAACTACTAGTAAGACTGTAGTAACGATAATAACATGGAGGGAGGTCTACTGTTCACAGAACTACTAGTAAGACTGTAGTAACGATAATAACATAGAGGAAGGTCTACTGTTCACAGAACTACTAGTAAGACTGTAGTAACGATAATAACATGGAGGGAGGTCTACTGTTCACAGAACTACTAGTAAGAATGTAGTAACGATAATAACATGGAGGAGGGAGGTCTACTTTTCACAGAACTACTAGTAAGACAGTAGTAGCGATAATAACATGGAGGGAGTGAGGTCTACTGTTTACTGAACTACTAGTAAGAATGTAGTAACAATAATAACACGGCGGGAGGTCTACTGTTCACAGAACTACTAGTTAGACTGTAGTAGCGATAATAACATGGAGGGAGGTCCACTGCTCACAGAACTACTAGTAAGAATGTAGTAACGATAATAACATGGAGGGAGGTCTACTGTTCACAGAACTACTAGTAAGAATGTAGTAACGATAATAACATGGAGGGAGGGAGGTCTACTTTTCACAGAACTACTAGTAAGACAGTAGTAGCGATAATAACATGGAGGGAGTGAGGTCTACTGTTTACAGAACTACTAGTAAGAATGTAGTAACGATCATAACATGGCGGGAGGTCTACTGTTCACAGAACTACTAGTTAGACTGTAGTAACGATAATAACATGGAGGAAGTGAGGTGTACTGTTCACAGAACTACTAGTAAGACTGTAGTAACGATAATAACATGGAGGAAGTGAGGTATACTGTTCACAGAATGTAAAAATATTGGTGAAACAATTGGCCTA
This sequence comes from Timema podura, assembly GCA_033556935.1. Classification (NCBI taxonomy): domain Eukaryota; kingdom Metazoa; phylum Arthropoda; class Insecta; order Phasmatodea; family Timematidae; genus Timema; species Timema podura. Next base: position 30,561,293 of record JAVRXN010000006.1, on the reverse strand, counting down.
ATCTACAATCAATCCTGTGTTTGTTTCACAAATATAAAGGGTTTTGTAAAACATCATAATGTTTTATAATTTGTAGTCAATTATATATATGTAGTTAATGAAATAAACATGAACGTGAATGGTGAATTCAATATTCGTTCATGTTAAACTTTTATCATAAAGCTCATAAAAAGGCAGTTCTCACAAATAGGAATGTGCCTACACCTTTTACAAATGTTTTACCAAAATATTACTATTTATAGTACCCTTATTAATAATTCAAAGGTGTAGTTATATTTTTTAAATTATTTTTATGGTCCGTTTGAAATTAAATTTTGGTTATAAATATGAATAATAAACCAGTTTTTTCTAAACTATAATCTGTAATTATAAAAGATGTGATTATAAATAGCAAAGTTAATATTAAAATAAGTGTACCCAAAATTGAAAAGTCAGGCACGTCCATGACAAGAATTTAATCTCCACTCCAGAGGTCTATATGTTCTACTAACTGTGTTCACAAGGATATGCACTTGTCTCTACTCCAGAGGTATCTTTGTTCTACAAACTGTGTGTACAAGGATATATACTAGTCTCTACTCCAGAGGTCTATATGTTCTACAAACTGTGTGTACTGGCTTGTCATGCGGGAAGCAAGGCACACCCTATGGCAGGCGAAGGTGGGACCGGTCATTCCATCACTTCAGTTAAAGACGCCTCTCTTGACGATGTCTGCTTTAGTCACGTCATTCAATGATGGGGGTTCTTTTTAAGTCAAGCTGGACGCTCGTAAAATGGAATGCCGTCTTGGTAACAGGTTACATGCTAAGTGTCATAAAAGGGCTGTCAAGAAGGACGCCGGGCGTCTATTGACAAGACGTGGAATGGTTTAAGAGAAGCGATTTATATGGCTCGTTATTAGAACAAGCGGTGATCTGTATTTTATAAACACAATCATATTGTAGTAATTATATTATTTGAATGTTTTAGGCTAACTCATTAAATATTTTGTGGCCTTAGTAAATTGACTTACATAGTATAGGAAATATTTAATAGGAAGAGCATTCTATAGTTGGCAAACCAATTGTTTTGTTCTTAGCATTTATAGCATTTTACTAAATTATTGAGTGTTGTTTTATTGTAATTATTAATATCAAATAAAAGTGACAGGTATGAAAGTTTGACCAGAGGCGTATGTATAAATGTGTCAGTATAATAAGTGGTGAGGTTTTGCCGGTTTAGACAGTGGCGTCTGTGTGTGCTTTCAACAATATCCCTCTCTTCCCCTCGAAAAAATAATTATTCATCTTTTGTTTTACTCCTACATTTTGCTTGCACTAGTAATTTAACGGTTTTGCCAACTTTGAAGCTATTTTTCGAAGCGGGTTGCAGCTTAACTTAACGCAACTAAGCAGTCTAAGCAATATCACACTTAGACTCCAATGTACAAAATAGATTAGTGAAGGTGTAAAATAATCATTTCACTTTGTGAAGCTTCTTGTTTATCTAACCTTTGACGGTTTACACAGTAATTATAATTTTTATTACTTGAAATCAATTGACTTGATTTAAATATACATATTTTTTATTGTTTTCTATTCAAGATAGAATATGCTTCCAACATTTTTCTAATCACATCAGGCAGGCCATTTTCGTGGCCAAGCTGAATACCTAAGTTGTAGAGGATTAAAAAATATCGTATACAAAAATACTACTTAAAGATAAAAATAATAATTTTGTGACACCGTAGGCTATTATATTTTAGATTATCTAACCATTCATGTTTTTGTTTCAACATTAAATCTTTACAGCTCGCTGAATTAAACTCAAATTCAATAAAGATGTGAAATCCCATCTTGAGTTGACGCACAGAGGTAAATTTTCCCGAAAACTTGGCCAAAACACCTAAAACCTATATTTATCGACATATAAACTCCAATTAGGAATTCTTTAGGATCACTGATTAGGAATCCATATCAAAATACGAAATTGAAAATGGCTTATCCAATAACTACCAAACTACCAAAAATATTCGAATATGTCAAAAAAAGGTTGTTGGGATGTTTCGAGACTTTCTAATAAAGAATACAAAGAAATTATCAAATAAACATTATTTTTAATTATTAGTAGCATAACCTTCATTATTTATTTGTGTATTTCTTCATTTATTTGCTTTGTGCCCAACAGGAAAATCCATAGCAGGGTATAAGGAAATCAATCAATACAGATAATATGATAGAAAAATATATTATAGATGCGGATACAATTTTTACAGAAATACAAAATTAAAAATTACTGTGTGAAAATACGACAATCTACACACAGTACATGTAGGAATATTGCATATGATATACAGTACATACATTACTCGGAATCTGGTCAGAGCCAGTATTTTTCTAAGAATTCTGTGACGTTTCTTCTTATTGTTCGACATTTGGTGATATCTGGCCTCTTTTCAGAGCTTTATTAGTTTCCTTCGTGGTACCGTTCTAATACGGGTTAAAGAGCCAAGCTATTATATTTGTTATTTATAATTAGACCCACATCTAGATATCGTATCATATAAATTAATTAATAAAACCTAACACGTGAAATGAAACTAGGACATTTGGTTTATTACGCCATCGCTCTTACCATAGATCTACCCAAGAATGGTCCCGTGCTCAGGTTCATTCTTCACTCACATTTTAAGGCAGAGTCTGTAATAGACGTGTGTAGCTCGTCAGTTACATATATGTGATCAATTAAGATCATGAGCTTTCAGATAAAGCAGCCATCTTCAATTTGGGAGGGTCTTATGCTGCCAATAGTACAATGGCAACTGTTCAAATGTGCAGATATTGATGGCTTAGATACCAACTATTATATTTGATAACTACGATTATAGCTGGATCTATATTTCATATTATTTGAATTTAAAATTGAAAACTGAACATGGGAATCGAGCCCAGGACCTTTGGCATAGTTTACCTATGCTCTAACCATTGATCTATCCATGCATCGTCCTGTCAGCACGATCATTACAGACTCTGCCTTAAAATATGAGTGAAGAATGACCGTAGGCAAGGGAGGATTCCTGGATAGCTCAGTGGGTGGAACATTGACATACCAAGCAAAAGGTCCCGGGTTCGTTCCTGTGAACAGGTGTTATTTTTCAATTTAAAGTTTCTTATACTACTCATTCGTGTATCTGAAGAGATCATTGAACAATTGAAGAAATCTTCTATCGTATTTATTTGTTTTAAAAACATTTCAAAATCTAATAAAACCTGAGCCACTTAACAGATTTTTCCCAAACTCTATACCGAACATGTGTGTTTCCTAACCTATTTGTATGGAAAGTGCCTTCTTGATAATTGCAAGTTTACAAAAGTTAGAGAGAAAATACCTTTTCCCATTAAAAAAAAGTTTTTCCCCACTAAAACAAAGCTTCAAGGTTCAAACTCAAAGGTTCGCAGATATTAGCAGCTCCTTTTTAAAAATCTTAGTCACCAAAACAACAAACTAAAAAGAATATTATCGAAAGTTAGGTGAACGGTGAGGAATTCCTTACTAAATCTCACATTTAAATGCGATAAGGCCTATATTTAATTAGTTTTATGAGATCAAATTTTCATATGGAAAATGAACGTATTAAATATCAATTAAAAAAATTAGTAAAGTACAGTAAAATTAGAAACATAGCTCCAGGAATAATTTTTTTTTTTTACAATTGGAATTTACCTAGTATTACGCAAGCTGTTTTCACTTTAGTCCAGTGCGTTATTTGGAACTGCCGTAGCAGTGCAAATTACACGGAAACAAAGGTCAGTTCTGGACTGAAGGAGAGCCTCAGGTAGTTGGAATATCCCAATTGAATTTTACGTTTTGACCACGTTTTTGGGAGAATTCCCCATTTTTATCGTTACGTCACAGGTAGGTAACGTCCTTAATGGAGTATAAAATCTATTATTATTATTAATACATTCATCTTTGTTATGTTTAAAGAAAACTTAAATCACTTAATAATGGTCCAAGGGGTTAATCTCTTAAGGCCCTTGGCCCTGTCGAGTGCAAGTTTTAAACCGATTTTGTGGGATGGTGGGTGGGAGCGTTAAAGACGTGGCGTGGCTTTACAACCGACCAAAGTATCCTTCCGCGCCAACAAGAACAAATGGATCACAGAAACCTTTGATGGCGCTAGCTACCGGACAGATCTTGTGGAAAAATAAGTTTTCTCGAGAACGAGTGAAATGTGTATCTTAATATTTTCAACACCTCTTCTAAGATAATGTATAGATGTTTATTAATTGTTACATTTTCTTATTTATTGTGATGAAACCGGCAGTTGTCTATTGTAAAATGACAATTTTTATCGATATTTGATCACTGTTAAAATTAAAGAGGAGATATGTATATAAAAAGTATAACTTAATCAACATGCTTATATTCTTGAACAAATCGTTTCCGAAAATAAAATTGCAAAACAATAAAAAAAACTTGAAGCTAACTGTTTGTTTCCATGGCTTTGTATTTATACGCCAAATGAAAAGGGCCAATCGCCTTAAAATACTAGACTGCCAATTACTAAATTATCTGGGCTAGAATTTCGGTCGGGTGTAATGAGAGTGGTTTACTCTAAATGGTTTCTCACTCTCATTCTATTAAAATAAGTCTAAAAATAATCTAAATTCAACCTTACTAATGCTTAACAAATTACCATAATTATTTATTATGTGTATAACCATGAAATATAAAGCGATGTGGCAACAATAACAATCTAACTTGACATATCCTGTTTGGGGGGGAGGGAGAGACTTCTACAAGAGCAAATTTTGACATACCTCCACAAGTTATTAAAATACATTACTGTTGGATATTGCTCTTGATATAAATGTTGGTTCTCTTTACCTTCTCGTTCATGCATGTCTACAGTACATGCACTAATTACGCTAGTGTGTTAGTCTTGAGAAAGGTTTATAATAGATATTGTGTACCCTTAATTGAGTGAAGTTAAATTGGAAATCCATTTAGGAGAAACCACGCTTAGTACACATGATAGGGATTTAAGGATTTACATCCCCGTTATTGACAGTCGAGTCAATTTATTTGTGACGCCAGTATTCGCCAACTAACGGCTCGAGAGACACAGCTGACCAGCCCACAAATATGTAATAATATTATACTAATATCAGATCTGCATTAATATACACACTCAAAAAATAAGTTCTATTTATTTATCTCCCATCAAATATGGCTACATTTCTTCCAAATTATATTGTCCCCATCCCTTAACCACTAATAAAATAAAATGAATAAAATGTGTATAGTATAAATGGCTAGTGCTAGGTGTGAGATTAAAAACCACAGTATAGAATATAACTAAGCTGGTGTTATGGGCTGTGACCCTGAGTTTGTGAATCAGGCCCTCCTAAGAATATACTAAAAGTAATACTTTTAAAACCTTGGATTCTTTATTAATAATATAGAGGCGGGAGAATGTCTTTGCGGCTCACCTTACCATTTATTTATATTATTTGAGTCTACTATGACTTTGAATGCCATTGCTGCATCACCAATAATTGTTATGTTTGAAAAAAATTTGAATGTGATATTTTGATGACATTTTTATGACATCTGTACTCGAGAAACCCATGTTCACAAAACCACCCAACTATGTGTCATTTTTTGTCTGTTCAGCAGCCTAGAACCAAAGTGATAATTTAACAGTTGAGCTAAAACAAAGTATTTAGGTTTTCATAGTGCTATTATAGGCTTTTTTAACGATGGATTTATTGCTAAAATTAAGTGTAGTTTTCGTAAAGATGAAACTATTAAAAAAAATACATTTCAAGAAATCAACTCTAGCCATTTTAGTTGAAATTCATACCTAGGGGTGTGTATCAATTTCCCGATACAATTACTTAAAGGGTGCTTTACATAAGCAGATGGATTTGATATTGATTTATATCTGTGCAATATCTGTTAAATATTTAATTCATTCTTGAGTTTTTTTTATCTTTTCATATTTTTTTAATAGTATTTTCCTACACGGTGACATAGAAGGTACTTCCAGTTTCAAAGTTATAAGGAAATAGCTCCATTTTAAGTTAAAGATGCGAGAAAGTCTGTCTGAAAGTGTGTTAACTCAATATTCTGTCTGAAGGTGTGTTAACTCAATATTCTGTCTGAAAGTGTGTTGACTCAACATTCTGTCTGAAAGTGTGTTAACTCAATATTCTGTCTGAAAGTGTGTTAACTCAATATTATGTCTGAAAGTATGTTAACTCAATATTCTGTCTGAAAGAGTGTTAACTCAATATTCTGTCTGAAAGTGTGTTAACTCAATATTCTGTCTGAAAGTGTGTTAACTCAATATTCTGTCTGAAAGTGTGTTAACTCAATATTCTGTCTGAAAGTGTGTTAACTCAATATTCTGTCTGAAAGTGTGTTAACTCAATATTCTGTCTGAAAGTGTGTTAACTCAATATTCTGTCTGAAAGTGTGTTAACTCAATATTCTGTCTGAAAGTGTGTTAACTCAATATTCTGTCTGAAAGTGTGTTAACTCAATATTCTCTCTGAAAGTGTGTTAACTCAATATTCTGTCTGAAAGTGTGTTAACTCAATATTCTGTCTGAAAGTGTGTTAACTCAATATTCTGTCTGAAAGTGTGTTAACTCAATATTCTGTATAAAAGTGTGTTAACTCAATATTCTGTCTGAAAGTGTGTTAACTCAATATTCTGTCTGAAAGTGTGTTAACTCAATATTCTGTCTGAGTGTGCGTTAACTCAATATTCTCTCTGAAAGTGTGTTAACTCAATATTCTGTCTGAAAGTGTGTTAACTCAATATTCTGTCTGAAAGTGTGTTAACTCAATATTCTCTCTGAAAGTGTGTTAACTCAATATTCTGTCTGAAAGTGTGTTAACTCAATATTCTGTCTGAAAGTGTGTTAACTCAATATTCTGTCTGAAAGTGTGTTAACTCAATATTCTGTCTGAAAGTGTGTTAACTCAATATTCTGTCTGAAAGTGTGTTAACTCAATATTCTGTCTGAATGTGCGTTAACTCAATATTCTCTCTGAAAGTATGTTAACTCAATATTCTGTCTGAAAGTGTGTTAACTCAATATTCTGTCTGAAAATGTGTTAACTCAATATTCTGTCTGAAAGTGTGTTAACTCAATATTCTGTCTGAAAGTGTGTTAACTCAATATTCTGTCTGAAAGTGCGTTAACTAAATATTCTGTCTGAAAGTGTGTTAAATCAATATTCTGTCTGAAAGTGTGCTAACTCAATATTCTGTCTGAAAGTGTGTTAACTCAATAATCTGTTTGAAAGTGCGTTAACCCAATATTCTGTCTGAAAGTGTGTTAACTCAATATTCTGTCTGAAAGTGTGTTAACTCAATATTCTGTCTGAAAGTGTGTTAACTCAATATTCTGTATAAAAGTGTGTCAACTCAATATTCTGTCTGAAAGTGTGTTAACTCAATATTCTGTCTGAATGTGCGTTAACTCAATATTCTCTCTGAAAGTGCGTTAACTCAATATTCTTTCTGAAAGTGTGTTAAATCAATATTCTGTCTGAAAGTGTGTTAACTCAATATTCTGTCTGAAAGTGTGTTAACTCAATATTCTCTCTGAAAGTGCGTTAACTCAATATTCTGTCTGAAAGTGTGTTAACTCAATATTCTCTCTGAAAGTGCGTTAACTCAATATTCTGTCAGAAAGTGTGTTAAATCAATATTCTGTCTGAAAATGTATTCATTCAAAATTCAATATTCTCTCTGAAAGTGTGATAACTCAATATTCTCTCTGAAATTGTCCAGTTCACTTTATTACACCCTATCCCTATCTATAGCTAGTTCTATCCAGTCCACCTCATTACACCTTATCTGTTACTTGTCCATTCTAATGTTATCTTCCCCCCACCTGCATCTAGGTCCTCCCAATAGTACCTTCCCATTGGGTTTGTCAGTTAATACCTTGACCAATCAATGTTTGAGCTTCTCCCAGTCGAACCGCATTTCATGCCCACCATAATCTGAGAAAATATTTTACAAACACTGTCTTACAATGAGTCCTCCTCCACTCCCAAATATTAAAGATCATACAGGTTTAATTTAGAGGTAATGCAACCGCATTGGCATAGAGGGAGATTGGAAACCTTTTAGGAAATACTACACTCAGTGCACCCTACCTAGATTGAAACCTGATTCCCGATATTTAGGCTTCTAGTCTATTGCTAGAGTAGTACCTTAGACCATACGGCCACTGAAGCACGGGAATTTATAGCTAATTATAACTTTTACTCATCCCGTATATTTTAACAGAAAAACAAAAATACATAAATGTAATAATAATTTATAAACGCCACGTGTAGCATACGCGTCAAAATCTCCATCAGGCCCCTTCCCAAAACCCCCAAACGCAAGTTAAAATTGTTTCACGGAATAAATTGGTAGTAATGGTGAGTTGTATGAATAATTTCGTGGTCGAAACGTACTTTTACGCTCTATTTTATTAATCTGATTTCCATAGTGGGAACCAAATTAACGTTTATATTTCACGCCAGCGCTAATTAATGAGTGTACGGGATTTGCATACTGTAACAATGCAATATCCAGTTCATTACGTCACCACAGCTTTTGCGAACCCCTACCTCCCGCCGACAACCCCTCTTTCCTAGAGTCAGAAGAAATAAGAGAGGGGTACCATCCCCTCACCTTCTTCATACCCAACATTCGTAAAAAAAAACAAAAAAACGCTAAAAAAATAAGAGCAAATTTGAGATATGAGGGTGTTCCTATTGGTATCTATAAATGCTAAACCCCATTAGTGAATTTGCCCATTTTATGAATTTGGCAATTTTTTGTTCTGCTGGCCTCCACTCCTGACACGTTCACAAACTGGGCCAAAAAATAGTTCTGTTCATGAATTCTGAAAGGCTTGTGTTGCCCATTTCATTAACAGGATATTTCAGGAACCGAGCAGTTCCAATCGTTGGTCAATCAAGGAACTGGCCAAGTGAATAACAAATTTGTTATTTAAATTAATCTCACTTCTAATCGTTTTAAAGTGGAAGGTTAGGTCAAGTTAGGTTTGGTTAGTTTAATATATTATCTTAAAAGGAACTTCAGTAAAGCTTTTAATATATGGTACAATAAGTTCCCGTTTATGATATGGGCAAGAGTTAATGCAATTTTTGCCCAGTTCTTTAAATGGACCATTGAAGAAGCCAGTTCACGGAATGAGAAGGAATTTGCCGAATTAATAAAATGGGCAGATTCATTATTGTGGTGTAACATAAACATTAAAATAACAGAGCTTGAAAATTTGAAAAATATACAGTACATTTTAAATTATAGAATGAATAAATATCTCATCGTGGCTAAGTAATATTAGTGGTTTACAAACTTTTTTTGCGAGGTTTGATCCTAATAACAATTTATAAAACCATTGTGACCTTTTGATAACATACAAGCGTCCAAATCTTAGTTTTTATAGTTATATTTTTCACGCTGTCTTACCACCCATCCAGGCTCTCAACATTTAGTTACACTAGTGGGAAGCCTGCTTTTGTGACAGAATGGATTATGACACACTCTCGTGTTAGACTGGCTGATGACAAGGATATTGGGGTTTTAATCCCATTTGGGTCCATACTGAGAGTGTTTTTTTCTAAATGGTTCCTAATTCTCCTTCCACACAAATTTGGGTAGATTACCTCTAAAACTCTCCCTTACTCATCCCCACCCCATTGGATTAATCATCACATATGCGTATAACCTGAACAAGTAGTAACATTCCTTGATTAAATAATGGATAAAATGTAACCTTTGTGTGGATATAGAGAAGGGTAAACCATTTAGAAATCCCCCCCCCCTTTTACAAACACACTTCACCCAATCGGATTTAAAATCCTTAACTTCCCCTTTACCGATAAAACAAACAAACGAGTGGGAGGTTAAACCTTCGTGTTCACCGAAGGTTGTTTTTATTACTATAAATTGTTATAAAATTATAAGATGACTGACTGAAATGTCACAAAAGAGAATCACCCAGTAGGTATTTGTGAAATGATGCTAGTAGCTCCACTCAGCCAAATAAGAAACTGGCAGTAGACTAAGAGGCAAATTGTAACCCATTAGGGTGAATCGTGCCACTCCGAACTGCAGTGTGAAACATTCCATCCAACTTCCCACGGAGGTCTGCCATGTAGCCGCGCAGCTCCGAACTGCAGTGTGGAACATTCCATCCAAACTTCCACGGAGGTCTGCCATGTAGCCGCGCAGCTCCGAACTGCAGTGTGGAACATTCCATCCAACTTCCACGGAGGTCTGCCCATGTAGCCGCGCAGCTCCGAACTGCAGTGTGGAACATTCCATCCAACTTCCCACGGAGGTCTGCCCATGTAGCCGCGCAGCTCCGAACTGCAGTGTGGAACATTCCATCCAACTTCCCACGGAGGTCCGCCCATGTAGCCGCGCAGCTCCGAACTGCAGTGTGGAACATTCACGAGGTGCATTATAGTGGAAGCTATACCATTTAATTTAATAAAAAGTAGACGACATAAATGTCTTCTAGGTGGCATGGCCCACCCTAGTGAGCGACTACCTCTTAAGGCCCGTTCCCACGGCGCGTGTTTGGGCGGATTCGGCTCGTAGATAACATTATCAGAGGTCGTGGACCCATAGATGCGCGCTGGCTCAGTACGGCTCGGGCATTCTCGTGAATTGTCGGTAAATACTTGAAACGTCTAAGACGTGTGGTTCGTTCGTCTGATGACGAGCCAGCAGTGGTTCGGACAACGTTCCCCTCCACAGACACGAGTAGCGCACACCACGCTTTGTGTGGGAATGGTCAGGCTCGCGACTTGCCGTGGGAACAAGGCTTTAGGTCAGCAAGCACGGTCAGAGATGGATAGATGAAGGAACCTAATTGTAGATTAATAATTTTATCATTTTAATTGTAAGGTAGGATGGAAGGTGACACGAGAAAAGGACAGTTTTTGAAGTTTTAATGGCAAATTATTTTTAAAGTAAAATAAATCAAATATTACTCCAGTACAAACATGGAGTTTAATTTTATTCACCTGGGGATATCAACAGTTGATCAATATATGTTACGGTTGTCCTGGAATTGAATGACACATTTTTATCTTTATTTATAAAGTTTCTCATCTAATGCTGATATTCTTCTGACAGATATTCAACAACTGTTGATATCACCTTGTGAAGAAAATTAAACTCTTTGCGTCTACTGGAGCAATTATTTGATTTATTTTGTTAAAATAAGTTTTGCTATAAAAACTGCAAAAAACACTGGCCTTAGCTCGCATATCCTACATTCCTCCTTAATTACTTACATCTTGATCCGAGCTCCCCTCCACATAATCATTGTAATCACTTAAAATAATATGTTATAAGGTCTTATTTTAAAATTTTTATATATGAGACTTACTTAACGTTCACTTCCTGAACAGATTGAATATATCAGTACACGACTTACTAACTAACTTAAAACTAGAACAGACACGACATCTAGCAGCCATTCGTTAATTCATCACTGTGAAAGGGTAAACCCACATTTCACCGATGATACATTTTTTTCGGTCATGCCAGGGATCGAACTTGGGACATTTAGCTAAGTAGATGGACACGCAAAGGTGTGAGACTATTTAAAGATATATTTTCAAAAATTATAGTGGATCTGCTCGAAACATAATGCGATACCAAATCACTACCCGTAGACTAGAAACACCAAAGTGTCCTTATTCTAGCTTATGTGTAGAGATTTTAAAAAAATCCCGGAGAATTTTTCGGAATTTGGCTTCTGACCTATTAATTAGATAAAAGGGCTGGCTTATGAGAGTCTGTGTATAGTGCCTATTAGTTATTACACGTTATAGTACAGTATTTATATTAAAATAAATCAAATATCGGGATAAGTGAGAAGTTGAGTTAGAGAATCAAAAGTTGTTAGCAATTAACTAAGAGTCTTTTAAATAAATCTACTTATTTATTTACGATAAACTTTAAAGCCAAATACAAACAAATTAACACAATTAAATAAATATCAATAAGACCGTGCGAAACCTTCAGAAATTCAACCTTCCCCCCAACCCCCCCAAAAAATGATAGTCTTTTGTTGGTTTGTTGAAATTAAATACTCAGCGAGGTGTATACACAAAATAGCAAAGAGAGTTTATTAATGTGAATGTATTTACAATTTACGATACCTCTTTGTATACAATATCTGATGTCAGAATTTATCGTCTTGAGTTGAGATTTTTCTTTTAACTTAAATTTTAAACAAACATTGTGTTTTAACGTAAACTGAGTATGCTATGTCAGAAGTCGGTAAGAAATCCTATCCACTGATACCTTTTTCATCGCTGTAGGCTTCGTATTGTTTGAGAAAAAGGGATGTTGACAACAGAAATAATAGATAGGAATATTTCAATAAAACTTTTAGATTTTTAAATATCAGTATGAAGAGATTTTTTAGATACTTCTAATATAATACGTATCCACATAATATATAAGGTCTGGAACAAGCCTAACGTTGGTGACCTATTAAAAATAAAACATTATCTGAAGATGATACGTAAGAGTGATAAATTAATTGGAATCGCTGTTACTGATTTATTGAAATAGCTGAATTTATTTTTTATAGAAAGAAATATTCGCATAGTATTCCAAATATCTTAAAATTAAGTATGCCGCTAAATTCGCAAAAATTAAATGTTTTACGTTTTACAGGTACTACATAAAACCAATTAAATGTGTCTAGAATAATTTTTGTTAAGTAAGTTTTCACTAAGCTCAATATATATTTATGAAAACCGTAACTTACGTCTTGACTACCCACATTTAATCTAGGCTTACGTCTAGGAATGGGCGTGGTATAATTTATAGAAAAGATACAAACATTTGTTTAAAACGAGGATGGGAGATAATTAATAACGAATACATTTAAATACATCTGGCCAGAAATCTAGCTTCAATATCTTCCACAACGGAAGCCAGCTTTGATTACCTTTATGCCTCCTTCCACGTGGTCAAGGATACGAGCTTGGTCGTGTGTCTATTGATATATTTTCACTAAGTCTGTAGTTTATTTCTATTACAAGCATTATTATAATTAATGTTATATATAAATATTACACTAAGAGAATATATTCAGTGAGTTTGAAAACTAACTAATTAGGAAAATATTGGTCTAAAAATTCATCGGTGACCTGGCGGTCTAGGGGTAAGGTGTCAGACTTCTGTGTTGAGGGTCCGGGCTTCAATCCTCGGTCCCGGCACAGATTTATCTGATTGTCAAACCCTTCCTTCACCTCTGAAAAGATGTGTATTAATCACAACTTGTGAATGTGAGTAATGCCAGGCCTCCACCGTGGTTCGGATTCCACGTTAAACTGTAGGTCCTCCATTTCATCTCACAATCACCCTACCATTACACATTAGCGTAAATGCGTATAACCCGAACGGGTAGTAAGACGCGGTGCTAATAATAATAATAATAATAATAATAATAATAATATAATAATATAATAATAATATAAATAATAATAATAATCCATGAAGGCATGTTAAGTGGAAGAGGTTGCATAATGATGAGTTTCATACCATTTAATCATCAGCAGACTTTGCTATGGTAATCAAATCTCGTGGATTTCAGTGGGCAGGACATAAAGTGAGATGGAAGAATCTAGAACCGTGTTAGGTGTATAGGAAGATAACAGTGGGAAGATCTAGTTTGGGAGGATAACATTTCAATATTGACCCGTAAAAGAGATTCAAACACAGAAGTGTCTAATTTTTTCATAATACAATTAATAAAATGTACAACGTCTTTAAAATTGTATACATCTTTTAATTTATACCATCCTCGTATCTACCACCTCAGTATAGCCTAAATTTATGGTTAAACCTGAAGGATAGCAAGATGCTGTGCAAATAAAGAAAAATTAAAAGAATGTTGAATTGAATTAAGTTACTAAAAAATATAAAGTTATTTTACCTTTCTTTTAAAATCTTACAGTCTCTTGTTTAATATTCAACTTTTTTAGTAGTTAGGTTTGCCTGTTGACGAAATTACAGAAAGTAGTATTTTGATGTAAAATATCTTTTTGACGGTCTGTAGAGGTAAATAATGACACAAATCCACTCACTATCTACGTACCACAGCTGTTGTGAACGTCCAATTTTAAATTGAAAAGAATAAAAAAAGCTCGTAAAAGACTTTTTTTTTTAAGGGATTGCGATCTCCTGTCCAGATATTACCATGATTTGTGAGTCCAACGAAGACAATCGAATTTAGTGAATCGAAGTTGATCCTAATCCATTTCACTCGTCTGCCACGGTTCTAGTTTAATTCCGTCACCGACTGCGTTAAGGCGTTTGAGAAAATATGGTTCCAATCCAGGATGAGCTCTCTCAATTGTTTTCAATATTAGAACGTAAGGGCATCAAGATCTCATGTAGGTCAGTTTTACTATATTAAGGTTTATTTCATAGTTATTGATGAAATCAATCAAACCCTTTTCGGTGTTACATGGTCTAAGGCGTTACTCTCGCAGTATAGTAGACTACCGATGATGGGGAGCTCAAGGTTCGAATCCCGTTAAGGTGTATTGAGGAGGTTTTTCAAATATGGTTTTCTGCTTTCCCTACAAGAAAATGATGGTACTTTTTCTAAATATAACCTTCATAATCCCTAGAACCATTAGCATGATTAGTATAAGCCGAATGGGTTGTAAGATGAGGTGCTAATAAAATAGAGATCAAATATAAGAAGGAAGAACTTAGAATATATCTTGTTTGATTAATTACAATATACTATAACCTTATCTAAAAAGTATTAATATTAAATATATACATATATTAGGTTTGTAAAACCAGTCCAATATATTCGAAAGTATAAAAAATATGTGATTAGGATTATGGATTATTATAAAATTACCATAAGATTACATTACATAATTTTAAATAAATAATTCAATATAATTTTCCTATAAAATTGATTGTTCTTACAAACGTAATCAATATATAATATATTATAATTTTATTAATTTACTTTAAGACTTTTTGAATAAGACTTAAAATATTTCAACTGAACAAATAAGCTATTCTCTTAGTCTCTCCCTTCATAAAGACTATAAAGCTCCTCTTTCAAAAATATTTAGAATGTTTTCTAAAATGTTAATATATATCAAAAATAACAGTTACAGATCACATACTTGAAAGCTAATAACTTTTTTTAGCTGTCAGATAATAATTTCATATCGAAATTGTACTGTAGTCTGGTTTGCCATCGACAAAAATGTCGTTGTTGAAATTCTAGTTGGTTGCACTGAGTTTTTTTTTTACTAAATGGCATAGAAATCTTATTCCATGCAATGTGTGTACATATCCTCTAGTTTTTGCCTTCCTCATTTATAAAAAAAAATGAATGTATTCTAATATCGCTATGAAAGGTAGTATACCGATCATAACACATTAATAATAATAATAATGAATATTAATAAAAATAACTGTTATTATGTTATATTTACTACATTTGTGATTATTATTTTAATCGTGTAGCAGCCTAACCTAGGAGAGTATCACTAACACTAGGTACCTAGATCCAGAACTAAAATATTGACATTTTAACCTTAGATCCAACCAAAACACAGAAGCATACCATTAGTGCAAACCCACTCGACAGAAAATAATATTTATATTATTAAAACTACCCCTTTAACTATTCCCCCCTCACATTTCACCATCCCTCCTGGTTATACGCATATGTGATCATCATGCTAGTGTGTCTAGAATGAAGAAAGTTGAATCTATAGAAAATGTATCCACATTTGCGTGGAGTGATAGTTTCAAATCATTTAGGGAAAACCACATTTATTACACCAGACTGGGATTAAAACCCGACCCACCCGTCATTAACGATCCAAATTATTGCAAGAGTTATGCTCGATAACAATGGTTTCAAACTCAAATTAATTGGTGGGTCAGATTCACAAATTCGGAACGTGTTCCGGGCCACTGTCTGTACAAACATGTTTGCCCAAATATATTTTATATTTTTGTCTTTTCAGGGCACCTTTCTACGCGTATTTAATATGCTCATTCTAATTATGTTTAGGACGTTAAAAAATATTACGGGAGGAAATGTAACAGCATTTGAGTGAAGGTAACCTGGAAAACCATCTTGGTAAAACCACTTTCTCTACATCCATCTGCAATTTAAATCATATATGAAAATTCAAAATTTTAATTTTCCAGATATTTATGTGAGCTGGTGAAATAATCGAAGCAGTATTTACTAAATTGTGTAGATAAAAACTACCACAACCAAGTATCTAGATCTAATAGAAAAAATATACATCACATTTTGAAATAGTTATAAGTGTTTTTGTTATTCAAATAATTACATATATTTTAAAGTTGAGCTTATTAGTGTTAATATGACTGCAATTTGGACAGGAATATAAAAGAGTTGCAGACAAGTGGTCGGTCAGATATGACTCGTGGGCCAGACTCGGCACGTGGACCGTAGTTTTCGAACCCTGACCTAGATATCTCGACCCCTGAA
Source organism: Timema podura (assembly GCA_033556935.1). Classification (NCBI taxonomy): domain Eukaryota; kingdom Metazoa; phylum Arthropoda; class Insecta; order Phasmatodea; family Timematidae; genus Timema; species Timema podura. The sequence goes on along the minus strand of JAVRXN010000006.1, from coordinate 30,544,729 downwards.
GCAGGCCTCTCTATTTGTCAATGTTGAGAACACTTGTTTATAAAGATGCAATTAGTGTCTTTTAAACTACCTAGTCTTCAGGTTATACGTGTATTTAATTATTATACTCTAGTTGGGTACGGATGAGAAAGGAAACATTTTAGAGGTACCCACATTTGCGTGGAGGAATGTTGAGGAACCATTAAGTAAAAATCACTCTCAATATAGGACCTGACACGATTTCAAACCCCGATATCTCTGTCATCAGCAGGCCAGTTTAACAAGAGAGTGACGCCTAAGACCATTCAGCACCGAAGAGGGTAAATAATTATTTAATTTAAAATACAGGCAATTAATAATCACAGAGCTACAGTGGGGGCTCATTTTGGTAGCCACGAGGACCACGAGCTTTCCTGTGACGTGGGTGGGGGAGGTTTAGGGGACTGAGGTACGGGGTTTTAATCCCAGCTAGGTGTACTAAGAAATCTTGTAGGATAAATTTTATTTACCTATCTCTTTATGCAAATGCATGTAGTTTCCTACTACATGCCTGAGGGGCTTTACAAGCAAACACATACTTTGGTCTTCTCAGTAATCTGTACTCGCAATCTGATATTTAACTACCAACTTAACTCTCAATGCCAGTATAATATCACTCACTAGATTCAAATAAACGTATTTATTAAACTCAAGAGTAAACTAAGAAAATATTATTCTATCTCACGTTCAAATACTACGAGTAATTTAAAGAAATAAAGAGGATCTGCTTTCGATTTTTGTTTGGTTTATATTCATTAATGTTGTTTACATTTTGTTTTGTGTGTAGCTTGATTTAATAAAACATTTTAATTAAATTGTTGTGGCAGGAAGATTAATGGATGGCTCTATCTTCGCAATTTGTATTTCCCAGCTGTAAAAGTCTGTCGATTTAATTTACACTCGAAATGAAGATAGATCAAGCATTGGTTTTAAGATTTATTTGTTAGAAATTCTGGTGGTTATTGAATCAATAAATATTCAAGTCATATTTAAATTTTTTTTGATAGTAAGATATTTAATAACCTGGTATATTTATGTTGTTTGCTTGAAAATAAGTGTTAATAGATTTAAATAAACATCGTGATAAATCCTTAGCAGATATGTAAAGTTCATGGCTGTCAGAACGTAGTCCCACCATTCAACCCTATCCTAAGATATATAAACCACCTTTATAACATTATCACTTTATCCTTCCATCGATATCCCTGCCATCTAAGTGTTTCTGTATATCCAGGTTTCCCAACTAAAATGTTGTGTACACGCCTATCATAACCATACGTGCCACATTACTACCCCACCTCATCCTGTGCACCTTAATTATCCTTAATATGATGCGGATGCTTACAAGAATGGACATAAATGTACTTTCTTAATTCTCAGATTTGTTGATGTTTTATAACCGCGTCTTACTACCCGTTCAGGCTACACGCATATGAAATAGTCACGCCAATTTGTTAGTTATGAGAACGGTTAAGTTTATATGAAGTACCTGCATTTGCGTGGAGGGTAGAATGGCAAACCATTTAGGAAAAACCACCCTCAATACATCTGCTAGGGTCTTTGAACCACGATCTTCCCGTCATTGGAAGTCTGGTCTATTACAAGAGTGACTCTTGTATCCAGATATATTTTCAGCACTTTGTTTTGAAAAAAAAAACCATACATTTTTCTCTTTGTAGAGAGTAAGAGACTACGCTTCACATTCGTAAAGAACAGTTGGATTATGGTTTTGTGTTTTACTCGCCTTGCTCGTTGGGGGCTCCGCCCCAAACCCCGGCGAGTTTTCTTTGCAAGTGGATGTGAGCCAATGTAATTCCAGAGCAGAGTTGTTTTGAACGTAACAACTTAAAGTTACTGGTATTGTATGTATTGTATATACCACACCGAACTTTAAAGCTGCTCCAACACTTTGAATTTTTTTCGGGGTTATAAATTAATTTTTTTGACTTTTTGGAATTTTCCCGTCGGTTACAGGCTAGTAGCTATAAGTTTGCCAAATTTCAAGTTTCTAGCTCATCTGGAAGTGGGTAAACATTAATGTCAGTGAGTGTGTGAGTTATGCCATGTGGATTTATATTAGTATAATTATTCTCAGTTTATTATTTATCAGACAGAATACAAGATGATAACAACTTACAGACTAAATATTATCGAGCATTGCCCACATTTTTGACCTCGCGAAACTCATTTGTATATTGTAATACATTGATCAATGCTCCACCTGGTATTACCTAGTATTCTGACACTATCCATCTGGAGCCTAAGTGCTTACGATCATAATCACACCTCGGACACTATTAATCAGGATTCTAATTACTAATCCTCATTCAGAGACTAATGGTTGAAACCCTCGCATCACATCTAGGATAGACTCAGCCAAGAGCATATCTAGAATTCAATTTTGGGAGAGGTTGGTTGTTTTGGCAGGAAAGAGGCATCGGTGAGGGGGAAGAGTGGACTAACCTCTCCCTAATATATTTGATGACGTTGCTTCGATAAATAATAATCAACGTTGGATTGTGGTTATTAAATCTGCACAACTATATCTAATGATTTGTTATGTCACTGGTTAATAAAATAACTGGCTTTATTTTTGTATTTTAAGGCATACATCACCAGGAGAGAGATTACATCCAGTTCGGTCACCTGTATGTAAACTATTCACCCCAATGGTGGTAGAGAGCGTTACTCAGTGTACACCAATGGATGTTGTCCACATCTCGTACCCACAATCAGGTGATGATGATGATAGTGGTTATGGAGTTGTGGAGTTGGTGGGAGTCTTAACTTAAACTAAGCCTAGTTAACGAGACACTTGTGACGTTGGGATGATTCCCCTAAAGGGAAAAATATCCAAGGTACCAGCTGGGAATCTAACCCGGGACTCCTAGATGAACTGACCAATACACCACGAGGCCGGCGACTGGCTTTAGTTGACACTATTTTATAGAAATGGGTTTCACGACAGTCAAAACCCACGTTTACAGAATTTTTTAAAACCTATTATTTTTATTATTAGACTATTATTATTATTATAGTAAAACTTTGTTGTTTTCAAAGGTGGTTTGATTTGTAGGGATATTAATATAACTTGGTTAATACGGTAGTTAAAATCCCTCACACAATCTCTCATCAACCTCTTAACTCCCAGAGAGGACACTACACTATTTTAAATTAATTAGCTTATTTCTTTAATCTTGTTTAGTTTAAAATTTCTGTTGGATTTAACCCCCTACCCTCCTCCAAATTAAGACGGGGCACTTGTTATTATTGGTTTATTTAACTTCCCCCTTACCCTCATTGTGAATATAGTTAAAGGAAAGAATGCTCTCTTATATTAAGCCTTTCTTTCTTTTTCAAAACAATTTATTTTTCTGCACCATATTTACATATTTTTTGGGATATTAATTATAACACTATGAACAGACTGATTGTATCAGCAAATGACTTGTACACTTAAATCAAGTAAAGACACAACACCAAGTCCCCTGGACGTTAAAGCATCACTGTGAAAGGGGGAACCAACAATTCGCCAATTTAATTTTTCGGTCAAGCCAGGAATCGTACCCAAAACCCTAATCTCAGTAGGAGACACACTACTAGCCTAGATAGGCTGTCGCCCTACAAATTTTACTATTTACAATATTATGTATATTCATTATTTTAATGCTGATCTGGCTATGTTTGGTCTACGAGGTTGTTTTTTTTTGTATGTTTTTGTATGTTATATCCACGAAGCACTCACGCAATAGAGACGTTACGGCCAAGAGCGTGATATACGTTTTCCAACACGTTATAAAAGATTAGATGTTTTTAGCAACCTTGTAGACAGTAACGGGGTATTGCAAGGTTAATAACCTGCTAGCCAGGTATTAAGGAATATTGGGAGTGTCTCAGGTACAACAATAGCTCCCTAAAAGTTTTAAGGGAGGTGGTTTTCTTCCCTTGTATGGGCCACTAAGGGTCTGGCGGACAGTTAGGATACTTCCTCCATGCTGGGCCACAACGACTGATGGGAGTGTTTTCCTGATATCTTAAAAAATATCATTTGATTCGATTAGGAGATTCGTCAGTCGTTAATCTTGTCTCGCCGGGCCTGCGCCAAAGACGCTCCCGGGTCAACTCTTGGGAGTCAAGTTTTGTGAATCTTTTATCAACACCTCGCGTTAGTATAGTAGAAAAACAGGTGTCCTAATCAATAGTAATTAGATTACATAACCTACAAATCAATTAATATTGTGAATTAATCCTTAATCTGTTGACGGCCACACTCACACTAACCAAGACGCGTGACGTATATCGAATGAAATAATATAATCCAACCAATATAATAAATATTAATTTAAATATATGTTTTCTATTAATTTAACCAACACAACGCAGCCACTATGCGATCATACAGGCTGGCCATGAAATCGGGTGTGTTAACTGATGTCCGTTTATGAGCGTAGGAAGCAGGGATTTTAAGTGCCTCTAAGTGGATGTTGCTGAACTATGTTTAAAATGTGATTAAAACGAAAATAAAATTAATAGCAAAAAATCAGGACAAACTTTTTATATTATTTAATGTAAATTCCTTGTGAAAAATAGCAGTCCTACTTTGGCAATATTCATAATGGCCCTGACATGTAAGCTGCATTATAGTTAAAGTACATTTCATTAACAATTAAATATTAAAGTTGATCCATCCTCACCAGGTACCATTTTAATTTATTTAAAATTCACCCGCTTAAATTGCCTCATGGTTTAATACTGAGGAAATTGGGGTTCTATTTTCGGTCTGGTGTTCTGAGGCTGGTTCTTACTAAATAGCTTTTCATTCCCACTCCATGAAAATGTTGATACACATATTCTAAATCAAACCTTTTTCAATGGTATAACATTAGCAGAGTTAGTAAATATGCATATGAACGGAATGGGTAGTTAGACGTGGTGTTAAAAAGTAGTAATTAAACTTCCAAATTCAGGCAGAAATTAACTCAAAAATAAATAGTATATTTATATTAGCCCTCTACTACTCTTCCAGAATATATTATATATATATGCCACTAGCAAGTGACGTTATTCATATAGCCTATATGGTATTTAATTAATATATATTTCGTAGGTGAATTGAAAAATCTTGCTCATTACAAAAGGCACCATCAATTTACAATGAGCCAGGCTAATTGGAAAATAATATTGATCTTGCTTATTAGCCTGATAGCATTTCCTTGATAGACTAATTCTCTATGGGCTCATTGCAATAAGCCTAAAAGTTATCAGGCTGGAAAACAGATATAATATTATCTTACAATTATCCTGGCTCATTGTAAATTGACGGCACCTTTATCAATAAGCAGGATTATCCAATTCACCTACGACATATATTTATATAGCGTGATAAAGGATGTAAGTGAAGGACGACCTGAAAGTAAACTACCACTGGGCAGACCAAGAAACAGATGGGGAGATGATATGAGGACCTGAATAGCTTATGTGTGGGTCGAGTAACAGACAGTGGGATGAGACAAGGATGAGTAACAGCAGTGGAAAGCCAAGGACGAGTAACATGCAGTGGAAGAGACAAGGATGAGTAAAGACAGGTGGATGAGACAAGGATGAGTAACAGACAGTGGATGAGACAAGGATGAGTAACAGACAGGTGGGATGAGACAAGGATGAGTAACAGGCAGGTGGGAAGAGACAAGGATGAGTAACATGCAGGTGGGAAGAGACAAGAGGTAACAGACAGTGGGATGAACAAGGAGATAACAGACAGGTGGGATGAGACAGGATGAGTAACAGGCAGGTGGGAAGAGGCCAAACAAGTAACAGACAGGGTGGAAGAGAAAAATAAGAATAACAGACAGGTGGAAGGTGGTTGTGCATGAGGTTAAGGACTGGCTACGACTTGACTGGTCGTGGAAAGAAGGAATATTTAATTAATAATTTTACTATTTTACAAATTTTCATATAGTCACTATTGTTTCATAAAATACATTCTCTCCCGATATTAACATCCTAAATAACACCAAGCCTCAAAACTTTCATCACGTGTAGGACATTTGTGACATATGTACACGTTACTAAAAGCTGAGTACTGTCATCATTTAAAGATATGTAGAATATTTAACAATTTTATAAAAATAATTACATACAATTACAAAAATAAGTACTAACAATGGTTTGTGATACAGAAGCCTCAGAAATATGTCTTGGAGTAAGTTCAGGCTATAAGAATACATCTCTACGTTAGTGGAAAGGAGGGAGGAAGGTCAGTTTTGGTAAAAATGTACCCGCATTTCCATAAAGGGAGAGGTGGAAACCATCTAGGAATAGGATTATCAGTATATCCTTCTGGATTCAAATCTACACTGTATATCCAGTTAACCGGAGCGTAACACCTTAGATCCAAAATAAAGCTTGAAATCAATTTCACATTAATATAGAATATATTTATATACATCACATTTTCCCATTAAAACCCTAACAATAACGGTGTTAAGCAATAGCTGTAAAATACCTTATTATACTCCTATTCAGAAATTACAAAAGCAAAATTAAGCTAATCCAAGCAGTGTTAACCTAAACTCATTTTAATAGGATTATTTACATCCTCTGAACCAAATACTATAATAGAAATCAAAACTTGAAAGCCATGCTCAACTATTTTTATTAGTATTTAACTTTCCATACACTTTTGGGAAACCAAAAAAGGATGTTTAGTGAACATGAAATTATCTGATGCATTAATGATAATACTCATTAATTACAAACAATTGGATTAGTTTTTTTTAATATCTACATAATATACGTTAATCGGTGAACGTGTTAACAATAGTATGAGAGATTTCCCGTTGAAATAAATAATGTTTGATTTCTCTTTATAAATATTACAGTGTAACACCCAAACATTTTCGTTAGTTTAATTATAAATTGACATATTTTACTTAAAACAGTAAGACATGTGAAATGAACTAATACATATTATTGGAGACATATCGAGTAAAAGAGAACTTTGGTCTAAAAAAAGGGAAAAACAATCAAACACACATTTCCCAAACATCCATTAGAAATCTATATTATTTGATTATAACTAGGGAAATATTAGTTTTATGAAACTATGTTTCAAAATCATATTTTTTTTATCTCTTTTAGTCCGACTGTTTTTCAATGACAAGTTATTTCTTATCTACTGTTTAATCCCATGTTTAGATTTATTGGTATATTATTAAAAGGGTTTATAATCGTAACCAAGATGTTTTTAAAATTCAATAGAAGTATTTTCTTTTCAATCAAAGAATAAGAAAAAAAATATTGCTTTCAATTGTTTGGCTACCCAAAACAAAAAGGCAAGGCAATTAAAAAAAGTCTAGAGCCGAGCTTTATAAAATAATATCTGCTCTCATTTATAATCCTTTTATTACAAAGTGGTCTAAATGTACAATATGATATGCTAGTGCAATTTTACATGTATTGATATTAATTATCAAAAGTGATAGCTACAGATCACGTGAGTCCGGGTATAATTATATCTAGAAATGATTTAAGTAACCAACAAGCACTCTTATTTTCTACCAGAATCCTACTATACCTGCACGTAGAGAATTTATTTGTGTAGAGTAGTTAGTAATAATCAGATCCCTGCTTTTATGGTGAATAAAAAAGACCAATTTCGTTTTTAAGTTTCCCAAAAGCGGTGAATAAGCGGTGAATTACAAAAATCCTATTTTTGCGACGAAATTATCGAATTAAGAAAAAAGCGTTAAAAAAGTGGTTTTTACCAAACTTTCGTGATTAAGGTGACTTTGTTGGGTTAAAACTAGACTTCCAGGACAATGTTTGAAACAGGTAAACTAAACATATTGAAGTGAAAACCAAAAATTACATTTTGTTTGGACAAAACGGTAAAAAACATTAGTCCGCAAAAAAAAGTGCTGTCAACTTATTAAAAAAGTAAGACTTATCGGCAACTGGTCTGAGAAAAGTATGTACAAGTCACACAGACAAAATATTACACAAACATCTTCTTGTTACTTCACAAAAATTGTGACTATATTTTTAAATTTCAATTTAGGCTAGAAAAATACAAAATAACTACTCAACATCACCAAACTGCAACATGCAGCTGGTAACAATGATATCAACTTTCATTGTGATTCTGCGGTCTGTTACTACTAAACTATACCTAGAAAAATAACGTTCTGAATCTGCATTTGAAATCGGCAGCCACAACGCTTGCAAACACTTTATTGCGAAGTCACTGAACATACTGTCTGTCTTCAACCCTAGCAGCACATTCTCAATTTTTAAACTTTCGATGCCATCACTCTGTTCCATCAAACCTTTCAAATTTTTACACATTTCAATGTAGAAAAAAGACAAATCTCCATCGTAGTTGACAAAAAAGGGCAGTACTTTAAAATTAATCTTGACCTGCTCTATGTTAGGCGTACTCCTACTGAGAATATTGGAGGGATTAAAAAGATAGCTGAGGGCCTCCAAAACCCTCACTTCCCCAAACAGGGACCTCCGAAAATTAAAAATGCAGTTTTCAAACTTAAAATATGTATTTTTCAAAATCCCAAAATATTAGCGCGAATGCCAAAAATCGCGAATAAATCGCGATTATCGCGGACATCGTTTAAAATCGCGAATATCGCGCTAAAACGCTGATTTCGTGAATTATCGCGACAATTCTGAGCATATATTTGCAATCAGGGTAACCTGAAATGTGAACATCTGAAAGAAAAAATGCCATATCTAACATTCGCGAATTATCGCGATCTTCACAAACGCAGGGCTCTGGTAATAATTAATTAGTAAAAAATCTTAATCAGGCTACCTATAAAAACGCTGATAATCTTTTTAAACGTCTAGAAACACAACCTTACTTATATAGAAGTGCTATGCTTTCTAAAAATTCTGTCTCAAGCCAAACTAAAGTTGAGAGGTATCGTCAAGTGGCTCTACGATTAGAGGAAATAAAAATTAAATTTTATAAATATTTTTTTTGAGAGAGATAAAAATAAGCTTTTTTTTTTTAGCGATGTGCTTACATTAGATGTCACAACCCTGAATTAAATTAAATATATTAACTTCCCTCAAACAAACAATGTCATGCTTTAGCACACAACAAAACATTGAGTATTGTTTTAGGATGTTTGAAATTTTATAAAATACTACACTCAAAATAAATACCACAGTGTGATGAAACGGTGCCATTGATTCATCCCAGTTGTGAGAGTATAAAGAGGAGTGTGTATTACGAGAACATGGAGAAGTAAGCGTACTTTCCCTAGGAGAGAATGGTAGAATAGCTCATGTAGTCCGAGAGCTAAGACATATTGTATTTACCCTTTCTTACTTACTCTATGGCATTATGGACTATAGTGCATCACCACATTTACAGAAGTACTCCCCCTATCTCTATCCTCAGCAAGTTCTGTTCAGTCCACCTCATTACACCTTACCCCTATCTTGAGCTAGTTCTATCCAGTCCACCTCATCACAGCCTATCCTTATCTTGAGCTAGATCTATCTAGTCCACCTCATTACACCATATCCATATCCTCTGATAGTTCTATCCAGCCAACCTCATTACACCATATCCCTATCCTCAGCTAGTTCTATCCAGTCTACCTCATTACACCATATCCCTATCTTGAGCTAGTTCTATCCAGTCCACCTCATTACACCCTATCCCTATCCTCAGCTAGTTCTATCCAGTCCAGATCATTACACCCTATCCTTATCTTGAGCTAGTTCTATCCAGTCCACCTCATTACACCCTATCCCTATCCTCAGCTAGTTCTATCCAGTCCACCTCATCACACCCTATCCTTATCTTGAGCTAGATCTATCCAGTCCACCTCATTACACCCTATCCCTATCCTATGATAGTTCTATCCAGCCAACCTCATTACACCCTATCCCTATCCTCAGCTAGTTCTATCCAGTCCACCTCATTACACCATATCCCTATATTGAGCTAGTTCTATCCAGTCCACCTCATTACACCCTATCCCTATCCTCAGCTAGTTCTATCCAGTCCAGATCATTACACCCTATCAGTATCTTGAGCTAGTTCTATCCAGTCCACCTCATTACACCCTATCTCTATCCTCAGCTAGTTCTATCCAGTCACCCTCAAAACACCCTACCCCTATCCTCAGCTAGTTATATCCAGTCCAACTCATTATATCCTATCTATTTAAGGTCCAGTCTAATGTTATCTTTCCATCTGTGTCTTCTCATTCAGTTTGCCAGTCAGTACCCTTAACAAGGTTCTAGACTACCAAGTCCTGCGCATCGTAATCTAAGAGATTTGTTTACTCTAACAATATATTGTGATGAGTTTAGGGTATGTAACTCTAAATTATGTAATTTACTCCACTCCCCAGTATCTTCATCCAAGTTTGGACCAAATAATTTCATTAGTGCTTTCTTTATAACCCATCAAATAATTTACTAAGGAAAAAAGAGTGATAGTTTTGCCAAATATGACGTCATTCAACATGCTCGTCACGCCCTATTGCTGTCAATAGATACAAATTGTTATATCGTGGATGACATGGTGGTCTAGGGGTAAGGTGTTGGACTTCCGTGTTGGGGGTACGGGGTTCAATCCTTGGTCCTGGCACAGATTTATCTAATTACCAAACCCTTACTTCACCTCTCACAAGACGTGTATTAATTACAACTTGTGAATGTGTAGAATGCAAGGCCTCCACCGTGGTTAGGATCCCACGTTAAATAGTAGGTACTACATTTCATCTCACAATCACACTACAATTATACATTAGCGTAGGTGCGTATAACCCGAATGGGTAGTAAGATGTGGGGCTAATAATAATAATAGCTACATCGTCTCACATGTTAGTGATAGAGGATTGATTTATGTTTTTAATCTTATATAATAAGCTGATAAATATCATTTGTCCTTATAACGTTTCTTTAAAAGCTATAGTTTTTTTAATTATTGCATGGGTATCAAAAAACTAGATCTTACATTAATGTATCCATACGTTTGGCTTTCAATAACAAACTCGGGAACCATAAAAACAGTTTAAAAACTTATGTTTGCTAAACAATTTATTTAAAGTGGTTTTATTTGTAAAGATTTTGTATACTTAGTTACTGAGAGTCAAACATAAAATCTAATTTTTATTCACATGCAATGAGTAAATAGCTTTTATAGAAATGTTTTGAATATAAATAATATTACTCAGTCTATTATCTACAATTAAAATCAAGATCTTTTTTTTATCACTAACGGGCGAGACTTTATAAACATTTAAATTAATTGTCAGCAATATGACTTGGCGAAAATTTTGATGGTAATATTTTTTAAATATTGATATATTTAGATTACTTATATGATATATATATGCGTGTTTGTGTGGAGTACATCACTAGTAGCTCAGTCTGTGGAAAGACTGGTCAATACTAACGTATCGTTGCCCAGGGGAAGCCCTAATTTACTAATCTTACGTTATTTCTGGGGAGGCTCTTTCTAAGACACGATGAGATGAGGTTATGATAGTGAGTATAAGGGTTTGGAATTGGTGTAAACACTTAACCTAACTAACCAAGCCCTGATGACCATTGATATGATTCCCCTTTTGGGAAATCTACCCATGGCACCAGCATAGAATCGAACCTAGGACCCTTAAGTTCGTTGCCAGGTGCTCTGAACGCTGTACCACGGGGCCAGGACTTATTTTGTGGTAAATCAGTAAAACCCATTGCGCTCTTGTCATTTCTAGAGTGAGTAAAATTAAGCTCTCTCGTTGACTAATATGAAAATAAGCCATCATCTCATGCCCCGATTTAGAACCCAGCCCGTTCCGTCCAGGCTACCGTCAGATAGTCAAGGTGAGGTATCTCGACGTACCTCTACGGCGTGCATATGACGGGTCATCATGAGACGCTACCAGTGTGAAGGAGTGAGACGATCAAGATGAAACAGAAGCTGTGTTCTGTGTACATTTCTCCTCGGTGCTGTTCTCTCCTACCTGCCTCGACCCTCCCTCGTGTCTGTCTACCTTAATTACGTTCTCAGTGACTGACAGAGCAACGCGAGAAAACCTACCCCTTGCTATATTTAGACTCGTCACTGGTGCCAACTTCAGTGGCGGGCCTCGGCCACCCTTAAACGAGGCGTAACATCGCTTTACTTGGATACGTAGATAATATTAAAAATGTGGTTTTTTTTACCACCACGTCTTAATATCAAGGAGGTGTACCTACATTTTCATGGAGAGAAAGTGGAAAACTAATTAAGATATAACCTCCTCAGTTAAAACGGTGGGTATTCTTACAACGACCACTTTGGTAAACAAGATTAGAAAAGGTTGACGCCTTAAATATCTTAACCACCAATGCAGGTCATTAAGTTGATAACTACTTTGTCAAAGAACACGTGGTGTGTCAGGCTATCATTTTTTTGGGTGAGTTTTCTTTCTACCGGGAGAGCTACATATTATCAAGTTCGGTCGTCATGTGTGTGTGGACTTTTGAATCAACTCTGATGAAACAGAACGTTGCCCAGGGAACACCTTGGAGATTGTCTATACGTCAAACCCACCATTATATGTGATGTTAGTGGTTACAAAGGTGTGGAGACAGGAGTTATCTTGAAACTAGGCCTTACAAACCGAGCACTGGTGATGGTTCCCCTTTAGGAATAATACCCGTGATACAAGCCAGGAATATAACCCGGGACCCCTAGGTTCGTAGCCAGGTGCACTAACCACTACCCAGTTTGTAAATTAGTGTAACACAGTCTCAAGCATGAAGTAAGAATATCTACGTAACTTAATTAATTTTAAATATGGTATATAATTATAAAACTAACTCTGTCGTAAGGATTGAGGGGGGGGGGAGGGTTGGAGGTGAAGGGGACGTGGAAATAAGCTAGTTCTTTTTGCAGGTTTTATAAAAAAAAGCCAAAATAAATAAATAATTTTTAAAGTATTAATCTAGGGCTTCATTGTCCTCACAAGGTAATATCAACCAATCTTGAATATTTATCATCAGTATCTTAGCATTATATGAGAAAAGTTTTAAATTAATAGAAATAATCAAATAGCCAAAGCTATTATTTATTAAAACATGACACCTGGACACGGGAATTGAACCATGGCTTAGTACGCCAATGCTCTAACCACTGAGCACCAATAAACCAACTACCAATTCGAAGGTGGCTGCGTTATCTGATAGCTCGTGATCTTAATATAATCACATATTTGTATCCGACGATGTCCGCACGTCCATCATAGACTCTGCCTTAAAATATGAGTGAAGAATGACCCTTGGCATGGGACGATTCCTGGATAGTTTCAGTGGTTAGAGCATTGACGTACTAAGCCAAAGGTCCTGGGTTCGGTTCCCGTGTCCAGGTCTCATTCTTCAATTTTCAGAATATGATAATAGAAAGGGCTGTGATTCAATTTCAGGGCACCCTTTAAAGATAATCAAGAAATGTCGATATCACCATGTGTAGAAAATTAAGTTACATTTATAGTGAATACTTATTTGATAAACAATTTTTTAGCCAGATAAACTTCAAAAACACTGCCCTAAGCTCGCACCCACCTCCACCCCAACTTTTAAGAAATTCTAAAGCTAATGAATGGCCACCAGAACGTAAGATAAGTATTCAACCTTATCCTGAGAAACCTAATAACCATCCTTAACTTAACCTGACACCCAACCATACTAATACAATTTCACATTATCCTCCTATCGACATCTAAATATAACAAGGGGTAATTTATCTTCGGGTTTCCCTACTAAAATGACCTGACATCACCTATACGTACCTCAACATTACTCCACCTAGCCTCTGTGCCTAGAATATCTTTAATATTTTTAGGGTTGCATACATTTCATAAAGTCCTTCATTATGTAACTTTCTCTATTCACCTGTTTGTTCATCTCTTTGGGTTTAAGTATGTTTCTTCCCAGTTTGCTCTACAAAAAGTCAATGTTTTCTCTTTGTACAGAATGAAGGACAGTTCTCAACATTAAGTGTCAACGGTAGGATTATGATTTTATATGTTGTTTTATTTTAACACTGCGTCTTACTACTCTTTAGGATTAAACGGTTATGTACTAACCAGTAAACCCACGTGAAAGTCTCGCACATTCAACCTTCCACACCCCTCCTCCCCCCCAAAAAAAGAAGATTTAGTCTTTTGTTGGGTTGTTGAAATTAAATACTGATGGAAGTGTAAACACTAAATAGCAAAGAGTGTTTATTTTCAGTAATTGATGTAAAAATATTGTTAGATTTTTTCTTTTTAACTTAAATTTAAACAAACAATGTGTTTTAACGTAAACTGAGTATGCTATGTCAGAAGTCGGTACAAAATCCTATACACTGATACCTTATTCATCGCTGTAGGCTTTGTATTAGTTGAGAAAAAGGGATGTTGGCAACAGAAATAATATATAGGATTATGTTAATTGTTTTAGGGATTGGAAATAATATATTTAACGTAAGTGTACCCAAATTTTCGTGTATAGAGAGTGAGAAACCCTTTGGAAAAAATCACCCTCAATACACCGTATCAAGATTAGATCTTTAATCTCCCCGTCATCGGCAGTCTAGTCTAATATGAGAATAGCTCGTTAGACCATGCGGCCAACGAAACGGGTCTCTTTGTTATCGAAAATGATGTCCTCGTCTGGCTCTTTATTTTAATGGTGACCTTCCTGTTTGGTTACGTAACAGCGTGGATGGAGTTATTTGTTTACTCCATTGTATACGCCAGGCGATTGTTTTAAATTCAATTTGAAGCTCATTTTTATAGAATTGAGGCTACTTTTTAAAGATATAAATATCTATTTAACCTCATGTTTTTATTATGTATTGGATTAGGCAGTTTTTTTTAAAATTATCTTTTCCAAGACGCTAATTTAATCTATGTGTTGATGCTCCTTTAAATTATGTTTAATATAATAATTAAAATCTATAATTAATCTAAATTAAAATATAAACGTATCTCGGAATAGTGACATTATGTGATTCAAAATTAAATATAATAAAACGATTCATCTTTAAAAAGATTAAAAATGATGTATTTTATCACAAACTAATTGCTTATAAATCAAAATTTTTCTTTTTAATTAAATGTCTCTCATATTTATAACATGTAAATTAAGGAGAAAGTTCTCATCATAATCTAAATATTGAAACAGAAAACCAAGTGTTACAAATTACTAATATCATCTATACATATATTAAAACTATAAATCTGCTGTCTGTCTGATTGTCTGTCTATTTTACTGATTTTTGTTTGAAAGAACAGTTTAGAAAATTCAAACAAATATTTCTTTTGTGGCCAGAATTGATAACATTTTAATTTATTATGATCGATTAAATATCCAAGCTATTATATTTGTTAAATAAGTTTATAGCCGCATCTAAATATCATATTCTTTAATTTGAAAAATGACACCTAGACACGGAGATCACACCCAATATTTAGATTATTTAGATGCGGCTATTACCGTAACTAGCAAATATGATAGGTTTGCTATTCAACAAATCATGTTATGCTCATTCATACAAATATTGTCATTGTATGACTGGCAGTATTGAGCCAACAACTATGTGTGATAGCTTGTGATCTTAATTGATCACACATCTCTAGCTGACCCTTTCCCACAAGTCCTTCACAGACTCTGCCTTAAAATATGAGTGAAGAAGGGCCCTGGGAACGGAACGACTTCTGGGTAACTTTGTGGTTAAAGCATTGGTGTACTAATCCAAAGGTCCTAGTTTTGATTCCCGTGGCCAGATGTCATTTTTTAATATCAATAAATCTTACTATATTAATTATGTTATGTTATAGGCAATGATAATATCTATAAAAATTGATATATTGGGATAGCATGACTTGATGTATGAATATATTAAAATGATTTTACCAGCTTTAGTAACAACCAGATATTGTTCTTCCAATAGAAATCAGCCTATATATACAATCACGCCATTTCATCAGTGAATGAATCAGTGTCAAAAAAATCTTCTGTTAGTGTGGATAAATTTCCGTCTTAAATTTACAACAATGCTAGGTTATATTAACTTTTAATGTATATATCTTGTTTGTAAGTATCCTTCGAAACGCGAGGCTTGGACAGATTAACGAACCAAGTATAAGTCTCTTTGAAATTAGCACTTCAGAAAGAACATCAAACCAAGTATAAGTCTCTTTGGCAGCTAGCATCTCAGAAAGATCAACAAACCAGATTATATTTAACAATGATGTTTTAGAATTCAACAAACATGAAGGTGACCTGGTGGTCTAGGGGTAAGGTGTCCGACTTCTGTGCTAAGGTCCGGGTTCAATCCTCGGATCCCAGCACAGATTTATCTGATTGCCAAACCCTTCCTTCACCTCTGACAAGACGTGTATTAATCACAACTTGTGAATGTGAGGAATGCCAGGCCTCTACCGTGGTTCGGATTCCACTTTAAACTGTAGGTCCTCCATTTCATCTCACCATCACCCTACCATTGCACATTAGCGTAAGTGCGTATAACCCGAACGGGTAGTAAGACGCGGTGCTAATAATAATAATAATAACAAACATGAAGAACTGTGTACATACTTGGTTTTATTATTGTCAGCTAAATGTAGCCACAGAGGCTATTTTCAGTAATTGTATATTGTTACCTGTGAATTAAGTTTATGTAATCTTGTTTCTTGGTATTGAGCCAACAGCAACATTTTTTGTTTGAAAATCTAGGGCGCTTAACATAGAGTGCTTTTTACGATTTACTTAACATTTGTTTTTACGATGGTAAATTCAATTATTAATGTTGGTATTCATAACTACAATGGCTCCACGTAAGCAGACCATTGTCAACGTGCTTGCTTTGCGTCGTTAGTAAAGTATATTTTCTATCAATATATACTGCTTCTTAAAAAATAGCTTTATTGAGTTTTATTTCTTGGTACTAAAAAACCAACACAATTTTATTTAGTGTGATAGAAAGCTTACTATCAAGTGCTTCTTTCAACTTAATTCATTATTGCTCCTTAGATATTAACTCTCTCTCTCTCTCTCTCTATATATATATATATATATATATATATTAACATTATAAGGTTTGTCAGCTCATTCAAATTATTGTGTAATTTTTCTAGATCTTGGTTAATATAACGACATGACTAACAAATAATCTATTTTAAGAAGATCGGTCTGTTTGTTTGTTTGCTGTCAATTATATTTAAAAGAACTCGTTGGATTGAGATGAGACTTCTTCTATTGGACTACTTAATTTTCAGATAACATGTTAATATCCAGACCATCAGGCAAGTGTCGAGCAAACTGAGGCTACGCTGTGAGCATACGTCACGGCTACTGTTGCAGTACATAGAATAACACGTGATGTGAGCTGTGGTGTGGTGGGGGAGCTTGAGGAAGAGTAAGTGTGGTCCTCGAGCTGTGCTGTGGTAGGGAAGAGATTGAGGAAGAGTGGGTGTTTTCCTCGAGCTGTGCTGTGGTAGGAGAGAGATTGAGGAAGAGCGAGTGTTTTCCTCGAGCTGTGCTGTGGTAGGAGAGAGATTGAGGAAGAGTAAGTGTTTTCCTCGAGCTGTGCTGTGGTAGGAGAGAGATTGAGGAAGAGCGAGTGTTTTCCTCGAGCTGTGCTGTGGTAGGAGAGAGATTGAGGAAGAGCGAGTGTTTTCCTCGAGCTGTGCTGTGGTAGGAGAGAGATTGAGGAAGAGTAAGTGTTTTCCTCGAGCTGTGCTGTGGTAGGAGAGAGATTGAGGAAGAGCGAGTGTTTTCCTCGAGCTGTGCTGTGGTAGGGGAGAGATTGAGGAAGAGTGTTTTCCTCGAGCTGTGCTGTGGTAGGAGAGAGATTGAGGAAGAGCGAGTGTTTTCCTCGAGCTGTGCTGTGGTAGGGGAGAGATTGAGGAAGAGTGCGTGTTTTCCTCGTGAATCTCAGTACGCAAACAAAACACAGCACTTGAATACGTTTCATTCATGTCTAGTGTTTAAATTTGTTTATTGTTTTACGTAATTGATTAGTGCGAGTGAAGCCGCGGACAAATGTTGGTGTAATATAGAACAATATTTTAACTATAACAATTAGATCAAGTTAAACAATGGAGTTTAAAAGACCTAAACATTAAACAGGTAATTCCATATAAAACCCTATTATCTTTTTTCTAAATTCAACAACTGGACAGTTGGTTTGATTGATTTCAATCCACATGGAGCGGTGCATCCTATCAACCCTAAAGCTGGTTAGTACTGCCTGCACCATCTGGTAAACATATCATGTTCTAAATGAGATCCGAAATTGTGGTGGTCCCTGTTGTCTTCAAAACCAAGCTTCTATGAGCGAGCGTTAAGCAGCATACCAATTTTGCGGGGAAAGGTATTTTCATATATATTTCAAGGTACTTTTACATACCACAATAGATATGGGACCGACAGATTTACTTTCCCTTCAAGGAATAATCCGCTGACCTTAGCTGGGTTTGAACCCACGATTATTGTGTCCTTAGGAAAGCACTTTATCCCAAGACCTCCAAGGTCAACAAGATGATAGAATAAAACAGATAAATTAACACGGCTGTATTTAATGTGACGATGATCACACACCAATACCCTTTTCTGTTCAGTGGTCTGTGAATTAATTTATTGTGTCATGCTTAAAATTTGTACATTTCATATTTTTCCTTTTGTGTAATAGGGCATACACTTTTTTAGGAAAATAGAATAATGTGATGTAGTTGTATAAAATTTGACAGAAAAATATATTTTTAAAGATTATGCTTTTAGTTTTATAGATACACATTGTTTTTATACGAACATGTGAATTCCATGGATTACAAGTTTCTATAAAATTATTTACAAAATTATCTTTCCAACAACCTTTGCTAATTTTATTTACGATTTAATACATATTAAAATATTGGACCGATTTAATGATAATGGTATAATTAATGTCACAATTGTATTCCGATTATGTTAAGCTACCAAATTAAAAAAATATATATAATCATTGAACTATTAAAAATCAAAATATACTGTAAACATACTATGTAATGACAAAATTGTAGATAGTTTTAAATTCTGATGTATTCATGGAAACTACGGAACTTTTTATTATTTACATGAATACATAAAAATTTCAGTAGTAGACTAAACAATCCAAGCTTTTTTGTAAGTCCACTAAATAGCCCTACATTAACAAAGATAATTAATACATGGGATGATCGTATTTTAAAATTAATTAGAAAATACTCAACTAAGAGATTTTATCAGCTGATGAATTCCAAATTTTAATTCTGGTGCCTTGAACTTTAAGTTTCCTTAGATCCCATCTAAATACTGATTAACCAGACAAATTATAATGATTATGTGCCAATCAGAATGGTATTAATTTTTTCTCTGCATTCCTCACTGACAACAATTAAATAGGGGTCACGAAAATATCTTCTTTGTTAAAAATGATAATTTATATTTTATACTTTTTAAAATTTAGTGATATCGGTTTCACTAGTCTCAGTTAGCAATGTTTTTTAGAATATAATAAATAAAATTGCACCATGAATGACTGCTGGTTCGAACTGTAATACTTAGGCCTACTAAGATAGCTGCTATACTTGGGGATAGCTGGTATCTTAGGGATAGAGAGCTAGTTAGCTAGTTGCCAATATATGTTAAAGCATGATTAGATTAAGAATCTCAGGAACTGTTCCAGCCATATTAAGTGAATTAGTTCCTATTTTAAGATTTTTATCTTCAATAAATCTTTCTATTTCTTCCAGACAAACAACGCTACAATCCTTTAGATACCTTCCAAATTGTTCAACATTAGATTAAGTAGCTAGTAGCCGGGTTATTAAAATGAATAATTAATAAAACCACTGTAAGTGTCCAACACGTGTTAGTAAAAAAAATATGCAATTCTTGTTAAGGGCAAACTTTCTATCATATTATGTTCTAAAACGGTTACATTTCGACAACCACAACATTACCTCACGTTTATTTCAAGACAGGAAAGTTAAGGATCAAACGTCATATATAAGATTTAATTTGACTCTAAATGCTGATATGAATAGCACCAATAAAACAATAAGATTAATGTAAACCAAAGTTAAACCTCAATAATAAAAAGAGAGGTGATCGACTAATTTGTAAAGGAAAATAAAGTCTAAATCAGATTCAGTCCAGCCTGGTCCAAGAAAACAAGACCAATTAGTTTGTAACTGTTTTCTTCTCACCTTTCCCTTCCTCCTCGTCCTCAACCACAAACCTATTCTTGATGCTGGTAGAAAAGTTTTTCTTTTCTGCCGCCAGAGGCTACTGTGTGGCTCTTAACCGGTAATCGATGTGTTAATCCACCAACCCTCTCAACTCTAAGGATCTCCTACAAAAGGCAAACTAACCCTCA
Organism: Timema podura; assembly: GCA_033556935.1. Taxonomy (NCBI): domain Eukaryota; kingdom Metazoa; phylum Arthropoda; class Insecta; order Phasmatodea; family Timematidae; genus Timema; species Timema podura. The sequence continues at coordinate 30,524,304 of JAVRXN010000006.1, read as the reverse complement.
GCCCAACCATGCCCGGACCTTTTTTTTTGTTTGTTTTTTATACTTCCCGTTCCAAGCAAGCAATTTGAGAGGAAAAGGGGGAAGGGGAAGCATTTGAAAGCTTTTGTCCAGAGGTGTGATCCAAGTTGATCGACCGGTCGGCTTGGTCCCAGATAGTTAACCGCAAGCGTACACCCTTATAGATTTTTTTTTGGTAAAGTTAAGGTCACACTACATGTCTTGCGTAAGTAACCCCTTTCCCCACCTTCTCTTAACCATTTCCTCCTGTAAACTAGGACTCTGATGTAGTGGATAGAGAAAAGTATTTTACAAATAGACCAGCGGAAACTTAATGGAAACATTTTACTTTGACATAGAATTAATACAAATTATAATTGTATCCAACAGATTCAAAAAAAAAAAAGGAAAAACTATTTCATTAATATTAAGCTCTATTATGTAAAATTATATATTATTTATTTTTATTCCATTCTCCTTATTTGATATTAGCCTTAGTCTTCTATGATGACAGGTTTAGGTGTAATATACAGATGTTACATATATTGATTGATTATAAAATTTGGCATTCTGTTAAATACATATTATCAGAAAGTTTGTGAAAATTTGAGGTGTTGTAATTATATCTCACAAATGGTTTTCACATATATTACCTCAAATTTTCACAAACTTTCTGATAATATGTATTTAATATAATATCATTTTTAACATAAATAAGACCTGAAAATGGTGTAACATGTATATATAACACCGAAACATGTCGTCATAGAAGACTAAGCTAATATCAATTAATAATTAATCTTACTAATATTATAAGTGAAAGTCTGTGTGTTTGAATATTTGTTACTCAATCACGCCAAAACTGCTGAGCAGAGACTCGAATGAAACTTGGTACGTTGGTACAGTATTCCTGGAATAACCTATAGGACTATTACCAACCTTTGATTTTACATTAATTTTACAATACTAATTTTTAAATTTTTCGTATATAAGAGATAAGACATTTATAGTGATTTTAATTTTACGAGTAAATATGTATGTGATTATAATTAAAATGTTAAAGTAAAAATAGCAAAATACGGACATATTATTTACAGCTAGAACTGAGAAAAACGCATACATATTTGAAAAAAATAAAGTTTGATTTATGACCGAAACAGTTTAGTTAAAGATTAAAAGATTGTATCAATTATTGCTGGTGAAGCCACGACGGGTAAAAGTTAGTAAGGGAATAAAAATAAAAATAGAGGCGGATATAAATTTATAGTTTATTATTACTTACCAAATCAAATACGAACATTATTAAAAATCGATCATGTAAGTGAATATTAATTTACCTTACATCTTACAACGTATTTTTTTATGACATTTAAAGGGCGTGTGTAAGAACGACTCTAAGCACGGCCCAGGTAAATTAGAAGACATGTGGATTTTCATCTAGGATCAATTCCAAAAAATATCGCATTAAAGTAAGTTGCGGAGAAGTCGTGCAGAAGTCTGGTCTCAAGCAAACTTCCCTACACTTGGCTTACACTTGGCTTACACTTGCCTACACTTGGCTTTCACTTGGCTTACACTTGGCCTACACTTGGCTTACACTTGACTTACACTCCGATGACTATTTCCTCAAGATGCCATGGACTGCATCGACTACTGAGACAGTATGTATTTTGATATTGTTCTGTTTTCATGACAGAATATGGTAGATCTTAACCTCGATAAGTCAACTAATCAATTAATATACATCGGTATAGTACAGATCCAAATATAAGGCCTATAAAATTACATTATTGTCAAACCACTTTCACCTTTTAATAATTATCGGTAGTTTTAAAATCCAAGGCTATTATTTCCCACGCTCTTTTCTTCACTGCCATAGCCAAAATATTGGATTTAATATTTTTTAATAATGACATGATTCTTGATCCGTTCAAATGAATAGATTCGCTGATCCACAGTGAAAACTTTGTTTTTCACATTTTCTGCCATTTTAACAAATCTTTGTTCTTTTACAATCAGTTTTTTTTAACACTACAATCAAAATCATTAATATAGAAGGTAGTAAATGTATATAATTTCACTTCCTCCGGGTATGTGGTATTACTGGTAATATTTCATCACGTGACTGCTTGGCAGATGTTTTAGCAAGGTAAGTGATCAGGGTTTACTTGTGCCTTAATGGTTCTTCGGCCGAGTTCAGCATCGTTCTTGCATACCACCCAAAGTATATTGCACAAACCTTACATAGCACTAGGATTTAGTGTATTTGCTCTAAACGTGCTATATTCTCACTCAGTACATTTTTGACAATGTGCTTCAATAAACTGAGCTCAAATTATCAAATATATCTTGCACCCCACATAAAAGATACATACTAATTAGAAGTGATATCTACACTTTTATAAGGTTTTGATTCGATTGAACTTTAAATTCCGTCAAAATATTAATTAAATTCATCCTGTAAGTATGTCCTTCGCTCTGTATGTACAGTCCGTATATTTAATTTACCTTCAAAGGTAACAGTCTCACCTTTCAAGAATGCACTATGGCCCTATAAGCTAGATCATAGTGGAATATTACATGGTAAGCTTGCTACATTACTGTGTAGATGAGGTGCACATACAAACTCTACAGGTAGAAAATGGAAATTATCGACCCAAATATTTTTGTATTTGTTTCCTTTATTATCAAAATAGAAGCCTACTAAAATTAATTTCTGGCATCCCAATGATGTACGTTTCTTACAAATTATTTAAAAATTGTATTATTATTATTATTATTATTATCTCACTTCTACCATAGACTCTGGATAAGTTTGCGTCAAATATATTCTGTAAGCTTGGCAAGTGCAACCAATTATTTAAAAAAAAATACATATATCTTTATGTTTTAGGCAGTCAATACTTTTTATTTATCATCAAGATATAAATTGGTTTAATAAAATTTGGAGTTAAAAGAGCGATTCTTTCAGGGTCAAAATTGTTTCCCTTAAATTATTTAAATACATTTGTTGTCAGTCAGATTTTTTTTAAATATATGATTTTAGTGTTGAATGAAAATTTCTAATATCAATATTATGGTAAATAAATAAAAATTTAGAATAAAAATATATTCTTCTTCAAGCTTTTGATATAAATCGTAGTTTAGTAGAAAAAAAAGGTTTTCCCTTTCTTTTTGTTTCCCGAATATTAATACTGGTTCAAACTATCCATATTGTAATTATACTAATGGAGCTGAGATGATTACATTAGAATCAAGATCACACGAACCCAATTTTTTTGGGAATTAGAGAAATAAACCATTTAATGGAAAAAATAAATCTCAGTGAACTCAGTTGGGATTCGAATTCCAGCACCCCCGTCACCGGAAAACCTTTATTTACCAGAACAACTCTTATTACACGTGTTCATCAGTGCTGGTAAGACATAATTTAAACTTAGACACAGAATAAAAAGAAGAAATATAATCAAGTCTATGTTGGATAAGTTTAATTTTAGAGAACAATAAAATAGATTTTTCTTAGTCTTACAACCCACTCGGGGTGTACGCTAACAGAATACTTAATTTAATTATTTCAAACTAGGATATTGATTCGTAAACTGAAAATAAAATTTAATGTTTAAATAAACATAAAATAATGCGTATTTAATTCAAAGACTACCAAGGGAAAGCTTCAAGAGAAAAAAAAAGAAGGTAAAGTTACACATTTTCAATGACACCACTTTTTTTTATCTCAAGCCCGTAAAGACTCCAGCGAATACTTTATTTTAAAATTAATTTAAATACGACCAAGACCTTGTTTGGAGATAATATAAAGTACATTAGAAATTTCTCATGATTGTCTAACAGATGGTGGCACTAACTGAATTTAAAATAAAAATAAGACTTTCCCCTTATTTCCCCTGTACCCTTCAAGCGTAGTTAATGTCGTTAGAACTTGGAAACAAGTAGAATTTCACTTGAATAATGTGGTACAAGGAACATGGTAGGATGAACTAAAGAGAAATGAACAAACAAAATGAAAATATTACAACACAATAATAAGGCTTTCAAACCGAAAAGGGTAATACATTTCACACGTTATAAAAATGTAATCACCAGCCATATACCCACTTCGGTGGTCACGTGGTTTAACGCACTACTCTCATGTTGGGCTGGACTGCTGAAGACGTGGTGATCGGGGTTCGATCCTGGAAAGGTACTCTGAGGGAGATTTTCTTAAATCGTTTGCCACTCTCCCTCCATGCAAACGGTGTGCGTTTCCTCTAAATTTAGCCTTCCTAATCCCTAACCCACTGGTGTAATAAGTACAGCGGACCCAAACGGATAGTAAGAAGCGATGACAAAAATAATATTAACCTTGGTATAGCTCGGAGATATATTATCCTTAAGCTAATAAACTAGATAACAGTTATATCCCAGTGTGTTTATTATGTTTGTAGCTTAAGTTTTATAAAGAATGAACCTACCATCTATAACTATAAAATTAATTGGATACAAATATATAACATACAAATATGAACATACAAAATTTGATGGGTTATTTTTGGTACTAATTTATTTGTTAAGGTCCTTGGCCCTGTCTAGTGCAAGTCTAAAACCTATTTGTGGGATGGTGGGGGGAGGGTGAAAGGCATGGCGTGGCTTCACAATCGACCAAAGTATCCTTCCGCGCCAAACAATAACAGATGGATCACGGAAAATGTAGATGGTGCTAGATACTGGACAGGTCTTGCGGACAAATCATACAATTGGAAATATCAGTTTTCTCGAGAACGAATGAAATTTATTTAGTAAAAATTTCAACATCTCTTCTAAGATAATGTATCAATGTTTATTAGGTGTTATATTTGCTTATTTTTTGCTATAAATCAAGCAGTTTTCAATTGAAAAATGTCAAGGTTATTGATATTTGATCACTGTTAGAATTGTAAAGGAGGGGTGTATTTAAAAAGTATATCTTAATCAACATGCTTCAATTCCTGATCAAACCGTTTCCGTAAAGAAAATTGCAAAACAATAAAAAATTCTTGAAGTTAACCGTTTGTTCCATTAGCTCTGCATTTCCACGCCAAATGAAAAGGGCCAATCGCCTTATGAATATCCCAAGTATTAATTTCACGCAATTTATACAGAAATCTAGCAAAAGTAGCTTGCATTGTTCCACTATGGCATCGCTCAGTGTGGGCCAAATGTGGCCCTCATAGTATCTTGGAGAAAAACTAAAGTGAACCACTTTGTCGAGATGCGAAAAGAATAGAAATAAAATAATGTATTTAAGAAGTTCAATATTGCAATTTACTATGCATTTATTTGATTTATAAAAATATGTATAAATACATCTTTATAATGCTAAGTTATTTTATGAAAGTGTGTGTGCCTGCATATTTCACTATACATTTTTGGGAGATTAATCCTAAACTACTTCTTTTTTAAAGTAAAATTGTAAATATTTTACTCATAAAAATACTATATATATAAATAAGTAATGAAAGTAATTGGTTACTAAGTTGTTGACCTCAGTGGTCTTGGAGCAAAGGGTCAACCTTAGGACCCGGTGTTCGTGGGTTCAAACCCTACTAGGGTTGATTAATTTTTCTTGAGCGATAAAAATACGTAGCACAACTTCCTTCGGAGGGGAAGTAAAGCCGTCGGTCCTATGTCGATTGTGGCACGTAAAGTCACTCTCGAAGGTATGTGAAAATACTTTTAACGGCAAAATTGAAAGGCTTTTTCGCTCTCGCTCATAGAACATTCTCGTGTTCTAATATAATCAGTCGGTTCATAAAGTGCACGTTAAATAAAGTAAATATCAATGAAATAAATGAACAATTGTGGTTTTTAGGCCTTTATTAAGTCGATGGGATTACTAAATATATGTTCAGCTGGTGGTGTAAACTTATAATCAGATTTGGCTCTTGGGATGCTAAACGTTGGACAACCCAGTGCCTAGCTAATAAGATAGGCTCACATTACAGTCTATCAAGGTCATCAGGTTAAACGAAGTGAAGAGTGCAGAAAGTATACCAACAAATACTTGGAATTTAATACTGGGCTTTAATTTCACTCAAAAAAATTAATACGATTTAGATTTAAATTATAAATTTTTGTATTCTTCAAAGTTTCTAAACAATAAAGTATTCTCTTTTTATTTAAAGTATAATATCTTAATGGTATTCATTTCCATTTGTGGGGAGTGAAGTGGAGACCCCTCCAACACGTTTCAGCTCTCGACCCGGGCTTAATCAAGTCTTCTTCAGTCCACAAAGTACCAACACTTGGGCACGGGCCAATTGGAAGTCTGCTTCTAGAACCCGTCTTTATTTTGTTTTGCCTCCTCAACTCCTTCCCTCCCCCCTCACCCACTCACACAAACACTCACAGGCTTTCTTGAAAAATATACATTACTTATTTTTCTTTCATCCCCCCCACCACTTTTCAAGTTTAACTTTTACGAGCTTTCTTTGCTCAATAAAGTTTTGAATATATTAATTTTAAAAGTAATCTAGTCTTTAGCTTTGGTACGAATATATTAATTTGTGATTGCACTTTATTTTAATTTATATTTTGTGTTTTTGGACGGTGAGACTGACTACAAAATAGTGTGAGATGATACATAAATAAAGTTTTGACCAATAAAAATTGTAATTAAATTAATTGGTCAGTCATTTACACTTTATTTGAATTGATGGATAAAATATTTATCCAGGCTTATGTTTAAATCCTTAATTAATTTATTAGTTTGATGATTCAATTGCTCAAATGTGATAGTTAATTTCAATTTAAAAAAAGAGTGACGGTTGGAGAGGAACAGAAGCAAATAAAGGTGCAAGGAGGGTGGAGGAAAAAGGAAGGTGAATGCATTTTACTAAACTGACCCGGCCATGCTGGGAACAGTTGACCATGATAATGATGATGTGTTCATTCATAAAATGGATATTACCAAATAATTTGTTAAAAGACTATTACTTGACTATGATACAATATAGCTGTCATTTTTAAAATTAATATTATTGTTATTCTTTGAAGTGAAGATTAAAAAGCTTAGCATGTTTCAGTAAATGGTAGTATTTAATTAATGTAGAGCTATTATTTTAAATAAAATGTATAAAATATGTTTTACATATATATTTAGTTATTGCAGTATTATTTTAGATAAAATGTATAAAATATGTTTTATATATATATATATATATATATATATATATATATATATATATATAGTTACTGCAGTATTATTTTAAATACAATTTATAGAATATGTGATATATATACTTAATTAATATAGAATTATTTTAAATAAAATTTATAAAATATGTGTAATATATCTAAATTTTATTTTAAAAGAACAAGGAAAAGTGGTGCAGGTCCTCTTCCAACTCAAATTTATATATTACTTTCATCTCTTCAATCATGATACCATTTTTATCTACAAAAGATAATGGTGACACATCGACGTATGAAGAGGATGTGACCCTCCCAGGTCACGCGGACCCGTGTCACAATATAATGGAGATATTTGAAAACACAAATATATAGTTATGCTCTTTAGAGGAAAGAGATGTTCCTCCATACCCAATGTTTCTGCAACATAATATTTTATTTCATTGATGCTATTTGGTATAAGGATTTCTGTAACCATATCTATTATTTTGCTTAGAAAACTTACTGGTTTTTAGCGAAATGTCTATATTTTAATAAAAAAGGGAGAGATTATTTGCAGTGAACAGTACCAATTATTATGTTAATGGTCGTCATGATAGTTGGTCGTTTACAAGATAATAGTTAACTTGTACCGAGCTCAGTGCTAAATAAACATCACAAGTGTTTAGGGACGTAACAAGCGATACCTCTTAGGAGAGTCACTGGGGAATGGGGGTAAAGGGGTACGTTGATTTATGCAGAACAATTCTCTCGTCTGAGTCAGCGACGCTTTAGAAACCGACAAGATGCCGGCGGGATTTGTGGGAACCCGCTGTCAATAGCAGCTTCGCTCAACGTGAAGCGTCTCCGACAGCTGACGATGTGCTTGAGGGACAGGGGGGGAACTCCCTAACTCTCAAGTTCTTAGAACTGATAGATTACTTTCAATTGTTTCTTGACGTTGCTACTTTTAGGAGGTAGTTGAAAGGTATTGCGTTACCTGCAGTAAGTTCCTTGACACCATTGTATCAAGATTTAGCTATACAAGAACGAGTATGAGTGAAACAGAAGGTAGAGTGGAGTAAAAGGTGAGTTGATCTGCAGCATAGTAGAATATGAGTGGTGGTTAAGTGACAGCCAAATTTACTAGATATACTTTCATGTATCCATTTGCCAAACCATGTGATCTGCCAGGCTATGTCTTAAATTGTTGTCACTTTTGAAGTAAAAACCTACACAACAAACAATATATTTTAGTTGTATTTTTATTTTATTAGATTTTATTAAATTATTGAAACCCGAACTTATTAAATAAAACATTTGGAAGTTTTTTATTTTGGACGTGGCATCTGTGAGTTCATTTAATAATGTTTTACAAACGAGATCTTCTAAATAATGCACTCTCTTCAATAATTAAGATGGTGAGCCAGAAGAAATAAGGGTGGTTGATGACGTCATAGAATATTATTTGGTGTTACTTAATCCGATATTTTTACAAAAGAAAAATACTTTGTTTTGAGACTAATATTTTGTTTTGAACTTTATATAATTAAAAAAAAATTATTTAATAATTTATCATGGCTAGTAATAGGAGGATAAAAGTGAAACTATGGTAAGTTTAATTTATTATTTAATATACTATAATATATCTTGTTCCTACAACTATGAAAGAAAAAAACTTAATGGTTTTATAAATTTATTTTTACTTTCAACTAGTTAGGAGAAATAAAACATTTTATTAATCCTTAGGAAATATTACTAAAGGAGTTTGATAACACTTATTATATTTATAATATAGTATTAATAAGGAAATAATAACTATTTCCAGATAGTGATGTCAGGGACATTCAACCAATATCTGAAATTAAAATCTTTTAATAACTGTCAGTCCTGGATAGATTGTAGATAGCAGTTCAACTCACCCTCGACTTCTCTCCTCCTTCTATTTCACTCAGACTCGTTTGAGTCTTTATGAAACAAACGCCGTGGAGAGTATACAATATTGTCAACATTAATGTATTGTGGAATACCTTGACTTACTCCTGCTACCTTAACGAGATAAATTAGGGTTGACACGTATCGGTAGGCACGTGGTCTAAATGTCAGGTTCATCTACACTGAATAGGATATCTGAGGGAGCTACAAACCTCATGGATAATAGATCTATCTTGGCTCTTTCTCAATTAGCTGTTGCCATCTCTCCTTATGTCTGGAGGTGGTGTGTTGATGTAAGAAGGAGCTACTGGCAACATCGACAAACCAGCGTTGTCAAACTTGTTTTATATTTAAGGGAAGATAGACTCCAAGAAAACAAGTTAATTACAACGCTGTTTCCCAAAAGTGATCATGCGGTTCCCTCAGAGATGATATTCAGTATATTCTTGTTACTTTATCTAGGACCATTGAAAAGAGAAGTATTGTGTTCGTAAAAAAAATTGATCTCGAAATTTTAATAAATGTTAACCTTTAATGACAGCCTAGATACGAAAAAGGTTTTTTTTTTTTGCAATGCCGTCTGTCAGTTTGTATCTCATACTAGAACCGAAACCATTCTACTATTCGGGCTATATCTGGCTATTTAGGGAGTTCTTAATATTAGATATCCAACCCTACTGAAGGACAAAAATGAATAAAATCGAGTTTCTCAAAATCCACTAAAAGAGTTTGCTTACAATGTGTATATATACCATGTTTTCCATTTTAAAAAAAAAGAGAGAATTTTCATTTTCCCATGAAAATGACTTTTACATCAGCAGAACTTTTCAATTTTGATGATATCCACACAACTATTTGAGAAACGATAAAACTTATCATTGTAAAGATGTAGTAGGCCTACTATTAAATATAAAAATCTTTTGATTGAATTAATTTTATAAAATAAATAACTTCTGAGCTATAGGATAATACATTTTTTATTCAAGTCTGAAAATTAAAATGATCATTGTGTTCTTTGAAGGACACACATCGTCACTCGAGAATGCAAGTGTTCTATCTCCAAAATTGTTAAATTTGAGTTATTTGGTGTTTAAGTTTATTTAGAGTGCATATGATTCACCTGCGGTGAAAGTGAGACTACTGTATAATAACTTAAGGAAATACAAGCTCGAGTTGTCATCTAGTAACATTGGTTTTATACACAAGGTCAAACTTCAATGCTCTTTTACTCAAAAGTGAAAAATTGGACCTAGAACACTTGCATTCTCGGGTGACGACATTTCATATTTCATTATATGTTATGTAACTGTGTGTGCTAATTTATTTTCGCTCTTTATTGAAATGAGATGCTCTTTTTACTTTGTATCTATCTCTTGGAGAGAGAAGTATCTTGATTGTCAAAATAATAGAGCTCGAGATTTCGTAAAATGCCGAAGTTTCATGAGCTACTGAAACCGAAAAGTGTTTATCACATTTCCGTTTGTATTTTTGTCTATATCTCAGACTAGTGCCGAAACAATTTTACTGAGTGTGCTAAGATTTGTTCCAGGGCTCCCCATAGGAATTTTTGTAGTTAGATATTTATATGTAAAACTAAGGGTAGTTTAAGGAAAAATAAAGTTAAATCAAACAGGGTTTCCGGATACTCATAGCCCAAATAGCATATATAGCTTGATTGAACCAAAAGTAATAAAAAAATTCCTTTACACCTACACCCGGAAATCTATGCTTATACCATTAAACTGTAGTCAAAGTTTCAGCGTACAGCGCCGGGAGAGCATTTATTCAAGCATGCATGTACAACAAGTTGCATAGTAGCTAGGCGTGTGACACTACACACCTCGACATCTTGGAGCACGGCAGCAGAACATACAACAATATTAATAGTAAACAACACACCAATCCATATATGAATGGGAATACATTCTGCGGCTCGTAATTAACGGTTTTACATCACAACAAAGGCCTGCCGTTATTACACACGCAGTGCCACGTGCCTAGCTCCTATGCAACATGTTGTACACGCATGCTTGAATAAATATGCTCTCCCAGCGCTGTATGCCGAAACTTTAAAGACAACTTAATGGTATTAGCATATTTTTACTTTCTCTCTATCTTACAGGTAGAGAAAGTATTGTGATCGTCAAAAAAATCGAACTCGAGATTTTGATGAATTTTGACGTTTCATGACTTCCTGAATCCGAAAAAGTGGTTTTTGAATTTCCGTCTGTCTGTCTGTCTGTCTGTCTGTACCTCCAACTAGAGCATAAACTATTTTACCGATTGAGCTGAAACTTGTAATCTAGGGTTTTCATAGGGTTGCCCCGAGGTGTTTTTGGAATTGGATATCTACCCCTAAAATTAAGGGTAGTTTACTGAAGGGAAAAAAGAGAAAAAGTCGATTTTCTCAAAATCGGCTCTAACGATTTTGATTAAATTTCATTTATGAACATTAATAAATATTCCAAACAAAATGGCTACTCTCAGTATTTCGGCAAAATCGCTTTAAGGGCTCCGGTCTGATGCGTAAATTAACATTTTTTATAATAGCTCCGAAACTATTTGAGATATGAAATTACTTAGCATTACAAATATGTATATATATTTATAATACAAATATTTTATTCGAAACATATTTTTATAAAATCAATAATTTTCATTCTATACGCAATTATATATATATTTTTAGCTTTTTGGATATTAAAGCTTAAGTATTGCGATCGTAAAAAAAAACTAACCTGAAATGTTGATGGATTTCGACGTCTCATGACCCCCCGAACCCTAAAAAATAGTCTTTGCAATGCCGTATGTCTGTGTGTCTATTAAAACTTAAAATTAAGGGTAGTTTACTGAAGGGCAAAAAGAGAAAAAGTCGATTTTCTCAAAATCGGCTTTAACGATTTTGATTAAATTTCATTTATATATATTAATAAATATTCCAAACAAAATGGCTACCCTCAATATTTCGGCAAAATGGCTTTAAGGGCTCCGGTCTGATGCGTCAATTAACATTTTTTTAAATAGCTCCGAAACTATTTGAGATATGAAATTACTTAGCATTACAAATATGTATATATACTTATAATACAGATATTTTACCCGAAACATATTTTTATAAAATCAATAACTTTCAATCTATACGCAATTATATGAATTTTTTAACTTTTTGGACATTAAAGTTTAAGTATTGCGACCGTAAAAAAAAAACTAACCTGAAATGTTGATGGATGTCTACGTCTCATGACCCCCCGAACCCTAAAAAATAGTCTTTGCAATGCCGTCTGTCTGTGTGTCTATAAAAACTGAAAATTAAGGGTAGTTTACTGAAGGGCGAAAAGAGAAAAATTTGGTTTTCTCAAAATCTGCTCAAACGATTTTGATTAAAATTCGTATCTAGGCGTTGATTAAGATTATAAATAAACTGGCTATTTTCATTTTTCTATGAAAATGATTTTTAGGGTACTTTACAGAAGCGTTAATTTCCATATCTCCACAACTATTGGAGAAACTAAACAAATTATCATTGCAAAATTGTAGGACTATTAGAAATAAAAAACTTTTATTTGACATATATTTTTATAAAAGCAGCAGTTTCTGAGATATTTGCAAATATATTAATACAATTTTGTGAACTTTAGTTGTAAACATATACTACTTAAGTCTTAACGCAATAATTCTCCAATGCCATAGAGTAATTAAATATAAGTATCTAAAAAAGTATGTTATTTTTCTTTAAATATCTTAGGAGAAATGTTTGCATAGCAATGATTTATCTCCATTTTAGACTCAATAGTCAATATTTACATTTTTTATTGGTCAAAATGTATAAATGAATAATTAAATATCAATGCGATGACTTGAAGATCTGCAACACCTTATAAAATGTTAAAACTTTAACCATAATCGAAATTTTAATACGAAGTGTTGACCCTTGTGGAAGACATTAAACTGTTTGAAATGCTCTTAGGTGGACAAAGATGCGCCTCTTTTCTCATTGATTCTATATCATTGTATATTATTTTATGCGTGTTCTTATGTGGAGTGGTGATGATACAATGTACATTATTCTGTTCAGAAATCTTACGAGTTTATAGAAAGAGAGAGAAAGTCTGTGCGGTGCGCCGTACTATTTATTTGAGGATGTAAGTGTATAATGATTTTGTATTAGTTTTGGTACAAACAAGCTATAATTCATTTACGACTTTAGTTTACTTGGATGACAGATCAAAATGTTACTAGAAGTAGTTCCTAATATATCCCTACGCCAACAGCTGACATCTATCACTTTGGAAAAACTATAATGAAAACAGATGGTAATATATGAATGTGATAGTTAACCACAGTAGTTTAGGCCAATATTATTTATATATTTATTTGAGGTGGGACAAAAAACTTATTTATCGTTTTATTCCACTTAGAAAAATAATATTCACACAACTTTCACAAAAACTTCTAACGAGCATAGCTTCAAAATGACGACCAACGAATTTAAACCATGTGCTTAAACATGACGGTAAACAAGTTTTTTTATAATGATGCTCCCACGCAGTTGATGAAAATATTTTATTCAGTTAAATATTTAGAAATACAATAAAATAATCATAAAATCACTTATTATGTATAAAATAAATGCTACGGAGCTCCGAACGGACTTTCTCACTCTGTAACGAGGTAATGGATTTTAGCCCGCACAATCATGTGACTATTTAATCTTTCAAGAGATTGGCTACGTTTCATGAACTAACCTGAAGTTTGGTCTCCCCTTGACCTAAATGTCTATGTGAGTGTGTTCCGAGGTCATCGCCTATAAGCTTCATCTAGTTCAAATGCAGTCATTAACCACCTCAAGAATATGTAATGTTGGGGCTTCACTCGCTTCGCATTGGATCTCTCTCTCTTTGCTATCACTGCGCATGCGCTTTCCAACCTTGATGACCACTCTGGGCTGCACTCTTGACGTAAGACGTGATTGGCCGACACCTGTTCTCCCCTTCCTTTTTCCCTCTCAAGCAGGGCTAGAGCAGAAGAATACACACAACTTGTAATAATTGACGTCTGATCGGGTCTCTAACTGTATCTGCTCTACTGTAGCAGTCCACCTGAGTAGGCCCTGGCCGGAATGGAGTCCGGTGGAGTGATCGCAGGGGCTACCCGGAGGTAGCGCCCCGCCACACCTGAATCATCCACACCATCATATTCTCCCACTCATGCAATAGAAGTGCGCTGCCTGCCTACCACTGGGGCTACAATCACGCTGAACTCTCACAGATGATTTCTACGTTCAAGTCGACCCACGCACTGACTGCTTTGTGGCAAGACTGGCTAATATCCGTCTACGTACGGTTTGTACTACTACTATGTAATTCCAAATGTATAGTGATGAGCCACGGGAAAGTTAAGCATCGACTCAGCTTATTAGGGAGTCATGTAGCGCTTGTTTCCTTCTAAGTTGATGTAAATAAGTATTGAGCTAGTTTAGCCGATATTATAAAGTTGCCACAAGAGTCAACCAGAGCAAGATAGTCCAATGAGCAGATATAGTTTCATGCTTACATGTACTACATGTGTTGTTTATCGTGATAAGCGGCTTATCTGAATGAGTTAAGAGATATGTTATAATTATGTTTATATACAGCCATCATTATGATTAATTGGCTAATTAACGTTAGATTGGTTGTTTGGCAATGTTCTCTGTATTATTAGGAAGGGAACGTCCCAAGTCAATAATGGGGAGTGGCAGATATGTTTTGATGACCTGATTAGGTCTGTTGGCCTTGGTTATGTTGTCTGGTATTATCTTATTTAGGGATCCTGTATTTGACTACTTATTGTTGGCTCCGCATTTGGCCAGCCTTTATATCGCTCAAGTAAGTTTATTTAAGCCCAGTAGACGCCCTCCTTATGTCGAGCTCTCGTTGTAATAGTACTTGTTGGGTACACCTTGTAGTCAAGTTTTGTTCATGAGTGTGGCCACTAAAGCTCTAGGCTGTATCTATGTTGACCTAACTGGGGATAATTATCCCCGTATTTGAGGGACTAGGTTATCACCTCCTCATTGTGACTGTGATGTTAACTCACTCTAAGTGGCCTCAGATAGAGCGTTTAGTTACTTAATTGCTAGATGCCTAAGTAGCCAGGCTTCTTAAGAGCCTAAGAGAGCACATGCTAATGGGTTAGTGGTCATGTGCATTGGGTTACCGACATTTAATCGCTCGAGCTCTTCCTTAGGGCCAGTTCAAGGGATTTCCTTAAATGTTTATAATAATAGACTGGCCGCTGTCCAGTTTTTTGCAGTTGGCTATTTTAGGGATTGTCTTCTAGTGATTGTCTTCAAGTGATCTATTAGGATTCTGGATATAGATCCCAAATTGTAATTTACTTTAGTTAACTACTGTTACCACATTTGACTGTGCTTACGGGGCTCATTATAATGGATGTTTTGTTTTCAGTTTATTAACTATTTTTCTATCTACTTGTTGTGATTCTATACTCTACAATCAAAATATATCTATACGAGAAGACAATAAAAACCAAATTAACTATCTCTTTTGTCTCCCACTTACTCTGTTTAAATGACTCTTTAATAAAGCTCTGTAATCATTTTAATTATTTATTTATGTGTTTGTTACCTTCTCTAAACCTTTAGAGAGTTTACAGCTCTATTATATAAATTAGAGATATTTACTCAAAACTCGTAATATATGTAAAACTAAATAATATAAACTAGCAAACCCAAGTATAAATTGCACTATACTCATGTGAAACATTTTTTTGAGCCCCGGTTTTAAATTTTATAATTTTTTTTAAAGAATTAATGTCCTCATTTGTATGTTTGCACCAATAAAAGAGATCAATGTTGGGTCCACAAGGGTCAACACTTCTTATTAAACTTTCAAATTCCGGTTAAAATTGTCGAGATTTTATTAGGTGTTGCACATCTTCATGTCATCACATTGCTTATTAATTCCTTATTTATAATCATTTTGACCAATAAAAAATGTAAATATTGACTATTGTGTCCAAAATGGAGATATATCATAGTTGTACAAACATTTCTCCTAAGAGGTTGAAAGAAATAGAAAATACACATTTTGAGAGACTTGCTCATTTCTTACTCTATGGCATTAGACAATTACTGCGGTAAAACTTGAGTAATATCTCTTTACAACTAAAGCTCACAAAATTGTATTCTTATATTTGCCAATATCTCAGAAACTGTTGATTTTATAAAAATATATTTCAAATAACTTTTATTTTCCTTTAAATAGTAGCCTACTACAATTTTGCAATGATAAACTATTTAATATCTCAAATAGTTGAGGAGATACGGAAATGTCCGCTGCTGTAAAGTACTATAAAAGTCATTTTTATGTGAAAATGAAAGTAGGCAGTTTATTTATAATCTAAATCAACTCATAGATACGAATTTTAATCAAAATCATTATATCCGATCTTGAGGAAATCAGTTTTTTTCTTTTTATTAAAATACTCTTATTTTAGGGTTAAACAGATACACAGACATACGTCATTGCAAAAACCACTTTTTAGTGTGCTCAGGAGTTCATGAGACGTCAACATCCATCAACATTTTGTGTTAGATTTTTTAACGCTTGCAATACTTTAACTTAAGGGTTCAAAAAATTAAAATATATATACATATATGTATATTTGCGTATCGATTGAAAGTTACTGGTTTTATAAATATACGTTTTGAATAAAAGATTTGTATTATTTATATACCTACATATTAGCAATGATAAGTAATTTCATAGCTCAAATAGTTTCGGAGATATGATAAAAAATTAGAATTAACACATCAGACCGGAACCCTTAAAGTCACTTTGCCAAAATATTGAGAGCTGCCATTTTGTTTGTAATATTTATAAATGATTTGAAATGAAATTTAATCAAAATAGTTAGAGCCAATTCTGAGTAAATCTACTTTTCTCTTTTTGACCTTCAGTATTTTTAATTCTAGGGTTAGATCTCCAATTCTAAAAACCCCTCGGGACAACCCTAAGAAAACCGTAGATACCAAGTTTTAGCCCGATCGGTAAAATAGTTTAGGCTCTAGTTGGAGGTACAGACAGACAGACAGACAGACAAACAAACAAATGGAAATTCAAAAATCACTTTTTTGGATTCGGGTGGTCATGAAACGTTGAGAATCATCAAATTCTCAAGTTTGATTTTTTTGAAGATCACAATACTTTCTCTACCTGTAAGATGGCGAGAAATTAAAAATGATAGGTATTTTCTCTTTTCCAAGTAAATACAATGCCTGTATTAATAGGTATTAATGTATGCACTACATTACACAGAGTCAATAACGTTCCAAAACTAATAAAAAGTACTTTTAACTATGTTTAAAAAATTGTTTCAAGTCGGATAAAAATAATTTATTAAAAGTAATTAAATAATCTGATAAAACTTAAGTTTACGTTATTTTA
This sequence comes from Timema podura, assembly GCA_033556935.1. Classification (NCBI taxonomy): domain Eukaryota; kingdom Metazoa; phylum Arthropoda; class Insecta; order Phasmatodea; family Timematidae; genus Timema; species Timema podura. The sequence goes on along the minus strand of JAVRXN010000006.1, from coordinate 30,506,779 downwards.
AATATAATATTTAACAAGTTATTAAAATACTTTACATTTATAACAAAACAGTGATATTTTACAAGGGTTGGCAACCCTAAACCTAAACATATTTTCGAACCGTTATCCAGGTAAAAACCTATGGTAACGGACTCTATATGTGCAGTTTGGGCTATGAGCTTCCTAATATTCTTTATAATGAGAGCGAATCTTCCTAAATGACTGCCACTTATTTTCTGTGTTTATCTGGGTGCATTTCCTCTATTTTTAAAATTTTATCATCTCTCCCCTATTAGTGTAATTAGTTATTAGTGGATGTATATAATTGTTAGTAGGACATATCAAAGAAAGAATTAACCTAGAGGTACCTAGAGTTTACTATTCAGGTTGTAAACTAGCTTCCTTCACTCTCTATTTATACAAATCTAAATAAGACTCGTCACAAATCACTCTAACAAACATTTCCACAAGCGTCTCCTAGCAATATAACAGGAACTCCAAGAAGCCAGGAGTGATGTATGTTTTCCTTCAGCACCGGTTGATCGAAACTATCAAACACCATAAAACTCTGGTATTGTATAGTCGATAGCAAAGGGCTTTGTTCAAAGCGTGATAGGTCTCTCTGACTATAGAAGCAACGAACAAAGAGTTGGGCGTGTCAAAGACCTTTTAACACCCAGGTTTCAGGACACAATATTGAACAGGACCTTTTCTAAAGAAACACAAGAATCGGAAACAAAATCAACAATTCATGAGTGAAAATAAAATAAGTCCACGATAAACCTTTGTAAAATTGTGTTTTATAAATAATATTCAACAGACGAGAAAACGATAAATAAAAAAAAAATTACATGAATTTATCACAGAGCACGTTTTAGTAGCCTCTGAGTTACACTTAAAGACATTTTATAGAGATAATAAAGGTGAATTTAGAGTAAATGTACCAACATTTTCAGTAAGGAAGAGTTGAGACCAATTAGGAAGACTTACTCTCAGTAAACTCGATAGGGATTTGAACCCTGATCTCCTCAGACATCAGAAATCCACTCCAACACAAGAGTGACGCCTTAAAACTTGAGACCGCTGATGTGGGAGTTTCCTTGATTCAATTTAAAGATAAAACATAAATAACATTCCTTAAGGCGGGAATGTAGGCAGACACGAGTTAAGGTAAATGGTTTCTGCAGTTCTTAAGGTTATCTTTCCCAAAATAAATCAAATATTTCTTCTGTAGGAAATAAATATAGATTCAATTTTTCTTCCCATTATATCAACAATTATTATTTTTGAATCTCTTTCAAGGGACTCGTAGTATTCTCTTCACTAAAAAAGTGTATCATCTAGTGCCGCACTGCTCATGAAAGATAACCAATAACTGTTGAAATCACCATCTGAGGAAAATTAAGCTCAATGTTTCTTCTAGATCAATATTTTATTTATTTTTTCCAAAACTGTTTTTATATAAAACCTGCCAGAATACAAGTCTTAACACCCATTTCTTAGATCCCCCTTAAGCTACATCTTCATCCGCAGGTCTAACTCCAGTTCAACCTCTTAGTCAATGACAAACAAGACCTGATGAGGTTGATGATTTATCTTGCATGACCACTGATGCAGGTATTTCGTATTGATTACTCTGTAGCTCCTGATAGTCGTAACAAACTATTTGATCATAAGACTCACTTAAGTGGTCACACTATCTAAAGCGTCGCTCAACAGACTGGACTTCTGATGACGGGGATATCAGGTTTCAAACTGTTATCGGCTTTACGAGGGTAGTTTATCCTAAATGATTTTCCTTTCTACCTCCACTCATTTGAGGTCACACTTAATATAAATTCAACTTTCTTCATTCCTAACACATTATTGTAATATGTAAATACTTGACTGTGTGTATACAAGAAAGAGATCTGAATTAAATATTAGATCACCAGTGCCTGGAATTTGATGATGTAAGAATTATCACAAAACTGATATAAAAATTTACATGTAATTCTAAAATAAATACTTCAAATTTTCAACAAATAACCTATGAACAATATAAACAACTGTATAAGCCTGTCAATAACAGGCGAACAAAACTTGTATAATTATAATGCAACTTATTTATTATAAGCTGAAAAACAGAAATCCATCTTTCACTCTAAGATAGGATTCTTTGAAATAAACGAGGGTTAAAAAATTTTTTTTATCAAAAGCGCTCGAACGAGGAACTCGTAATTTGAAGTGTTATTTGTTAAAAATAAAAATAGTATGGTACACCGCACAGACATTATTTCTCCTTCAACTTTGAGATACACTGAGACATTTACTTAAAACTCCTAAAATTTTTGAAACGTAAGGATAGACATATTTTCAGAAACATGGTGGGAAAATAGAGCTTCACATTCCACCAAAGAGCATGGATGAAATAAGATGCACTTTTCCAGAAACAATGAGACAAGAAGAACGTATCTGTCCAGCAATCAATAAATCAATTTACCCTATTCAATTTACCTCAACTAAACATATCCTTATATATAATTTGATAAGCCCTTTACTGTAATATAAATTATGAGGAAATGACTGAACATATTTCGACAAAGGACCACACCTTTAAAGTCTAGGATTCAAGGATGACGGGAAAAATAGTAGTTTTCCACGAAATAATGATTCACACGGGGAATTTTCTGCTTTTAATTATTTCTTTAATCACCATGGAAACCGTTATTTGTTGCATTGCTGAAAATATCTACATAAAATATATCTCTTTGGCTAAAAAATAATAAATAAATCTTTATTTGTTGGTCCGAACACACCACAATTTTCTCTTTGGATGTTGGTCATAATCAATCTAAATTGAGATTCCTAAACTGGTGGGGGAGCCTTTATTACTTTCTCTCTATCTTACAGGTAGAGAAAGTATGGTGATCGTCAAAAAATATCGAACTCGAGATTTTGATGAATTTTGACGTTTCATGACTCCCTGAATCCTAAAAAGTAGTTTTTGAATTTCCGTCTGTCTGTCTGTCTGTCTGTCTGTACCTCCAACTAGAGCCTAAACTATTTTACCGATTGAGCTGAAACTTGATATCTAGGGTTTTCATTAGGTTTCCCCGAGGGATTTTTGTAATTGGATATCTACCCCTAAAATTAAGGGTAGTTTACTGAAGGGAAAAAAGAGAAAAAGTCGATTTTCTCAAAATCGGCTCTAACGATTTTGATTAAATTTCATTTATAAACATTAATAAATATTCCAAACAAAATGGCTACCCTCAATATTTCGGCAAAATGGCTTTAAGGGCTCCTGTCAATGCGTTAATTAACATTTTTTATAATAGCTCCGAAACTATTTGAGATATGAAATTACTTAGCATTACAAATATGTATATATATATATATAATACATATATTTTATCCGAAACATATTTTTATAAAATCAATAACTTTCAATCTATACGCAATTATATGAATTTTGTAACTTTTTGGACATTAAAGTTTAAGTATTGCGACCGTAAAAAAAAACTAACCTGAAATGTTGATGATGTCAACGTCTCATGACCCCCCCGAACCCTAAAAAATAGTCTTTGCAATGCCGTCTGTCTATGTGTCTATAAAAACTTAAAATTAAGGGTAGTTTACGAGAGTTTTAGTTCTCAAAATCTGCTCAAACGATTTTGATTAAAATTCGTATCTAGGCGTTGATTAAGATTATAAATAAACTGGCTATTTTCATTTTCCTATGAAAATTATTTTTAGGGTACTTTACAGAAGCGTTAATTTCCGTATCTCCACAACTATTTGAGAAACTAAACAACTTATCATTGCAAAATTGTAGGACTATTAGAAATAAAAAACTTTTATTTGACATATATTTTTATAAAAGTAACAGTTTAATAGATATTTGCAAATATATTAATAAAATTTTGTGAGCTTTAACTGTAAACATATACTACTTAAGTCTTAGCGCAATAATTCTCCAATGCCATAGAGTAATTAAATATAAGTATCTAAAAAAAGTATGTTATTTTTCCTTAAAGCTCTTAGGAGAAATGTTTGCACAGCAATGATCTATCTCCATTTTAGACTCAATAGTCAATATTTACATTTTTTATTGGTCAAAATGTATAAATGAATAATTAAATATCAATGCGATGACTTGAAGATCTGCAACACCTTATAAAATGTTAAATTTTAACCAGAAATCGAAATTTTAAAACGAAGTGTTGACCCTTGGAAGACATTAAACTGTTTGAAATGCTCTTAGGTGGACAAAGATGCGCCTCTTTTCTCATTGATTCTATATCATTGTATATTATTTTATGCGTGTTCTTATTGGGGAGTGGTGATGATACAGATGTACATTATTCCGTTCAGAAATCTTACGAGTTTATAGAAAGAGAGAGAAAGTCTGTGCGGTGCGCCGTACCATTTATTTTTTTTATTGGAATTTGTTATCGTTAGTTCGCATTTAAATCAATAATATTGAGCATAACTCAAAAATTAAAAAGATAAGTTAATAAATTCATGAAATTATTGTTTACATTTTGTTTCTCGCTTGATAAAAAATTATTTGAATAGGTTTTTGTATGTATTATAAGCTCAAAAACCATAAAGTGATCTTGAATAATGTTAAAATAAATTAGTCATTTTAACTATCTATTATAAGTTTTGGTGTTCCTTTTTTTCAAATGAAGGTGTTTTGATGTTTCATTTTATTCAAAAAATGTGGTTTTGATTCATTTTAGCACAGAGAAGCACAATCCTATTACATAACTTAAGCTATGTTTTCAATTCACCGCTTAATTTTGAGGATATGAGGTTTTAAAGTAATGATTTTTGTACCCCATTTGTTTTTCACATTCTTACAAATACAGTAATTTCAGTTATGTTTTCATATTGATACTTAACTTTGAGAGAATGATGTTTCAAAGTACCGTAATGTTTTGTGAACCACATCTATATTTTCGCATTTTCTCTCTTTCTATCAAACACACTCACGCACTTCCACACCTCTTACTCCATACAGGTAATCAAATTCAGGACCTTTAACTCAGTAGTCAGACACGATATACCCCATCTAGTTTAGGGAGTGTAGGTAATATATAATAAAGATTCTGTTTTATAAAACTTTGGCTGAAAGTAATTAATGTCAACCTATTTTGAAATATTATTTTCTCCTTATCATCAATAAAAAGTGTAATCAAACGCTTTCAATAATACTTTTAGCCAATATTTGTAGTAAATAACCTTCTTTAATCTGTCACCTACACTCCTACAACAGTTGAGCTATACCTACTAAAATAAATTTAATAATTCTCCAGTACAAACATAAAGTATAATTTTCTTCACAGGTTGGCCTAAACAGTTGTTGAATATCTGTCAAGAGCGTATCGTCATTAGGTGAGAAACTTTTTAAATTAAGAGAAAAAGTTCTCATTAAATTCCAGGACATCCTTAACAAATATTCAACAACTGTTTAGGCCAACCTGTGAAGAAAATTATACTCTTTGTTACTAATGGAAAATAGTTTGATTTATATTGACTAAAAAAAGATTCGATAAAGAAACTTCATAAACATCGACCTGTTCTTTGTCCCCTAAGTCCCCACATTAATAGATATCAAAAAATGCAAGAGATAAACATTTATCAAACAAGAAAATTATTAAGCCTACGGAACCTACTTCACCTTTCTAGAAGTGACGAATGTTCTTTGTGTGTTTAATCAGATCACGCCATCTCAAGGTGGGAGGGGGGTAAGAGGGGAATGGGGAGGGGGGGAGACAAAGAGAGCCGCTAGTGACAAAAGGCGCCGGCGCTAGCTAGGACAGGACCATTATTCAGAGTCACGCGCACCCCCCACAAGAGTGAGAGGAAATATGACGTCACGTGACAAAGTAGTTCCGGGAACAATCACTAGGGATTATGTTCCATAATCTCCATTGTTGCAGCGGCCTAGTTTACCTGAGCGGTACTGTTAGATGGGGTGGGGGGAGAGGGATTTATAGACCAGGCCGAAGTACTAGATGTAATCAATTATTGCTCCTGTCAGTCCCAGTGGCTTAGTGGTCAGGTAGGCCGAATAATGCTCTTTGGTAAGAGGATCCCGGACTGTGGTACTTGATAGAGGGGTACGAGACATTTGAATGCTAACAGATATTTGTTTTTATCCGGTGACTCAAGAATAAGTACAGTATTTAGGCCTGTCTACGACAGTTTAATTAGAGTAATAACCAGCTTAAAAAAATAACCTTCAATTGATAAGAGCTTTGTTTGTAAAAGTATTAAATATATATATATATTTCATTCAGCTATGTCGTAATATGGGATAAAGTGAGAATGAACTATTTTAATTATATTTGTATTAAATGAAAATAAATCGAAAATCCTGCTCCATTAGGTTCTATCACGTGGTCTACACTATAATAGCAATGTTTAAGCTTCTTAGGTGATCTAGAGGCTTCTGGAGAGTTGGAAATATAAACACATACATCAGAAAATTATATGTTATGTAGATTAAGCTAATGTGGGTTAAGGAGGAGGAATGTTATTGCACTTGCATGGAAGGAGATTAGAAAACAAAAAGAGGAAAAAACACTTTTAATACACCCGAACGTGATACGAACTCTTTACCTGCGAGTCGTTTGGAAAACTGCACTAAGTGAGTATGACATTTGGAACGCATGTCCTACTGTGTGTGTAGCAAGTTTGTAATTTACTGAAACAGGAATTTTATATTTAAAAACTACAATATTTTTTTCTTTATCTTTTACGTAGTAAGAAATATGAATAACTGAAGTTTTTTTGTGTGTTTTTATATTTCATTTACACTCATGTGATTGGTAATATAGGCAATTAAACATTTGTGTAATTTGTTTATACAATTTTGATATAACCTACCTTTGTACATTCAAAATATGTAGATAGATATAAAAGTATTAATTTAAATAATTATTTAGATTGCTGGAATATATTTTCATTCTATTTCATTTGAGGTATTTAACATACACTGAACCGACTGAGATTATATCAACAGACGACTTATAAACTAACTTAAATATAAGTCAAACACAGCACCCAGCCCCAGGCAATTAACTCATCACTGTGAAAGGGTAAACCCACATTTGGAAAGTCATAGTCATCATCCTCTGAAATAAGATATGGGCTGCAATTATAGCTTATAAATTACACAAAGAATTTTCTTACGAATAATTACTATAACTTTCCTTACAAAACAAATCATTTTTATTATAATTATCATAAACCTGAAATATATCTGTAAAGATAAATTCAGATTGAAACTAACTTTAATATTTAATATTCCTTCTTATGAAGTGATTAATAAACTAATGTGTAAGTTATTGATATATTATTTTATTATTATTACCACCAAGTCTTACTACCCGTTCAAGCCATACGCACTTACGCTAATGTGTAAAGGTAGGGTGATTGTAAGATGAAATGGAGGACCTACAGTTTAACGTTGGATCCAAACCACGGTGGAGGCCTGGCACTCCTCACATTCACAAGTTGTGATTAATACACGTCTTGTCAAAGGTGAAGGAAAGGTTTGGCAATCAGATAAATCTGTGTTGGGAACGAGGATTGAACCCCGTAACCCCAGTATAGAAGTCTGACACCTTACTCCTTGACCACCAGGTCATCCTTATAGGTATAAAAGATTGTATTTTTAAATATTAGACATGACATTTGAAAACATATGAGACGTTTTATTATCAATTTATCGTAAACAACATACCTTCTTTAAGGTCACATTTCTGGAGAGTAAATTCTCTCCAATAGGTTTAGAAACTTGAACACATAGACTTAGAATAATTGGTAAATAAATTAATGTGAAACAAACTTTGTAGAACATAACACTCCCTATTTTCTCCATCCGCTATTCAATTTACAACCAGTTTTCAACACCCAAACAGTTCAACAAAACTCCAATTTCTGTAATGGTAGTTCCCCCAAACTTTACACATAACAGTTTATGTCGCTGGAAGGAGTGAAAACTGATTTGTTGTTAGATTTGTACCAAACCTCACTTTCAATCTATTACAAGTTTTCTGCTTACATTGATCTTTTAAAGCGGAGAATCACAGAAGTAAAGGTTATACTTACCGTTCAGGATTCGGTTTAAACGTGTTTTTGTTTTGCTCTATTTAACTTTAAACTGTTTTTCTTGGGTATTTTAGTTAAACTTTGAATCACTTAAATGTATGATTAAACGATTTACTAATTTAGTACAAACTCAATTCTAACAGCGCTAAGCCAAGGTCATAGACAAATGAATCTAAGAATACTCTATTGGAGGAAAAATTTGTACACCTTCACACACCCGTATTTATTATGGAATATTTAAGCTAACGTGCTAGTTTCTTGCTAAGCTAGACTGCTGAAGACTGGTATATTGATGTTCGAATCTCGGTCAGGTGATGTGGGGTTGGCTTATCCTGAATAGTTTTCCACTCTCTCCATGCAAATGCTCTTTCATTTCCTCTAAATTCAACCTTCCCAATCCCTAGCCCATTAGCGTAATTAAAAGCATAAACCCAAATGGATAGTAAGACGTGATGCTAAATAATTTTTTTAATAAAATATTAACTATCACGCAAATTATACTCTATTATCTTTTAATATTACTATGATCTAATTAAAAACTACTCTTTTATTGAGAAAGGGTGGTTCTAGTTTTCTAGTAAAATATTTGATTTTAAGATTGGGACATTTTGCGTGACGTGTGGTTGAAAATAATATAGTTTCTCCTTGCATTATTTTTATAAAATTTATAAAACTTAAAATGTAAGTTTCTTTACTCATTGGGCTTCAATTCACACCTTCACCTCCATTTTTACTAAATCATATTTTGAAACAAAAAGCAACTTCCTAAATAAATGGTTTTTTGGACCTAAGTAACTTGTACGAATGCAATGACAGGTGTTCCTGTTAAACTTGTTTTGCTCTAGTTAAGTTCTAAACTATTTTGTTCGGGTGTACCAGTTGAACGTTTAGTCATTTGAATGCACGATATTATGAATGGCTAATTTAACCAAAACAACACGTTTTCGCAGCTTTTGTCCAAGATTACACAAATTATATCAATGAGCGAAATGTTATGTAATAGACATTATTTCAGACATTTTTTACATATAAAATATAATTTCAAATCCCTAATGATCTTAAGGGAGAAGGGAAGAATGGAGATCTAACTTAAATATTTTTGTAACAGTAATTGAATAAAGAGAATTTGAATTTAAATTAACTTAGCTCTCATATAGTTTACTATTGGACTCTAATTTAATCATCTACACTATTTTTTATTGTTGTATTTCTAAAGTGTTTGTCAACTAGTACAGTTATTTTTAGGTAAGATTAATAAAACTTTGAAATCCCTCTTAGGATAACATGGAATTTGTTTAATACCAGTTGTGGCAAAACTGTTTTCACTAAGTGTGGTAGCACTGAGTACTATGAAATAGGGAAAATATGTTTTTAACCTACAAAAGTAAACTATTATAACTGTGGCGTGTACAGAAAATTGTGAATCAAATAGCAACTCACAATAGGAATACAAAGGAGCTTTTAAAATGTAAGTTATTTTACTCATTATGAAAAAAGTTTGATAAAATTAACTTTTAAATGAGTGCTTTATCAATTATTGTCAATTTATACATTTAACAAGTTTCATTTCTTCAACGTGTTTATAAAATACTAATTTAACAATATTTTCTGTTTATATATTTTATATATATATATATATGTCTGTGTTGTGTGTTTTTTTTGCAAAATCTAATACTTCATACATAAATTTGTTGAACTTTCTTATCACAACATTGTAAATGTACCTTACTTGACTCATACATTAGTTTTTATTTTTAATGAATACTGGTTGGCTATAATAGCCATCGTAATACAAGCTGTTAATTTTGTTTTTACTCATAAAATTGATTTATATAAATTCCTTACTCAAAACTGGTTTAAATAAATTAAATAGAAAAATATTATATTACTTTAAAAATGCTGGTCAAGAGCCAGCATATTTATTTTTGATAAATAAACAAAATATCTACTTTTATAATGATCAAACTCTTAAATTTTTAGAAATTTTTTTAATAGCACATTCTAATAGCCATACACTAATTAAGAGGGTATGAGGAAGGTTTAATTTAGAGGAAATACATCCGTATTTTTTCATGAAAGTGGGTAGCAAGCCAGATGTACTTTTACTCCGACATTTCCATATTCCTAAAATCTAGTTTAAATAAATAAATAAAATAATAAATATATAAGTAAATAAACTTAAGATTTCGTCAACACACCCATTAGAGTGGGTACCAAATTAGAAAAATTAACTCTCAATCTATCAACTGGGGTCTGAACCCCGATCTATCTGTCACTGGCTATCCAATTAAAAATGACGTGTCAACCATGCGACCACCTTTGGAGAGTGAAACTCGCTTTCAATGAGGGGTATTATTACGATCGTCACTACCGATATCTTCCCCTAGTAATGTGATGTAGGGTGGTTTATTTACTCTCCCTTTGTCCTGTGGTGGGTGGTGGCGCGAAGGTAAATGGCCCACACACCTCTGCAATAAACCAACACTCCACCACTCCACTCCTCCACCTCCTCTAGTTGGGAAATAACTGTAGTCCCGTTTCCTCCAGGCTGTGAACACACGCGATATTGAATTGATGGGAAATAGCACTCCCGAGTTACAATTGTGCAATATCAATACTGCACTGGAGGGGAGGGGGTAGTTCTCTGGAGGGGGGATCAGACCACGTGACAGACCCACGTTATGTAATGCTATGTTACCTTATGTTAGAGGTTTGGGGGAGTAGCCAGCATTAATCGAGGTAGAGGGAAATAGGCCTCGAACTCCCCTCAGACTTTGACTAATTTGCATAACACCTTCCTCGTCCCCCCTATCTCCCCCCCCCATCACATTGACTCCCTCTCTCCCCTCAAATACCCGGTATAGAATTTCTGTACGCTACCCATAAAGAGAACGTTTTCGTTTGTTTCATTGAAATTCAAAGTTTAACTCGATCTTTTCATTATTATTATTATTTTCACTGCGTTCCACGCAAGACGTTAATATAATCCTTGCAAGGGTATTACTTTTAATGGATTATAAAATAATGTTTTAATATAGTTATTTATAGAAGTATATATCCTGTGTGTAGTCAAAACTAATTATATATATATAGTTTATTTTTAAAATACTTATTGTTAAGTTGATTTTGTTGATTGCGTTCCCAAAATGTATATTTCAGGTCCATTCCAATGTTATCCTCCAATCTGCGTCTGTGTCTTCCCAAAGCTCTCTTCTCATTGAGATTGCCAGTCAATACCTTGAACGCGGTTTTATATTCTCCTATTCGTGCTTCATGCCCTGTACACCGTACTCTACAAGACTTGATTATCCTAACAATATATTGTGACTAGTACAGGGTATGAAACTCATCATTATATAACATTCTCCACTCCCCAGTAGCCTTATCACATTTTGGACCAAATATCTTACAGATTGTTTATGAAAATCCTTTTTTTTTCTGTTATGTAATGCATGAGACCATTCACACTAATAGAAAGCAACCGGTAAATTATTGTTTTGAATAATCTGAGTTTTATATTCCTTAAAATCAAGCGAAATAAAGAGACATCAGTGACCGAGTATTGGCAAGTTTTTCGAGACTATCTCTAAAATATTATTCTTAATCTGTGTTCTTTGTGTGTCATTTCTAAACTTATTTCCTCACTAGGCTTAGTCCATATTTTTAATAGTGTAATTTTTACATTTTCAATAATCTTGGTTATTGTGTTCGTTAATTTTTTGTGGGTTTTTACTCCTCCATACAAAATTCAATAACAAGCTTACCACAAAGAAGAAGTTTATTATTTATACTAGTTTTGTACATTTCGGCATCCCACTTACTTTATAGCCAGGCCTCTTATTTTGTAATTTGAAATTGGTAATATTCCTGTTTCTGTTTCTAGATTAATATTATATATTTTTATTTTGGTTTTATTATTTCATGGTTGGTTTGAAAGTCTTTCATTGATTTCTACTTTTACGTGTCACTAGACACGAAGTAGTTGATTTTTTTTCCCTTTATTTAGACGCGGTTCAGCCAGAGTTCTACCTGTGGATGAACTTTAACTGACCTGGTAACTGACCCCTATTCCCACGCGGCTTTATACTGTGGGAACTTTGAAATCTTTGCTCGCGCGTGGCTGCTCACGTCTTTTATTTTATATATTCATGTGCAGGAATATAATAAAATTATCGATACTTTACTACTATCGATATTTTCCTTTCGATACTTGGGTGGACTATGGAGGAAAAACAAATAACAGTGTTGCCAATTTAGCGACTTTGTTGCTAAACCTAGTGACTTTTACGGGTCTAAAAAGACTAATTTTCATTTTTAGTGCCTCACGACTAATTGGGTGACTGGCGACTTTCCTTAATCTTCTGTCAAGTGTATGTTCGTTATTTTAAATTTTAATGCTGTAGAGTTTTTATTATCGAGCTACCGTAATCCAAGAACACATAATGCATTCCTTCTGTCTATAGAAGAGCTCTAAACTATCTATCTGTCATTCACAAAACACAATGACATCGCTTCGGATCGGAGGATCACCTCAGTCCTCTGATGTGTCTTACATTCAGCTCATATTCATATATGAATTTTTGGTTTGGCGGCAAATCTGATTACTTTAAATTTTTCGTTTAGTGACAATCTAGCGACTTTCTGGTACTAGTCTAGCTACAACACTTATATCGTCGTCGTTGGCAACACTGAAAAATAGCATAATTTCCCAATCTTAACTCATTTTCTGCATGGCCAGCAAGAAGAACCCTACGGTATGGTAAAACCTTATATACAATCCATTGTAGAATACCATCTATCATACATTCCAAGTTCCAACACATAACAAAGGTGCAATAGATCTAAGTATATTCTAATTATAATTTTCTCTGTTTGAATAAATATGAAAATACAATTATAATGTTAAGTTGAAATTATTATTACTTGATAAAAACATTTTTTTCATATTAAAATTTATATGCCAATACTTATTGTTACTGATACTTTTCTTTCGATACTTTTAATGAGTACTGTATCGATACTTTTCTTTCTATACCACGTCCCTAATCATGTGACATTTTTTCAGCCGCGTGATTGGTTGATTCAGGTAAAATGCAGAAATGTCAGGGGAAGGGAAATCAACATTGTACAAGATTTCCAGACCTTGTAAGACACACTCATATTAATTTGCAATGTAAGCACATGATGTCTGTCTAGCGAGATAATTATAACATAAATATTGTAGAACCAAGTCAGCACGATATTATAATATTAACAATGTTATAGTGTTCATTAATATTAACAGTCAAATAAGAATAAATAGTATGCTATGATATCTGAAGCTAGTTTATTAAATTTATTTTTACTTTATTCAATGATCAATAAAGATGTGACCCAATATCTTTGTGCTAGCCGAGGTAGTCAACAAGTTTCACTTCCGTGGCGCGATAAAATGAAGAAAATCCTGTAATGAAGATGACATGTTCGTAAATACATTTCAGTCTTCCATAGGTATTTATTTCAAAATTAACAAGTGAGATTATAAGGAACATTTCGGGATATAAAAATTGCCTCCCACGCGTGAGATAGGACAATGTATAAATCACACAAATCCTAAAGGGGACATTTCTGTCATTTGAAATTTTTTTTAAGTTTTCTAATTATCTGGAGTGTAATGATTGTATAATTTCTCAATTTTCCATTTCCTAGAATTTCACTTAATATTTATCTATAGGCTGCAAATAATTTGTTTGATAAAAAGTATATTTCAAATACCTGTTTTTATATTTAGGCTATTAGTGTTATAGCTTTGCAGTAAAATGTTTTCTCAAATCTCAAAGAATTTCGGAGAGATAGTAAAAATTTAATATATGCGCACCAGTTAATTGAATAAGTAATGTTTATTCAGATAAATGAGATACACCATTTTGTTGTTAAAGTTAGTGTGTGCCAATATACCAATTTTAATCAAAATCGCAATTTATGGTTTTGAGAAAAAATCTATTATATTTTATTTTCACCCTTAGACAGGATACCCTTAGTTTTAGTATTGTAGATAGTATGCTAAGAAATCTTGATTAATTTTTTAAGTTGATTTCATTAAATTTAATCTTGTCTGGATGTGGTTTGAGGGGTGCTTATATTCAATGTTAAAATTTTCAAAATCTTTGCGTTCGAGGTTATATACATATTAATACAGGTGTACATATTATTTGGTTCAAAACTTTTTGTGGCAAAAAGACAATTATTATGGAGATAGTGCTGATTACAATATATATATTTTCTTTTCCCACTTCTAAAAGGAACATGAATCAAGAAACTAATCCTTTTCAATAATGTGTATTGTTAAATACTGTTAAATATTATTAAATATATTATATATATACATAAATTAGAGAAATTACACCTGGACACGGGAATGGAACCCGGAACTCTTGACCTAGCATGTCAATGCTCTAACACTGAGATTGCCAGAACTCATCCCTTGCTCAGGATCATTCCTATCTTATAGTTTAAGGCAGAGTATGTTATGGACGTGTGTAAATCATCGGCTACGGTGAGCTATCATTGCTACCACAGCCACCAACAGTTTGGAATTGGCTCTATAATGCCGCTAGTTAGACAGCGATTGTAGATAAAAGGGAATAATATAGAAAAAAACTAACATTTGTACAAGTTATTGTACATAAAGAGTGAAGCTTGCGAGAACTTTTTTTATATATGTTACGAATTTTGCCGCATCAAATTTCCTGTTCGTGAGTTTGAAAAGTGGGAATTGTAGTTTTTATCGGAATACAAAGGATTACTTTGTTAAATACAAAAAAAGGTTACAAATTTATTATATTTGATAGCAGTAGTTATTTAACTATGAGATGGCAAATTAAAAATATAAATAATTCAATAAAAACTTCGTAATCTAAGTTGTAATGTTGACTAAGACTAGATGGAGCATTTGGCTGCAAATGACAAGGTCAAGGTGAATTTCGCCGTTTTATGTATAATTATATATGTATTTATTATTATTATTATTATTATTATTATTATTATTATTTATTATTATTATTATTAAGGTTATTTTACAGTAAGAACTACAAACAATTCCAAAGTCATTTTGGCTGGTAATTTAAAATAGGTACGGGTAGGGAGTTTATCTTGGAAACGATATCAAGTAGCAATGTATGAGCCCATTCCAGCAACTTCGACCAGGTAAGGAGGCTGGCGTCCGCTTTAACTGGCTGTGCTATTAGTTAGAACTACGCCTTGGATGGGAATGTTCTGCTTGTCTGTATTACCTGTATCCGACACCTTAGCTCACTCAGTAGCGTGTCTATCTACTAAGCTAAGAGTCCCGGGTTTAATCTAGCATGACCAAATAATTTATTATTGGTGACAGGGTCTTTGAGAGGAATTTTATCAGGGGGTACCTAGTCTTTTTTAGCCCCCTTCCATTTTCTATTAATGCTGTCTAGGGAAAAATAATAATACTATCTGAGGAAAAAAAAAGAAAATAAACAAGAAAAAAAAATTTTTACTTAAATATATAAAAAAAAATAAAAAAATAAGACAATAAATATTAAACATATAGCCTACTATCAATTTAGTAATAATACTAGTAGTAGAAATATGAATGCAAGTCTTAGTTATGCAAATATTTTCTGAGATCCCAAGAAATTCCTAGGCCCCTTTTAGATCCCCGGGCCCAGATACGATGTAGCCCCTGCACCCCCCTCTCACAGGGCCTGATTGGTGACATGTAATTTTACCCTTTCACAGTGATACATTAACAGCCATAGACTGGATGTTGTGCCTGTCCTAGTCTTAAGTTATATTATAAGGTATATGAAGTTACGACAGTCCTAGCAGGCCGGTAGTGGAAAATATATTACTTGAATAAAAAACTGACCCAGTCCACAGGTTGGAAACAGTAATGGAGGTAAAATAGTCACTGTTGTCTCTACAATCGGTACAGTGAAAAAAGAAATTTAACAAATATACATTTCAAATATATATTTGCAATTATCAATTCTGAAAGAATAAAGAAATTTAACGAGCAACATTATAATAGAACGTTTATGATTAAAAATGATGTTATTCTACCACCTTTAAATTGCGTGCCTTATGTATTAAATATTAATATCATTTAACATACTATAAATATCTCACTGTATATAGTTCATACGAATGTCTAGTTAAACTAAGTTTTAGACCCGTACATTAATTACTTTACCTTAACTATGATACATAAAAAACATAAAATAGCATGTTTGACTTCTTATAACTCGTGAATTGTAATGATTTAAATCAATGGAATCACTATTTATAGCTAATTTACTACACGCCGGGTTAGATAGCGCAATACTATAATTTGTACTGATCTTCAGCCTTGACAAGCTCTGGCATATTATTATAACGTAACATATTTACTAGCAATATCGCAAAGCTTGTAAGTTTCTAAGCTCCAAACTAAGAAGTTTCAGTAAAATTTTATCACTATATTCCTGGACAATAAAAATAAGTGTTTGTTTATCATGACCGTTACAAACGTGTCTGTTTAGCAAGACAAAGACAAATATATTTTTTAGCTGGGCAGTGACAAACGTATTTGTTTATCATGACCGTTACAAACGTGTATACTTAGCTGGACAAAGACAAATATATTTGTTTAGCTAGACAGTGACAAACGTGTCTTTTAGCTGGACAAAGACAAATATATTTGTTTAGCTAGACAGTGACAAACGTGTCTTTTAGCTGGACAAAGACAAATATATTTGTTTAGCTAGACAGGTAAAACAGTGTACGTTTATCTGAACAGTGACAAACGTATTTGCTTAGCTTGACGGTTAATCACATGTGTGTATCATTAATATTATTATGGTTTGCACTAAATGGCAAAGTCACTTTTTGGTGTGAGCCTGTTAACAATATTTCAAGCTGTTTTAAAAGATCTTGTCTTCAAGATTTCCCCACCCATTTTCCAGTGTGTATTGACCACAGGTTTTTATCAAATGAGATCTGGAGAAAATGAAGATAGCATTGGCAGAGTATTTTTATATGTTTTGATGAGAAATTTATCAAGCTAGATTACTATTATTATTACAACTAGACCGATACTTTCTCCACAAATTCTCAAATCAGATAATAGCCCTTTATTTCCCAAAGCTACAAGATACGGAGGTTAATAGGCATTTCACTTGTCATAATTATTTAGATCTGCTATGATAAATTACAAATTTAGTATGAAAAAAGCTCATTGGTAGTATACCTAACCTGACGCCTGAACAGAACATATTAAAATCTATCGTTGACTATTAAGTAACCCTCAATCATCAAGAAAAATTTGAGGTCGTACATGAAGCAATTAATGAATTTTCCTAACAAGGAATTCTACTGTTAAACAAATGGTGGCACAGGACTAATATGTGGGTTACAAACATAAAGTTATTGATAATATCTCAGAATTTAACATTCAAGACTTACCAATTAACTTAGTATGTACTTACATCCATCACTGTTTCCAGCCTGTGGTCTGGGTCAGTTTTCTTTATTCAAGGTCAATTTTTACACTACCGGCTTGCCAGGCCTGTCCTAGCTTCATAGGCCTTTTAATCTAACTTAAGACTAGGACGTACACAACATCCAGTCTCTGGTCGTTAATTTATTAATATGAACGTGTAAAACCATATTTTCATCAATGATAAATTTTTGGCCATGCCGGGAATCGAACTCGGGTACCCTTAACTCAGTTGGCAGACACGCTATTGACTGAGCTAAGGTGTTGAACTCAACTTATTTAATAAATATAAATCGCTAATGCTTGTACATATAATTATACACGAGCAGTGAAGCTTCAGAAATATAAATAGAATATAAGATAAAATGGATATATCCGCTTCAAGTGTCACTCTGTAAAATTATAAAAATTACTCTTTTAAAAGAGAGTCGAACCCCAAATCTTTGACTTAACTCACCAGTTCTCTACCATTGAGCTATATATAATAATTAATTAGTCCCTTTCTCTGGGTCATTCTGCTCTAAGCTATGAATGAAGAGTGACCATGAGGGCACGACGGATCTTGAATAACATGCTAATTCAAGAGTTCTGGGTTGGATTCCCATGTCCACGTTTTTTTAAATTCAAATCTATAAATATGGTTTAGGTACCGTAAGGTGGGGTTACTTTGCACCAGTTTTTGGTTGGTTTTTTTTATAGCTTAAGATAGCTTGTGTTTAATCAATTCCTAAATTTATTTAATTTTTGTTTGACTGTGAAAGATGTTCAAATTAAGTTTTTAAGAGTTGATTCCTTGTTTGTGAAGTTAAATTAACTTTATCAACCAATAAAAAGTCGTGCAAAGTAACCTCATATGATGAGGATACTTTGCACCACTCTGTTATTTACCTTAAAATGAATAGAAAAGAAGGTTATGGTGCAATATTAGACATTCATTAGTATAACTTTACACCAGAAACTATCTTAGAAACAATTTTTCATGTGCTTACTACACAATATAAATAAAATATATTTTTAATAACCTTAAACTTCAATTAAAGATACAAATCAACACTATATAAAAAATACAGTAATTTCTCTTTATCAATGTCTGTGACTGCCAAAAAAATTACAAGCTATTAAAAAACAAAGGCAGCACCTACAAATTCCAAATTAAATTTAAATTATACTTTTAAAAAACATAAAAAAAATCACTCTTCGTAAATGTTTGTTGATTAGCAAATCAAGTTAGACACATCAAAACCAAATTTTATCAAGTTCTGGAACATTGAAACATCCTCTTTTATTTATTGGTTTTGGAGGATATATTCCTCCCAAAACATCCATCCAGCTGTACTGCAGTGTGTCTGGTAGAACCGGCCACTTCCAAGACTTAAATGATCTTTGCATTGCGGAAATTACTACTTTGCTGGTATTAAATGACTCAATCTTCCCAGGTAAAAGTTCTCCTTCATATGTGAAAACAACAAATTCGCCTTTCTTTTTCTCAATAGGCTGCCACCCTTCTTTATTTTAGTTTCACTCTTCTTCCTTTTCTGAAAATAGGTCGTCGAAGTCCTCTGGTCCACTTGATGAGTCTTGAAGGGATACGTATTCAATTTCTGACCCTGATTCAGAAGAACTAGTTGGGACTCTCTTTTTCTTGTTTTTTAATTTTTTCTTAACTTCCTCTTCATTTGAATTCCCATTATTATTGGATGAGTTTGCTGCATTGACCATTTTTTGATTTGTACCACCATTATTGTGGTTGGCTGGGCCTGCTTCATTATCTGTGAACATAATTTCATGGGCAATACTCTTTCCAGCCTTAACATTGATTCTTCTTCTCTTAATTTTACCATTCCCAACAATATCACATCTCTTGTTATTCAAAAATTATTTCAAACTGTTTTCTTTTGAATCTTTTTCACATGCTTGTCCAGGTAGCCGTTCTAGAAGAACACTTAGTTCACAAGGAACAATTCCACATTTTCTGAACCCATAATTCAAGTTATTAGCTGCATTGATAGACACTACATCCAAAAGATTTTTTAGAAGTCTTGGAAAGTGTTATTTCTGTAAGACAGAACTCTGCAGACCAGCCTCACTTTCCTTGTAAGATCCCAAAATTGTCTTCCATGCTGCTTTCATTGGGCGTAAGAATGCCACAACCAATGGCTGAGTCAGATGGGTGCTGTTTGGAGGCAAACAAACAAAATATATGTCGTTTTCTCTGCACTTTTTCAAAACAATATCTGTTATATGTGAAGACAAATTGTCCCCTATAACTACCTTCTTCCCTTCGATATTTTTTAATCTTGGAAGCATTAGGACTTGGAACCAGTTTGTGAATATTTCCGATGTAAACCAAACTGACTTTGAATTGTTGTATCTACATACAGCTGGGCCTCCTTCACTCCAAGTCGACCACGAGTTTTGAGATTTGTAAACTATGTATGGAGGAAGTAGTTCGCCTGTTGCTGAACCACTCATCATTATAGAGATGCTTGCCTTTGAAGCGTTTCGAACATTTTCTGGATACTTTACTCCTCTTTTAGTTAAAACTTTCTTGGATCCAGGGTCATCTGTCAGATTACTTTCATCGTAGTTCCAGATGTTTTCAGGTGCCACACCCTCCAATGTTTCCTTTAAATTCTCAATATACTCCTTAAGAGTTGCTTCATTAATTTCTGCCCTTGCCTTTTTTTATGTTGGCAGCAAACCTAACCGTGACTTCTGAGTTTCGCTTTAAGAAACCCCGAGTCCAATCTTTCCCCGGAAAATTGTTTTTAAATCTATTTACTTTCCTCCCGATTCTTCCTAGATAGGCATGAATGATACATCTTAACTCAAATTCATCTACGGGAAATCCAAAATCACTCATGTCAAAAACACATTGTGCAAAAATAGTTTCCTCCTCTTTAGTGAAGATTGGTTGCTGTCCAGGTTTGCCCTCGTGCGACCGTTTAAGTTTATACATAAGTGTTCGTCTGGGGATATTAAAGTGTTTCTCTGCTTGCCGTGTGGACATAGTTCTGTTGCGAATGGCCTCCAAACATTCCTGTAGTTTTTCTGACGTGTAGTCAGCATAACGTCTGTTTCCAGGCTGTCTTGCATATGTTCTCGGCATATTTTTTCTAGAACATAAGAACTATTAGTTTTAGTATAATTCTAGGATAGAACAAACTATAGTTTTATTTGAGCTTGAAGGCATAATGCATTTAAGTGAGTAGTATGACAGGATAAAAGTTAGAGTATTGTACCAGTAGTATATGGTATGTATTATTTGTTAGGTACCACAGCTAATATAGTGTACTGGTACCTTACTGCATAAGTTGTCTGTAATGTTGAAAACCTAATTTAAGGTAGTGGTAGTAGATAGAGTGGTTTTAGATTATAATAGTTACCGGTTTAGTTTTAGTTTTAAATAATATGATTAAATTTGTGTTCGCAAAAATAGGTTACCTGGAAAGAAAACAAGTCTGGGGATACTTTGCACCACTTTTAAGCTGGTGCAAAATATCCCCAAATTGACTTCAAAAGTGTACCTGGTATTATTTTTCGCTATAACATATTGTAAACATATAATAGCTACAAAAAACTTATGAACTAGTGGTAATATGATTACAAGGCACTAATAAAATAGTAACTTACCTAGTTATCAGTTAAATACGCAGCTGTAGCAATGAAAGTCTGGAGCACTTAAATTTCGGCTTTTTTACCGTTTCTAAATAATGGCTGCTCACTTGGAAGCAACAAAGGGCCAAGAAAAAAATTCCTACCTTAAAATGTATATTCAAGAAATTCTTAAAAACTAAACTTACATAATTCACAGTTTGGCCACTAGATGACTCTTAATACTTTTTTTGTATTGGCGCAAAGTATACCCTCTAGGTGCAAAGTAACCCCATCCTACGGTAACTTTACTTTATATTAGACTTACAGTCCTAAGGCTATAACACTTTTTCCCCAACCACTTTTAAGTATCCGTTCAGGTAATAGGTATTTGTTCTAACTTCTCATGAAGAGTGATGATGAAGGTATAATTTAAACTAATTGCTGTATCCATGTTCACGTGTAGGGTGTGTGATAAAGAAAAAACACCCTCACTACACCCAATCAGGACTCGAACCCCAATATACCC
The DNA here is from genome assembly GCA_033556935.1 of Timema podura. Lineage (NCBI taxonomy): Eukaryota > Metazoa > Arthropoda > Insecta > Phasmatodea > Timematidae > Timema > Timema podura. The sequence continues at coordinate 30,485,081 of JAVRXN010000006.1, read as the reverse complement.
ATCACCTGAAGTCCAGTCTATTGCGACAGTACCGTGTTAGAGCATGGAGCCATCGATGCTTGTTAGGTCATATATTATCAAGCACCTGCACTTGGGTTATAACCTTGTTCCACAAATCTTGTTATTTACCTAACCTTTACCCCCACCATAGTACTGGGTCCTAATCTTGTTCCACAAATATTGTTATTTGACCTAACCTTTACCCCACCATGGTACTGGGTCCTAATCTTGTTCCACTAATCTTGTTATTTGACCTAACCTTTACCCCACCATGGTACTGGGTCCTAATCTTGTTCCACAAATCTTGTTATTTGATCTAACCTTTACCCCACCATGGTAGTGGGTCCTAATCTTGTTCCACAAATCTTGTTATTTGATCTAACCTTTACCCCACCATGGTAGTGGGTCCTAATCTTGTTCCACAAATCTTGTTATTTGATCTAACCTTTACCCCACCATGGTAGTGGGTCCTAATCTTGTTCCACAAATCTTGTTATTTGACCAAACCTTTACCCCACCATGGTACTGGGTCCTAATCTTGTTCCACTAATCTTGTTATTTGACCTAACCTTTACACTACCACGCAACTGGGGAAGGGTAATACCATTTTTAAATTTGGTTTCATTAAGAGGATTCATATGTGTTTTTTAAATAAAATAACAAGTAGATTTGTTTGCACCGATACACATTTGTGTTCGTATTTAAAACTTGACTATACATGTTTTCTAGGAATGTTGTTTATGTTAAAATAATATAACGTAGTTGGGATTGTATAATCCAAATCCCACCATTTGCGGCAATAACGTGGTCGTAGCCATTTAAAATAAACCATCTGATTACAATCCTACACATTACATCACCAATTCAAATATTTTGAAGTGGTTCACTATTTATCTGCGTATAAACGAAAACCAACAATGATAAATAAACATTGGTACAGTCCCTTTCAGTAAAATTAGGTGTCGTTTAGATTTTATAAACACGCACCTGTGTTTAAATGAACAAAGGCGTTTTAGTCTGGTAATATTTACAGGCTATTTGGCCGAGTGAAACAAGCTCCTGTTATTACTACCCCTTTGCCATTTTGTCTGTCTGTTGGTTCTGAGATTACTGACAAATGCGTGGACATATTGTTAAGAAATTTATCAGGGACATTCTTTGCACCAAGTTCAAACTGTGTATAAATATTTATGTTTTATTATCTGGTTTACCTATTTCTAAATGGTGGTTGTTCTATAATAAATTTGTGATTTAAATTTAAATTAATAAACAATCGATTGAATGCTTCATGCTTATTTTATAAGATTTGATATCTATTGCAAGATTGACCTTTGATACCACCTGACCAATGATTATTCTCAATGAATATAACATGCATTACTATTAATTTTATTTTTGCCTAATTTATTTGTCAAGGAATCATATAAACTTAAAATCCATTATTAATTTTTATAATCTTCATTTGTGTTAATTAATAAAATAATCTCCATTTCAAATATTATGTTGTCATTCTATTATAGCCCGCTCAAGTACCTAATTAAAATCAATCAATATAATAAATTAAATTACTCATTAACTAGATTACAACATTTTTTATTCAAGTTTTCAACCGTCATAATCTTTTTTATCATAACTCCATTATATTATTTCAATTGCATTACTGTAAATTTAAATTTAACTTATGTTTTTAAAAGCGATTATTTAAATTCACTCAAGACTTCCTAATTTCTAATATTCAGGGTTTTTAAAAAAACATATCTAGTCTATATTTATATTATTATCATTTTATTAATTTTGTCAATATTGAAATTTGAACCAATATTATAAAAATGAAATATAAAATCAAAGTCTTATATCTTATATTTTAAATCCAAGGGTAAATGTTGACATGGTTAGAATAATTATTTTGAATGGCGGGAGGGAAGTCTACTGTTTATATAAGTACTATTAGTAGAAAGGGATTTTTAGAAAATACAAGAACATATTTACAGGAAAAATGATATAATGTATCTGTGTTATAAGTATTATTTCATAGATATCAATAATAAACCAAAAGTATAAGATGAGTTGACGTATGAATACTTGAAGGTATGTTTTAATACTGTATTTTTCACTATATTGCACTAAATTTTGTCTATGGATTGCTGCTGACATTAAGCCTAGGATTAGTTTCAGCAAGGTATAGTGAAGAGATTTTCCTAAATGGCTTCATATTCTCATTCACGTTTATGTGTATATATTTCCTATTTACTTTATTTGAATGTATTGTATATATCAAACCTTTAGTAAGTAATACGTGGCTTACAGAACAAAACAAAAAATCTCTTTTCGCTGATATTCAGAATGTTTATCTCTCCAGTCAAATATTTAGTTTATAAACACAAAATATGCGACAATCATCCAGATAATGAACTTAATTTAACTACTATTTAAAAATAATCATCAAATAATAGTTTTTTAATAATATTTCTATGTATAATATACCTCGCACCTTCCATTCAGAACATGGATTCATTAATTTCTCCTTGGATATCAAACTAATACTTTTCCTTGCTCATCAATCTAGACAGGTAACAAATTAATACTATGATCAATATTACTTTTGATTCATTAAGAATAACCATTGATTAAGTAGTTAAAAACGTCAGTCCCACACTAGATAGAAACATATACAAATGGCACTTTGTGTATTCATCCAAATGCTTATAATTTAAAATTTAAATTCTAATGGTCTCTTCCCATTGGGTTTACAAGTCATTACCCTGAACAAGGTTTTAGATTCTTCCTTTTGCATTGCATGTTCTACCCACCATAATACACGAGAGTTGATTACTCTAACAATGTCTTGTGGTAAGTACAGGTATATAACCCATCATTATGTAATCTCCTATACCATCTGGTAACCTCATTCCTTTTTGGATGAAATATCTTCCTAAGCACCTTGTTTTCGAAAACCCAAAATTGGTTTTCGTCATTTAATGTAAGAGACTGCGTTTCACACTGATAGAGAACAACTGGTATGAATTATTGTTTTAAGCAGCCCGCTTCTTTTTTAAAAATAATTACGGTAAAATAATGAAACTACATGGAACAAGCCCTATCCCTTTACAATAATGGTTAGGTTAGGTTAGGTTAAGTTAGGCTAGGTTAGGTTAGGTTAGGCTAGCTTAGGTTAGGTTAGGCTAGGTTAGGTTAGTTTAGGTTAGGCTAGGCTAGGTTAGGTTAGGTTAGGTTAGCCTAGGTTAGGTTTATAGCCGGCTAGTTCACGAACTCACTATACCTGAATTTTCTAAAAGATATACAATTATTGCAGTGTTGCCATATGGGGGACTCAGAGACTACAAACAATGGTGCGTTTTGATGCATCTAACTTGTGTGCTTTTGAGCAGGTACACAAACTCAGCCTGTAAACTTTCAGTAAGTAGCTGTCTAGTATATGTACCTTGCATGGTGAATATGATACCCAACCAATGAGGGATGTAATTAGTGACGAGAACCATCCACAAGAATAGTTTAAAAAGTTATTTCCACCCTTGTAATGAGTCATAACATGCCACTGGTTAAATATACTCACACTTGATGGGGAGGTGAAGTAGCCAAGAAAATGTTAGGAAAAATCATTCTCAATACACTTGGACGTGATTCAAACCCTAATTTCCACATCATTAGAAAAATCAGACGATACGAGCCTGACGTTCAGTCTACGTGCTCACCAATGTGGGTCTAAAAATGGTGTGTGACGTCACAAAATAAAACCAAACCTATAATTGTTGTGTCTGATCATTTGACCGATTGTCAATTATATTTCATACGGTTACGCAGTTTTGTTTATATCGAGGTGTAATCTCTTTACAGAAAAGCAATCCCTTCTATAAAATCGTAGGAGAGAGAAAGAGAGAGAGTATACAGATGGACGAGCATTGTACGGGGGTGTTATTTACATGACTGGGACGATGTTTACTCGTGTGTTTGTTTTGGTCGGATAATCAAGTTAGCGTACTTAACATAATAACCAGTCAGGGGGAGCCGGTTCGGTTAATATTCTAATTGGATCACTAAATAACTCGGTGGTTTGCGAGCCCTTCATAACGAGGTTAGTAATACTCGTACACCCCGTGGCGGCAAGCCTGCACCGCGTGTTGCCTACACTGCTAGGAGTAGCTGTAGCACCACCCACTGGTGAGTTGGATTTGCAAAGAACTCGAGAATCCGGGTTTGACCACAGGGGTGACTGACTTAATATATTAATTGTGTAAAGCCTTATTATTGTAGCTGGAGTTTATATATTGTTTAAGAGGAGATCTCCAGAAAAAGGGGACATGACATGATTGTATATTGTTTAAGAGGAGATCTCCAGAAAAAGGGGGACATGACATAATTGTATATTGTTAAGAGGAGATCTCCAGAAAAAGGGGACATGATTGTGAGAAAAACCTGTTCGAATGCTTCAAATGATATAAATACTTTCCACAATAGTTTATGTTGGTTTAATGTTTAGGTTAATTGTATTAAATATTTAGTTTTAGTTTTATATTTTTAATTTACTATGACATAATTTATTTAAATAAAGTAAACAATAAACTAAACTGTGGTATAAGCTCTTTTTAGATAAACCGCTAATCAAACTATAATTAAGCTGTATTAATGCATTATAGTTTAATTAAATGCATAAACTGATATAAAATTTTACTGGCATTATTAAGAGAAGTTACATACAAAACAACATATTTTTATTGTTTGGGAATATATAAGGGGGTTAATATGTGTGTCTCTCTCTTTCTCTTTATTTATATATACATATATACATATATTTTATATATATATACTTAGATAACTATACAGTATATATATATGATTTTTATGTATATGATTATATAAGGGTATTTCTAAAAAAGTACGCTATTGTGTCTAGTATTGTTTTTTTGGTTTTCCAAAAATTATAACTCTGACATTTCATTCTGATTACTTAGTTTTTAATTGCTAGTGCATTTTAATATTTTATTTTCTAAAAAGTAATGTAAACAATCTCTAACTATTTGATCTAAGAAAATGTAAGGTACCCTCATAAACTCTTTCTTTGCAGCTTTAAAAGGTGTTGGCTTTTCATACAGGCTTATACCATTAGCTAATATAGAACTAATGATTATTTATATTTATGAAAAATATTTTAAATTGTGTTGAACAATGTTTTTACTGCTAAGATAGGACCATCAAAGCTATGTATGGAATAATATGTAAGTGCGCCTTGATTATGTCCCATACGTCGCTTTTGATTTCCCTACGACAATTGGTGTGTGTGCCTCTAATTTCTGCTATGTTTGATTGAACAGTCCGTAGTATATTGACAGGTATTTGTAAAATGTTCACAATGCAACTATGGTGAATATCAAGTTTCTTGCTATGGCTGAGCGACACAAAGTATTTTCAAACGTTTTCTTGCTATTTTGAAGACTCAACTAACATTTGTTTTGGAACTTGCCTTTGCATGAAATTTATAAGCAGAGTGCCCTGCTGTAATTTTAATATCATCACCTATAATAGCTTATGAAATTATTCTTGACACTCTGCAGAAGTTAATTTGCAGAATTTCCTTAGAGATAACTTTCTAGTCTCAACAAAACTATTTCTTGGTTTTGTACAACTGCATGACTTACACTTCTACACTACAATATTTCTGTTTTTATTCTATTCACTATCTTTAAAATAGCTCGTTGAATTTCTTTACTGACCCGTTAATATTACTGATTACCTATATTGTCACAATCATCAATACACTCGATTGTGTTCTAAGAAATACAATACAATCTAAACAAACAAATTGCAAGAGGCATTTAACCATATATATATATATATGAGACTTATAGCTTGAAACAATAGAATGTAATTTACTGCCATCTATGGATAAGGTAAGAAGTTAATATTTTACTCAATATGCAGAAAGAAATGAATAATCTTATAATGCAATCTTGGCCCTATGAGCCCCAACATTTTACCCACTTCAGTGACCAAATGGTCTAAGGTGTTAATCTCGTGATAAACTGGCCTGCCGATGACAGGGAGATTGGGGTTCTAATCCCAGTCGGGTCTCGTAGTGGTTAATTTTCCTAAATGGTTTTCAACTCTCCCTCCACGCAAATGCATGTAGATTAACTCTAAAATTCTTCCTTACTCATCACTACCCCATTAGAGCAATGCGCGTATAACCTGAAAATGTAGTAAGACGCAGTTATAGTAAATATTTTACAGTAGTACGTCACTATTAATTTGGGTTATATGAATATTTTTTTACACTAATGTGTTAAGTATGAGAGAAGTTTCATTTATAGTAAATGTACCCACCTATGCGTAGACATAAAGTAGAAAACCAGGCCAGTAATTTAGCCTCAAACCCCTAATTTAGATTAAGCCAGCCTAATGTACGAGTGATGCTTTAAAACCAAAAGCGAACACTGTTAAGAGCATTATTTTTACTTGATCATATAGATTAAGTATTGTTAATTTGAAAAATTTGACCTCAATGATAAGATGAACATTTAAATTGGTGTCCTGAACTCAAATTAATGGGTCTTTCAATCTGTTTGTTTGTCCCTATAACTACAGCTGAAAACTAATAAATAAATTTCTTTCATAATATGTATTTAGATGCTATCATAGTAATACATATAGGTGTTTTTTATTTTTATTCCAAAGATAAAATATTGAAAGGAGTAGTTTACTTATGATTTTTGTTGTATAATTTATATTTTTAAATTGTCTGAACAATTTATTTTATATCTATGATCTTAAGACCAACAAAATATAAAGTTAATTTTCTGAGGAAAAGTTTTAAGATTTGTTTACAGAGAAATTTAAAAAAAAATGTTTCAAACTATAAAATAGTTTATGAGAAAGATTGTGAGATGCTATCATAAAATTTTTCTGGGTATTACAACATTTTACCTAGCTAGGTTATGCATGTTAAACAATACTAGTAGAGTATGAATAGTAAGTTTTTAAATTAGAAGAAGTATATTCTCATTTTTGTGGATTGAAAGAATGATTTTATTTAGTAAAATCCACCATTTATATCTTACATTATCCGGAATACAAACTCTGATACTCTCCTCACTAAACGAGCTGGAATATTTAGTCTGTGTGACCTTGGAAGCAAGTAGCTTTATGATTTATTAAATTCAAAATAATCTTAATTACTCTTAAAGCAAAGAAAAAAAATGTACGGAAACTTCGCACGGATATTCTTACTCCATTGTTTAAAAATGGAAGTCCTTCCTTCACCTCTGTCAAGATGTGTATCAATCACAACTCGTGAATATGTGAAATGTCAGGCCTCCACCGTGGTTCGGATCCCTCGTTTAAACTGTAGGTTCTCCATTTCATCTCGCAATCACCCTACCATTACACATTAGCGTAAGTAGTATAACCCGAACGGATAGTAAGACGCGGTTAATAAATAATAATAATAATAATAATAATAATAATAATTAATAATATAATAAATATAATAAAAATTTAATGTATATAATAATAAATTAATAATAATAATATAATAATATGATAATAAATTTAATAAGAAATTCTTAAAAATGGAAATACTTAATCTAAGCTCGTAATATAATATGTGAAACGAAATAATATACACAAGCTAACTGAGCTATTTTGTTTTATTGGTGGTTTGTACAATATATTTATCGCATTGATACTATAAATAGACCTACATATTTGCAATGATAAGTAATTCCATTTCTCAAAGAGTTACAAAGATATGATAATAAATTTATAGTTTCCTCATCAGATCGGAACGCTTAAAGTCATTTTGATGAAAAATTGAGGGTAGCCATTTTGTTTGTAATATTTATGAATGCTTGGAAATGAAATTTAATCAAATGGTTGGAGCTGATTTTGATAAAATCTATTTTTTTCTCTTTTACACCCTTCAGAAAAATACCCTTAATTTTTAGTGATAGATATCTAATTCCATAAATCCCTCAGGGCAACCCTATGAAAACCCTAGATACCAAGTTTTAGCCCAACGGTAAAATAGTCTAGGCTCTACTCCGAGGTACAGACAGACAGAAGGACAGACAGAATAAAAAAAACTCTTTTGGATTTGGGGGGGGTAGGGGGTTATGAAACGTTCGAAAATTCATCAAAGTCTTGTGTTCGATTTTTTTGACTACCACAAAATGTTATCAATCTGTAAGGTAGTGAAAAAGTAATAATGGATTAACCCATATCTTGGTATTATACTAATAATATAATACATAATATAATAATAATAATAATACATTTGAAAACAAAGCTTTTGAATTGCATTCTAAATGTGAAACAATTGAAAGTGGAAATGTAATAGAATACTATAAATGTATTTCCGATAAACTGAATGAAGTAGCAGTTTTTTTCGCGAGAATGACTGAAAACAATATTATTTCATGGTTGACTGGACAAAGGATACATGTCTTCCACAACGTTTACCAGAAGCACCACTAACCAAGATAAAAACAAGTTCATCTCTATATTTATTTTTCCCTATCACAAAGTATTCCAAAAGCGAGAAACATACAAATCTACTCAAAAGGTTGAGGCTGAACCAAGCTTTATGGTAGAATTCTGGTTAGAAAAACAATTTATAAAATACAGACACTTTTCTGCAGTCAGCATTGATTATATTTTACTAGATATTTAATAATATTTTATAAATTATTGTATATAGCTTATACCTATGGATTATAATAATATATTGTAATATCTTGCAGCCTTAATCTAAATTCTAGATTCTAGACTCTAGAGCATGCAAGGATGATGTATACCTAAGAACCCATACTGTCAATTGTTGTCAACCAGCAGTCACGTATTTGTACCAGGTCATGTTTTCAAAAACAGAGATTGTTTTGCCAACTAGCATAACACAGAGTAATGGCAAAAACTAGTAAACTTGGGGAAATATCCCTTCCTTTTCTGGTTTATAACAGCAAGTTTATGGACTTTATTGTACTGTTCACAACCTCCAACTCTAACCTATAGAGGCCAAATAGTCAGGAAGAGGGTGGGTGGTAACTATAAGGAATTTAATTTAACAAAAATAGGAACATTTGCAAGTCCTAGAAAATATTGAACTATTTAATCAAGGTAAAACAACATAGGTAAATAAATAATACATGGCCTCACAAGGCAAACTGGAGAGTGTTGAAAATATGTAAATATGGCAGAGACTGCGCTTGTGCAATACATTTGAGGATATATTTCACAACCTCATGACACTGTGGTCTTTGAAGAAGACTACGTTTGAAACAAAAAGGCTATAATATAAATTATTTATTTATTGAATTAGTCTGGAATAGACACAATAATAATCAAAAATCATTAATATAATAATAAAGAGCTTAAAGAGCTCCTCTACGTGGTTAACAAAGCGTCTGAACCATCATTGTGACTTCAGACTAAACAAATAGGTTAAACCATTAAACTTTTGAAACTTTACTATAGCAATAAAAAGCTAAAGAGCTCCTCTAAACGGTTGATAATGCGCCTGAATCACTATTGTGAATTACGACTAAATAACTAAATACAAAGTTTTAATTTCATTTAAATATCAATTCTGATTAAAATAAATTACATAAAGGTTTGACTTCCCGACATAACTCAAACTGCTGTGGGACTATTACAGCCACCAACTTAGAAATATTCGAGAAGATTTCGACTTGTTTATATCTAACATTATAATAGAAGACAAAGCAAAATTACATTAGAATATTGGTAATTTCTCACTAAATTAATCTGTTATTGTAAAAGTTATAACTTATAAACCAACAAAAATAAGTTACTTTTGTAATTTCTTCAAACAAAATATGTCTATAAAATTTTATCTATAATTTAAAAACTTTCAAATTTTAAAATTTAAACAATTATTGGTAACCAAAAGTGCAATAAAATTTATATTTAAACTTAATATTCCCAGCAAGAAAAAGAATCAAAAAGGTGGCTACCTACAAATAAGTCTAAATTTTACAAAGAGACTAGCGCCCAAGTTGCAAAAGGCCAAAAGGAACAAATGTTCCATAAAACAATTTTACTTTCCAAAATAAATCTTCTAGTGAAAAATTACCGACACCTACACTGAACTATTTTAATCACATAATTAACTTAGTGTTCAAACAACCAAACCCATTATAGGTTGATTATATTTAAGTATTTAATAAAATAAATAGAGTTTATATTTCTTCATCTTGAAGCGATTATATCCAAGTCCAGACTAGGACCTCTCGTGGTTGTGTCGGAATTAATATTCAACCATGTTAGCTGAGCACAAGCTTTATATAGGTCTAGTTGATGGAAATAAGGGGGGGGGGGCAGCTTCATATTAAAAGTATAACAACGGGTTGGGAGCACGTGCTAGCAGCGTGGTTGTCTTGTTAACAACCGCCATGATCTTAGCACGTCATCTAGACACGTAGAACGGAAATCTGGTGAGTTGGCAGTTAAGCTCACGGGAGGTTCATCGGTCGGTGGGCTAGGCCAATCAGCATAGGTCTAGATCACCTCCTTGAAGTGAATTGTCGATGTACCTTTCATAGCTTTCTTAGTCTTTACTTCATCATAAAATTGGTGCGAACTAGTCGGTCATGGAACTCGTGCTAAGCCAGAAGATACAATGAGTGAGTAAAGCACATATATTAGACAGAGTAAGGTGTTGTAAATTTTGGATATTGTAGGATGTAAGGCTTATTTGGGGTGGGTAGTATTGATGTAACATTAGCAATCAATGCTAATTTTACATTATAAGAGGAAGGGGGCCGGAGAAGAACGCCAGCTATTAGAGGGCTACTTCTAGGTGCTTCACTTACTCAGCTAACAAGATACAGCCACTTGTGGGGAGATTATCCTACAGCTTGAGTCCCTGTTCAGTACGGAGAAGGATGCCCCAACCCATCTTGTAAGTCTAAGTTAGATAACAACCACGCAGGACCAGGTGGTCCTGTGTTCGACACCAGTTAGATTTAGAACACTGAAAATAGGTCATGGAATGGAACTACTGAGTAAGTACATTGATATAACGAGGATATTTTTCTAAACTCTTTTCAATTAGTTCTAAAACTTACGTTTATACACTCGTATGGTAAAGAATCTATTTCAATAAACAAGATCAAAACGAACCCCACAATTATTTGCCGCTACCCACCCATCCCACTAAAACATCCTGACAATTAAGTCCACGAGTTGGTAGAGTAGCGATGATACGTATTAGCTATAGAGGTGTCCCAAAAATGACATTAAAATAAAAAAAATGGAAAATCCTAAGTCTCACCCTCTAAAAAGTTAATTTGTGATGTAGTAGTATTACTCTTAAAATTTAAGTTAATTTGATATACCTTTAGAGCTCCCCCACGAGCCTTTTTGATAAGGTAATCTTCCATTTTAACTCTTCGTGCTAGTATGCAGTTGGTAGGCCAGTTGATGGAATTGACATTATAATAAATAAATAGGATTTATTGTCCTATTCTTATTCATATAGTAGCTTTTTTTTTTTTTTAGCACCGCGTCTTACTACCCGTTCGGGTTATACGCTTAAGTACTAATTACGCTAATGGATTAGGAATTGGGAAGGTTGAATGGTTGAATAGAGGAAGTGAACCCGCATTTGCGTGGAGGGAGAGTGGAAAACCATTTAGGAAAAACCACCCCCAGTTCACCCGACCGAGATTCGAACCTCGATCTCCCCGTCCTCGGCAGTCGGGCTCAACACGACTAGCGCGTTAGCCAACTACGCCACAGAGGCGGGTCATATAGTAGCTAGTTGCATAACAATCATACATGTAATATAGGCCTATTCAATACATAGCATAGCTGTCCGACAGCGCTTTATTTGCTGGACATAAAATTTGACATGAAACCCTACTTGTTGATAATTCCAGTTAGCTTGTTTTCCTTCCCTCAATCCCCCTCATTTTACCCTTTTTTTATTTTGGTTGGCAGCAAATTTCCAAGAACTCACAACCCTCAACTAGAACACCTGCAACTTAAGCTAGTTGTGCTGTTCATAAATTTAGTGTTTTTAAGAATCACCTAAGACAGGTAACACCACTGTGCTCCACTCTCTCTCGCTCTTTCTCTCTTTTAGCTAAGAATTAAAAAATAAAGGAACAACACAACATTAAAATATTTAGTTATGCGTGCATTTGTTTAGAATAATGGCATCAAAATTATCCCTAAACAGTAATAATATTTGGTTTATAGGCCATCCCTGGGAAACCATATGGGTTGCTCTTCTTCCTTTAGGACGTGATGTGATACACAATTTCGTGTTTAATCATAGGTCTCAAAAACTCACAATTTGGGAAAGTGCTGAACATATGTATAGCCAGCTTCTGCCTTTATGGATCGAGTCACGACTCGTTACTAGACAAAATTACCACTTCATCCAAAAAATAAAATAAATCTATGAAGAACATATCCGTCTGATGAAGTATAAGACAAGAAACAATCCAGAAAATCAGAAAAATCAGTAAGAGTTTAATGAGAAGATGGATAAACTGATCGATTATAGTCATGCCAATAGCCAACAGCCTATTAAAAACAAAGAAGACCAACAGTTTCTAAAGTGGTGGTAGGAGTCAAGAACCAGCTCAATTTTACCTGTGGACAAAATACTCTTTGGGCAGGAAATGCGGTCTGCTCTAGGTAAAGATCAATTTGATCAGCGTGTAGCTGCCCTTATAAGCCCCAACATCATCAGTCAGCTCCAACATCAAAAACTAAAATAATCAATAGGTACCAGTAGTGTCGAAGACAATATTGTAGGTATCTTAAACACCTCGTCCTACGCTTCCAGTAACAAAATGAACACTGAAGTAGAATGTAAAGTTGAATTCATTGCATCAAAATTCAAAACCTGTGAACGTGTTGGAAGTAAACGCAAACGTGTTGTGTCATTATCAGTTTCAGCTGTATAGGACCAGAATAATACGAGCTTCAGGAAATCAACAATGATTTTGGTGCTCGCAATCAATGATACAGGATGCTATACATCTTATGCAGTGCTTTCCAAGAGTACCGTCCATCGACATTTCATGCAACGTCACCGTGAAGATGCGCACAAAATTAAAGAGAATTATAAAGATTCTAAATCAGGTGTCCACTGGGATGGTAAGCCATTGGCTGATATGACTGGCTCTGAGAAAGTAGAGCGGCTACCTGTTCTTATTTCCTGTTTATTTGAATGTACAACTCAACTCCTTGGTGTTCCGAAGTTGGCATCTGGCTCTGGTGAAGCAGCAGCTGAGGCAGTACGTGATCAATTGGAGTCATGGAACCGCGATTCTCTTGTAGACGGTATATATTTTGATTCGACTGCTTCGAACACAGGAGGAATGAATGGAACCTGTACAATTGTAAAATCTCTTATTGGGAGAAATCTATTGTGGCTAGCTTGCGGAAACCACATGTTAGAAGTACTTCTTTCATACGCTTTCAACGTGTGTCTTGGGCCGTCTACTGGTCCAGATATCCTTACTTTTAAGATATTTCAAGACAATTGGTCTCAGCTCAACCATGAATATAAACAACAAGTAATTCCAGTTATTTCCACATCAGAACTTCAGAAAGACTTCATATCTCTAAAATTAAAGGAAATTCATTCAAAAGATGATTATAAGGTGCTGCCTAACCTGGCAGGATTAATGATTAGGTTGAATGTTGCAGCTACTCGAATTTGGAATCCTTGTGCTCCTCATAAAGTTCGCTGGATGGCAAAGAAAATCTATTCTATGAAAACCCATCTGTTGTTAGATCAGAACGAAACTACACTTTACCTAACAGCTCATGGACTTCAAGGAATTACACGATTCAACAAGTTTGTTGTCAACGTTTACATGGAATCTTAGTTAACAATTAGATTTGCAGCTGACGCATCACTTAACGATGTTCTGTTGATCCAATGACTTCAAAATTATGGCTATGAAAAATTGAGAACAGTTGGTCTTAGGGCTTTGCTGCATCACTCTTGGTACCTAAGCCCAGAGCTTGCTATTTTCTCTGAACATCTGTCTCCTAAAGACAAAACACACATTGTGCAACATAATCTTGAAATAGAACGAGGTTCGAACTTACTGACGTTAGATTCTCTCACAGTCCGTGATATAAAGGTTTCCTCTTGCAGCTTCTTTCAAACACTTGGAATATAAGACAACTTTCTTGATGCGCCCGTTGAAATCTGGCCAGAAACGCAGTCGTTCAAGAAATCTGCAGAATTAGTTAAAAGTATGCCGTTTGTGAATGATTGCGCTGAACATGGTGTAGCATTGATACATAAATTTAATGATACCATTAAGGATGAGGTGCAGAAGCAGTAAATATTACAAAGTGTTGACAAACACAGGAAATACTTTTACCGAGTACAATCATGAGGAACTTGCACTAATGTAGTTTCGTGGTTTAAATAACAGTTTTGTAATTTTGTATTATTTACAATATAATATTTAGTTGATAAAAAATGTTTCATCAATCAAGCATGTACTTTTTTTAATGGATTTTAAGGACTTTACAAGAGTTAACTACAATTTAGTCTAGTCGAGTAACAGGCAAGGTTCTATTATTCTCAATCCAAATTTTTCCAATAGTTTTCATATTGAGGGGGTTTGGGGGACCTCTAAATATTGTTTAATTGAGTTGAGATTTTACCAGTTTTTCTAATTTAACCTAGTAAAACATTTAAGAAGGTGAGAGTAAACATATATAAATTTCATTTTTTTGGGACACCCTAATACGTATGAAAAGAGTATATCTTCTAAAGTTCGAGTTGAATAAGACCGGGCCCATCTCGAACTGACGAAAACTCAAATGACGTGGAATAGTTGAAAAAACTTTCTTTCAAATGTAAAATGTACTTAATATATTGGAATAGTTGAAAAGATTTTCTTTCAAGTGTAAAATGTACTTAAAATATTTTTTTAAATTCCATATTACAAAAAAAATTATTAAATATATACGTATATAGTACGTACGATAGATCAGTGGTTAGAGCATTGGCGTACTAATCCAAAGGTTCCGGGTTTGATTCCCGTGTCCAGGTGTCATTTTTTAATTTTCAGAATATCTTACATAATTACCCACTACAGTCCAATTAATTATTCGTCTCTACCTTTTATATATGTATTCACTTATCCATTACAAGATAATAAAATCTTCTCTTTTCCTCACATAGCTACACACCTACTCATTAAAGTGCAGCGTATTTTTATTATATTTTTATTACATATAAAACCACTTACCCATTCCATTTTAAATAGTTCTTCGTATCTTTCTCTAACATAATTTCCCATTTAAGTGCGCAGGAAAATCTCCATTCATATGTTTTCTTACATATCCATCTACCCATCCCAGTACGACAGTTTCATCATTTCTTTCCTATACACACTCATTTACTCCACCATGTCTATACAGTTCGTTCAGTGTTCTTTAGTTTTTAATATTCTCATCATGATTCCAGTGTCACAAATATACTGTATATTTCTTTCAGACATACTTTATAGGGGTGTGCGTTAGTGAGTCTTTTCATTCGAGAAGAGAGAGAAAGCTAGACTCAACAATTGAGACGAGATCAGGAACGAGACTCAACAATCGAGAATATATCGGTAACTAGACTCAACAATCGAGAAGAGATCACCAACGAGACTCAGCAATCGAGAAGATATTGGGAACGAGATTCAACCATCGAGACGATATCGCGAACGAGACTCAACCATCGAGAAGAGATCACCAACGAGACTCAACAATCGAGAAGATATTGAGAACGAGATTCAACCATCGAGACGATATCGGGAACGAGACTCAACAATCGAGAAGAGATCACCAACGAGACTCAACAATCGAGAAGATATTGAGAACGAGATTCAACCATTGAGACGATATCGGGAATGAGACTCAACAATCGAGACGAGATCAGGAACGAGACTCAACAATCGAGAGGAGATCGGTAACGAGACTCAACTATCGAGACGATATCGGGAACGAGAATTTTAAAATCCCATACTTCTGGACGAGAATGGAAATTAAAAAATGTATAGTTAATTATTTATAATACTATCTTAAGCCACTGTACTATATATAATTTGTTAAATGAATACCTAAGAGAGATATAAAATAAATCAACTGACAAAATTACTTAAATAAATACCTATCACATATCAAAATAATAATAATAGCAAACATAAAAAGATTTTGAATTGCCCAATGCTATCTATATTCAGAAAAGAACAATTCCCGAAATCTTAAAGATTATAGCATTTTTATCCCGAAAAACGGGTCGGGAACGGGAAATATTTTTTCCCGCAGAAATTCTGAGATTTGGGAGTCCCACACCGCACACCCCCGATACTTTACCATCCACAGGACGGGAAAGTCTTACAGAGGGAAGCTCTACCGTTGATTGAATACTCAGTTATTGAATAATACGCGAGATGATCCATATCATTCTACATTCTAAATTAATATTAACAAATTATGCAATTGTCTTAAGTCTGATTTTAAAATATATACATTTTATTAATAACTTTACATGCCACCCATATACCCCTTCACTCTTTATGCTGATTTAACCTATTGGCTTAGGTATGAAGAAAATATAGTTCAAAAGAAATGTACCTGCATCAGCGCAGAGAGAGTAAGTGGTAAAATATTTATGAAAAGAATATTTTAACTACAACTGTTAGGGATTTGATCCCACACCTTTCCAGTTAAATAAAAACAAACTAGATAATCTTGAGACCATTTAATCCACATGGATGCCAACAATATGGGTATACATTTCCATTTACAATATCTCCGTGAAACGTGAATCGTGAAGACTCTCATGGCAAAGATTAGTTAAACCGTTTCAAGGATTAAGTAGGATAGGATAGGATTAACAAATGGAACATAAATACGTCCATTCACTTTCATTCTAAATTAAATATGAATAACTTGGCTAAAAGGTAGAAGAAGATAGGCGATACCAATTCAACATAAATAGTATGTTTCCTTTTGTACTTAATTAACTAGAAATAGCTACTCTGACAAAAGTTTCTCATTGCCCGCCACACAATTCTAACAATGGAGGTAGTCTCAACAATTTCCACAACTCACGGTATCTTGCGCATCAATTGCCACAGCTAAAATGTGCTACGAAAATGGGGTGGAAGGGTTGTGGAATGGTTAGTCATTTACCTATACCCTCCCTTCTTTTATTCTGTCATTTTCTCCCTTCTCTAACGCCCAACTCTCTCTCTCTCTCTCTGACAGCTGTAAGCTAGTACAATAGCTGCGCAGCCTGGCGTGAATCAATCTTTGAAAACACCCTCCCTCAATTTCACCCCCGCCCCCCCCCCCCCGATTTGTATAAATTATTTCTGAATTTTCTATCCCTCAGTTCCATTCTTTTTTTTCTTTTTTTTAAAACAGTCTTACATCTACTCTCGTTTAGATGGTTTATTTTGTATTTTTTTCCCCTCATTTACTTATTATAATGTACACACTCTTAAATAAAATTTAATTGTTAATTTATTGTTAAAGTTTACAGCAACACTTCAAAACGAAGCACGTTGCCTACCTTACGACGTACCGGCAAGTTTAATAGGATATATCCCATGTTAATGTTGCTAGGTTTTATTAGGCTGCACTTAAACTTTTATCAATGAAATTTACACATTTTAAATTTTTTAACAAAACTAATACATTATCAAACAGCTATAAACAAATTCTTACATTGTAAACAAATACTTATTTATACTTAAAATAAATTGTCTTTAAGCATTTAAATTTTTTTTAAACTCATATAAAACTATTTGATTTATTTATGAAAATGGCTAGTAGGAATATTCCTGTTAGAATGTAGGTGAAATAAGTATGTGGAAGATTATGTATTTCTAGCAAAGTAAACAAGAAACAAATCTCAAACTAAAAACAATGCTGTTTAGGCATGTATTGTAGAGTGAGTGCTTTATACTTGTCAGTGAAGGATAAGTGTTATCAGCAGATAAACAAGAAACTTCACAGGTTAAACTACTTAGGTAATTCTCTTTCAATCTATTTCGTGGATTGGCTCCAAGTGTGATATTGCTTAGAAATCCCAAAATTATTAAAATAATAACTATTAAGTAGGAACTAATTATAATTTAATATTCTTCACATGTTGATTTAACCATTTCTTTAATATCTGTCATAGCTGTTCTGGAATTTAATGACAAATATTTCTCTTCATTTAAGTTTCTCATCTAATGTCACATGCTCACGACAGATATTCAACAACTGTTGGTATTACCATGTGTAGAAATTTAAATTCTAGATTTATACTGGAACAATATTTTATTTATTTTGGCCAGAAAATGTTTTGTTATAAAAACTGCGAAAATACCGCCATTATCTCACGATTTATACACTTCCATTTTAAGTGTGTCAAGTTAAGAAGCAGCCAAATTTTTAAAAGTAACTTTTAATTCACAAGCAAAAGCATTATGAAATGGATTTTATATAAATTAAAATATTTTATTGCAAGAGGCACTAGAATAAAAAAGTAAAATATACAGTACACAGAAGGTCATAGGGGCCACAAAGGGGTTTGGAGAACACCTTAGGTGCCCTGTGAATGTTCAAAAGACGCGCGTTTATTAAAATATGGGTTAACACCAGAATGTCGGTGAAATACTAACATGTATCAATAGGGTTAACACATTTGTATTCTCAGCTTATAAATTTAAAATAAAGTTATTAAAAGGTTAGTTCCTATTTAACAAAATTTCACACGAAATGTCACAGCTCTGAGATCAAAGGGAATGTATAGTAGCCCCATGGCTTCTTTGGTGCTGACTGACAGTTCACAGCTGACTTCTGACAGTCAACATTTAGGTATATACCTAAATTCTGACTGTCAGAAGTGACAGCTGCTAAATACATGTTTTTGCAGATCATATGGTTCAGCGTAGGGATACAAAATTTGGTCTGGTAACTTTTCAAATCCATCAGCTGTCAGCTGTGACTGCCAGTCAGCACCACAGAAGCTAAAACTGAGGTAAAGATAAACGTAGATCTAGGGTTCCTCCCAAAATATTTTTTATAACAGTGTAAGAACTGATTATCTAACTGTCCTCATGGTATAGCAGTCAGATATCCCATCTGCTGACCTAAAGGTACTGGGTTTGATTCCCGGCTACAACCGGGGGATTTCCCTCGAAGGAGGGAAAGGTCACCAAGGTTTGGTTAGTTAATTTTAAGATAGGTCTCCACCCCCTCATATTCACTAACATCATCTCATCTCAATGGGACATGAAAAGAGCCTCCATCTAAAGGATGTACGGTTAGTACATTCGGACATACCCGGTGCAACGGTACATTAGTACAGGCTAGTCTTTACACAAATTGTGCTACAGATTGATGTAGTCCAGACAAAATGTTATTGTTATTTATCTTAGTATTAACAGATAAATTGAGAATGAAAATTGTTCTATCATTGATGTTTCAGAGCCCCCCTTCCGGCACTTTAGCTTAGTTAGCTTAGTATGTCCCGGGTTCGAATCTTGAGGGGGAAAAACAATCTTTGGTGAGACTGGGGTCTTCTTATTCATCGTAATTAACAGGATTCAGATTTTGATGAGATGTCGTGATTTTTATTTAGTTAATCAGAGACAATGCTCATAAGTACATAAACTTCGTTCATGATCTCCTGGCTGCTGAAATATATAATTTTTATAGGTCATTTTTTTTCATATTTTATCTTTATGGTTGATTTAGTTCATATTTCTTTGGTTTGTGTTATTTTGGGAGACATTTTTAGTTACCCATGATTGATAAAAAAAATTATAATTAATATAGGCCTATATATTTTATAATTGCGTAAATGTTTTCCAGAACAGATAGTTTGGAATGAGAAGATAGTTTGGGTAATGAAATTTGTATTAATTTTGATCCTATGTTTGTGAAATACACATTCCTGGTGAGACCCTGCAGTTAACCTGGAGAGGGCTGAGCTGGGAGGGACTAGATACAATCTCTGAAGCGTATATCTAACCGAGTGAAATCACTTGGTTGTTAAATGCTTTTTATTACATATATATTAGTTTACAATTTTGTAAAGTTGGTGTTTTATTTAGTTGTGTTTATTTATTACAAGTTTTTGTTCATAATTTTAAGTGATTTTTTAAAAATTCGAAGTACGTCTATAGAAATTTTTGGTAATATTATATATAATTTTTTAATAATTTTTATATCTTCTAAATCATGTCCTTGGTGATGAATTTAGTGGCGAGAGAAGAGTGTGTTTAGTAAATTGGTTCAAAATGTGCAACAAGGGTTTGAGGAACAAATATAAAACATAAATACCGTAAAGATAAGGTACGAGGTTTAGTTATAAGGCTCTTAAATTTGATTTCCCAGTGACATAATTATTGAAGTTTGAATCCCGGTTGGGTAAATTGAGGGAGTGATTTTCCATAAATTGTCTTGTCATCATATCCCTAGGCACTGCTCTTATATTTTATCTAAAACCCTACCCTCCTGAAAAAAAACCTAGAATAAACGTTTATTTTCACAAAATTAAAAATGGTTCCCCTCGTCCCACCTCCTCCTCCTCCGTCTCCAACGTTTCTTTAAATTATAACAATGACTTCGTACGAACTAAATCTACGATCCAAATAAAGTTTCAGGATTCCAATCTTGATGAATGGTCATGTTGACAGCCTAGAGAACACTTCTTGTGTTTCTTGAAATTATTTTGGAAGCAACCTGTATGTGAAAAGAGAGTCAAATAGAGCTAAGATTAAATATGAATACATTTAATGAAAGCAATTACAGACATTTTTCTACTTCACCTATCTTTCTATTTTATTTTTTGCTTTACACACGGATAAAATATGGAGTGCTTGTAACAGCCTTAATTAAATTCTACACCTCTCATGGATTTATATCGCTTTGTCTGGTAATTTACAAGGATTAAGTGCAGCAAAGTGAGTTAAATAACACCTATCTGGGGGATATTAAACACTCTTTACTATTATACTGGCTGTAAAACATACTTCTTTATAAGGGGACCACATACTGAATGCACTCAGACTGCTTAGGTTAACATAACTAAATGATTTTAAAAATATTGTTACTTAAATATATGAATACAAACAAATTAAAATGAAAGGTATCAATATGTCCTAAAATTAAAAATGTGCGTGGCTTTAATACATCTAATTATCAAATATGTTTAACTGGAGATGCTACAGTTCTGCGAAAAATATGAAACACTATATTCATACAAATACATTAATTACTCAACCGGCTCAAAGAATGACATTTTTGAGAATATAGAATGTTTAAGGGTTTTGAATAATCAGAACATCTGTGGATTATTACATTTTGAGAATATTTGCCTTAAATTAGTGGCCTTAAAGTTTTTATCTGTTTTAAGTGAGATTTCCAATATCATAACACGCTTTAGAAACTAACCTGTGACATAAAATATCAATTTTGTCTCGATTAACATTAATACACAAACACGCATCGGTGGCTTCATGGTCTAAGGCATCTGACTAGTCTTGATTAGTTTTAGTGTGACAGGATCTGGGATAGAACCCTGGATGGGTGTACCTAGTTTGTTATTCAATTATTTCCCACTTCACGATTATTCTGGTACAATTTGTTTAAAAACCTACATCAGTGGTAGCGCCGTCTATTACGTCACTCTAGTATTGGACGGAATTAGTGATGATGGGGAAGATCAGGTATCAAATCCCGGTCAGGTGTTCTGAAGTTTTAATTTACTAAATTTGTTTCAACTCTATCTCAAAGCAAATTAAGATACATTTATTCTAAGACTACCATCTTCACCCGTAATCGATGTATTCCTACAATCGTGGAGAGAAAATAAGAGAAAAAAAACAATATTTTCAATAATTAATGGCGCAATGGAAGAATTCAACGCTATACAATTAAGTATCACGAAAGGCTAATCTTGGTGGATGAGTGATTATAACTAGAAAGATCAGCCGTAAATCGAGTCATATTCTAATAAATTGAAAAATGACACCTGCAGCCGGGACTCAAACAAAGCTCAGTGGTAGAACATTGACTCGTTAGCGACGTTAAGATTTCAAATTGCCTTACATCCTAACTTGACGCACCTAAACAGTCCAAGAAACAACACACTTAGAGAGCAAAGTACGGAATAGAAAGAAAGGGAAGAAAATGGGCAGTCCACCTCACGAGACCTCTTGTTTGTCTACTAATAACAATTCCTATTTTACTCACACAGGCCCACAAATCTGACAAATAATATTCATATGACAAGACATTTTGTCATATGACAGTGCGACGAAGAATTTTACATGCTGTTTAAATCAGTTGCCGCACACCGAATTGACTTTGTCATATGGCATCATCAAACATTCTATGACATCGAACATAATTATGTCCGATGGGCTTTGTTTGTCTGACAAAACCTTCCCGTGCATGCGCTGAGCTCTTCTGTGCATTGTTGTCTGTTGTCCACATACCATAATATGTTATGTGTTGCCGACTCGGGAGATCTAGTTTGCTTTTAGGCTACTTCATTTCTTCTTTCGTAACAATATCAATATGTCAGAAGACTTGAATATTGGCAAGCTAGTATTTTTGTGTGAAATAAGCTAGCATTATATGATTTGACTCATAAGGACTATTCAAACCATGATCTAGCTATTAATAAACGGGAGAATATCTATTAAAAAACAACTACTTAAAAGTAAAAGATCTATCATCTTCACCTGACGCCATGAGAGTGACCGATCTTGAATTTTGTCCGGCCTTTGTCATATCATCGTCGCTCACTGGGTCTAATAGTTTGTCATACGTCATTTTGTCATATGACACCGTGGGACGTTTTGTCAGATTGGTAGGCGACCGGCCTGGAGCTACTATTTGCGCCTTGAAAACATTGACTTGTTTTTAAAATCACATTTTTCTTGTTTCCTATTCTAGCTAGACAAATGCTACCACAATTTTATTCAATCTACATCCAGACAGGAAGATTCCTATACGCCATTTGCACGACTGAGCCAAATAGCCTAAGTTGTAGAGTATTTATAAAAAATATGTTTACAAAAAAAACTACTTCAAAATAAAAATAATAACGTTGTTACAGTGTGGGACTATTCTTAGAATTATTTAAGAATTTATGGTTTTAGCTTCAACGTTATATATATGAATAAAACGTAGATTTACTAAATAAATATATCCTATCTTGACCTTCCGTGACGTCACAGGTAGGAAACGTCCTTAAGATAAGGGTCCCAGATTCGATTCCCTTGTCCATGTGCCATTTTTTAAAACTATCAGATATTAATGTCTTATTAAAAAAGTATCCTTATATGCTAATTGCTAAGAGGGATTAAATGATTAATTATGAGATATAGTTGGCGCTCTTTGACGGACAATTAATGAAGTGTTCAAGATTGCTGATAACACTTACTGTGGTTTTGTAAACAACTTGTGTGCTATGTTATTGGTAAATAAATGGTTTACTGTCAGGGACTTACAGGGACTTATTTCCACACCTGGAACCTAGATAGCATGTACAAGATTCTGTTATATGTTTTAAAAACAGTCTTAGTGTGTAGGTGGGTACATTCTGAGTATGTAGGTGTATACAGTATAAGTGTGTAGGTGTGTACAGTCTGAGTATGTAATTGTGTACAGTCTGAGTGTGTCGGTTTGTATAGTCTACCTCCTTACACCCTATGACTATCTTGAGCTAGTTCTATCTAGTCTACCTCCTTACACCCTATCTCTATCTTGAGCTAGTTCTATCCAGTACGCCACATTACAGCCTATCCCTATCTTGAGATGGTTGCATCCAGTCCAACCGATTACACCCTATACCTATCTTGAGCTAATTCTATCTAGTCTACCTCACTACAACCTATCTCTATCTTGAGCTAGTTCTATCCAATACGCCACATTACAGCCTATCTTTATCGTGAGCTAGTTCTATCCAGTCTACCTCATTACAACCTATCTTTATCGTGAACTAGTTCTATCCAGTCTATCTCATTACAAACTATCTCTATCTTGAGACACACCTCGGTGGCGTAGTTGGCTAACGCGCTAGTCGTGTTGAGCTCGACTGCCAAGGACGGGGAGATCGAGGTTCGAATATAGGTCGGGTGAACTGGCGGTGGTTTTTCCTAAATGGTTTTCCACTCTCCCTCCACGCAAATGCGGGTTCACTTCCTCTAACTTCAACCCTTCCAATTCCTCATCCATTAGCGTAATTAGTACTTAAGCGTATAACCCGAACGGGTAGTAAGACGCGGGGCTAAATATTATTATTATTATTATTATCTATCTTGAGCTAGTTCTATCCAGTACGCCACATTACAACCTATCTTTATCGTGAGCTATTTATATCCAGTATACCTCATTACAACCTATCTTTATCGTGAACTAGTTATATCCAGTACACCACATTACAGCCTATCCATATATTGAGCTAGTTCTATACAGTCCAACTTTTTATAACTTATCCCTACCTTGAGCTAGGTCTGGTATTTTGCGCTCTTAATCTTCCTTAAATTTCTCTATCTGACAAATCAAAAAAATCTCCTAGAAGATACCAATTTTCAAATAATTTTCAGTGGCACATCACCAAAAATATCTTCTAATAGTGTGTGAGAGAATGACAAAGCAGTATTTATGTTCCCATTAGTACTTACAAAGCTGCAAAATTGAGAGCCATATCGAAAGAGAATGAGTTAACCAGCTTTTCCAATCGTTCCATTTCCTACTGTCTCAATATTTCAGTCGACACTTATTGATTCTCTCGATATAAAGGTAGTCTGGATTCTCTTCCGGACTTCTCGATAACGAAGTGATGGAGGTATTGGAAAGGAGCCAAGGATAAAGACCGGCAAGATCCTGAGGAATTTGTAAGAGCGCCTCGTCTACCTCCAAGGATGTAGCTCTGCTCTGATTTGAGCAGACAGTCGTGACTCCATCTTGTGAGCTCCTAATTGATCGGCTCTTGTAGCTGAGGTACTTGGCTCCTATCCCCATTTTCCAAAGTGTTATCACGTCAATGGGAGTATGGGGATGTTATTGATTTTTATTTAATACGTTTGCCCCGTCTTACTACCCATCCGTTGTTTGTAGGATATTTAAATTTAGGGGCGTGTGTTAGTATTTTTCTTCAATCAGGATTTGAACCCAGACATCCATCTCACCAGATAAACAGATTTCAATAGACTAACACTAACAATCATGTTCCAGCTAGTTTGTACTACAATGTATCTTTATAACTCCGCGTCTTATTACCCTGTCAGTTTGTTCGCCGTACGCGTGTGATAATTGTGCTAATGTTTTATAAATGAAAAAGTTTAATTTAAAGGAAATTTATTTGCATTTGCGTGGAGTGGGAATATAAAACCGTTTATTAAAAGCCACTCTCAGTACACCCATCTGGGTTTCGAACCCCAATTGACAGTTCATTGACAGTTCAGGCTATGACAAGAGCAATATCTTAGACCTAGTGGACCGAAATGGAGGACGTTTCTCTAGAAATATATTATTTTAATTTGTATATTTTAATTTAAACAAATTGCTTTCAAAATATTTATTTGCAAAAAAAAAAAATAGTTTAGGATAAACATCTTGTTATGTTGTTATTGTTAAAAACATCAATTTTAAAGTCAAGTAAAAACAAATGGTAATCAAATGTGTTAATTATTTCATTTAATAATTATAAAAGATTGACAATTATAATATTATACAAATCTCTGCACACTTTTAACAATGTTATATAAATTCAAAGCACTTATTTTCGACTTTGAATACCACCGTAGTGCATGGGACTAAGTGTTATGCTTATTTACTCTGGTCAAATGGTGACAGGAAGGTCTGAGTTCTAGTCCCGGATGGGTGTTTTATCGCAATGTTCTACATTCACTCTCCATGATAGTTATGGTACACAGCCTAGACATTCTTTTTATGATCCCAAGCTCATTAAAGTAATTAAATTCGTAGAGCCTGAAATTGTATTAAAAGTTCTTAAAAATATTTTAAATAACAAATATTTAATAAATAAAATAAAACTATCAATCAATAATATATATGTAGAATAATATATATTTATTGGGACGCTTTAGTCTTAAGAGTGTAATACGATATACTCCTTTATTTTCTAGTGAATCAAAATGAAGTAATTTGATTTTAAATTTGTTTTATTGTTATTTGTCTTTATGAGAGAGTGTAATTAAATCTACATCCATGATGCAACCATTTGTCTTAAATAATTAAGAAGGGGGTGGTTGAAGGGGATTTGTATGGGTGGGGAGATTTAAGGAGTGCGAATTAAAGTAAGATTAAATTAAACAAGATTTATGTTCATTAAGAAAAAAGAAAATAAAGCTTAGGTTAACTGTTTCTTTTAATCAACAACTAATTTTTTCGTAAAAATAATAAAAACTTTAATTAATAATCCAACCGAAATTGACAAAATCAATAATTTAAGGTTTCTTAATATTCCCATACTCACTAACTTTAATTTATTTAAATTCTTCAGTCCCATCATAATAATTTACTGACGGGGTCAATTTTGGTTCAATTAAGTCATCATATTTCTTATAATATTTTTACATGCTTCGAAAGAAAGATGGTTTTTGATCATGTTCATTTTATTTATATTAGTAAATTAGTGGTTAAACCTTCGGGGACTGGTGCTAAGAAAATAGCATGAAGACTGGCACCATTGCATTTTTTGCAACATCTTGTAATGTTCCAAATAATAATCAAAAACAAACACTTGAATATATAATATTACTATTGAAGTCACATTAATAAATAAATATTTGAATTATATTGTATTCTTGTAAAATTTATTTAAGACAAAAGAAAATTACAAGAATGTTAAGTTACTACAAAAACAAAGCCTTCAAATATTTTTCTTCTTGAGTTTCTTGTTTCAATTCGTATTTTTATATATAATAGTGACCGCACGTGAATAACAATTGCAGCAAACCAAAGCAATGTGAAAGAATTATCAGACACGTTATATAACTTGCAACGTAAGAATTTGGAGGCAATGAGCCATACGTATGACATCACGACTGGTGCCGTTACGTATTCACAACATTCCGGCATGGTACCGATTTACTCTTGTATCACTGCAAATAAACATTGT
Organism: Timema podura; assembly: GCA_033556935.1. Taxonomy (NCBI): domain Eukaryota; kingdom Metazoa; phylum Arthropoda; class Insecta; order Phasmatodea; family Timematidae; genus Timema; species Timema podura. The sequence continues at coordinate 30,457,921 of JAVRXN010000006.1, read as the reverse complement.
TTTAATGTTTAATGACATCTTACTACCTTGAAGGAATTTATCGAGGAGTATTAGGAGAGGATCCGACATAAATAGATTTAAAATAAAAATGGAAAAAGTACAACTGTTGCGAAAACGCAACAGCGCCAGTCCCCGAAGGTTAATGGATAATACAAAAACATGTTTTTAAAAACTTAAAGAAAATATTATGGTACTAAATTAAAACGTAAAAACTAGTTTTTAAATGAAAGACCAGTGATTTTCAACATTTATCAATTCACGGAACAGTGAACAAGGCGTTAAAATGAAAATGGCACACCATTAGTTAATTTAAGGAGAGAGTGTGTGATAAAAATAAATAATATCAAGATTCTGTTTAAAAGTTCAATAGCCAAGATTATAATAATTGTATCATTTTTATAAATTATGTTCGCCGTGTATTTAAAAATATCAATTTGTATTCCTCAATTTTTTTTCTCTCTTCTTTTTGATATTCCCCAATCTCCCGCGGCACACATGCTGACCTATCATACACATCGGACACATCCAACACTCACACCTATGAATACAATGACTCAGGAATCAAACAACATCATTTCGGCCTAGCATCGCTCCTAATAAACACACAAGATATCTCCATTCTTATCACAAACATCGTAAAGAGTTTCGTACATACCTCACAATTGCGATACATTATTTTGTTATTTCCCTTTAAAAGAGCTTTTATAGTTTCTAGATCTTTGTTCTACATTTCCAGTTTTTATTTTATACATCTAAACACTAAACGATACTTGATTCCCTCCTTCAAGTTATAACATTTTGTTTTGTGAGATTTATGACACGATTTTATTTGTTTTCTCTCAACCGTTCTTGCTTCGCTAGGATATATTATATACCACACTCTTTGTTTTGCTCACGGCATGAGTCTCATTTATGTCAGAATATTCACACGAGGTGCATAACCAACAGAATATGCCGCAAACAAGCATTAAACGAAGATTAGAAGCGGCATTTATATTAAATGTTTTAACTAGCCTAGATAAACAAATTGAATATTGTAATAATTTCTGTAACTTGTAAAGTAAACTACCAATAACCAGATGTCCATTTAAAGTCGACTTCAGTGGTCTTGGGGTAGAGTGCTCGTCTCAGAACCAGATGTTCACGGGTTCGAACATATCCGAGGCCAACGGTTTATTCTTGAAGGTCCAATCCATATCACAACTTCTATTAGAGGAAAGTAAAGCTGTCGGTCCCAAGACGATTGTGGATGTAAAAGAACCCTGGAAGGTATGTAAAAGCATCCTTCCAAATAAATTGGTAGGCTCTTTTACGCCCATTCATAGAATTCGCTCTATTTTCCCAGGAAAGTGTAAGGGACTAGTGACAGGAAGGATATTCCATTGTAAAACAGGTCTATCAAAACAAATATGGAAAGTTCTTGTGACCTTTCAAAGAAAACATCGACGGTGCATAGCGGGATAGTTTGTAGTAAAATAATAAAGTACATCTTAGTTCAGTTAAAAACTATTCACTGTATTCAATTTTGTATTAAATTATCATTTGTCCATCATTTATTACTATCCATTTGAGTTACACGCATATTAACACTAATAAGGGAGGGTTGAGGAATATAAAGCTCAGAGGAAAAAAGGGATATTGGTAATTTACCAAGAGGAAACCAGCCTCATTTCACCCGACCGTGATTTGGTTAGTGAGACTAGAATATTTGGCAAATAATTAACTTATTATTGTAAATGTATATTTAAACTTACAATTGTATTTTTTAACAGACATAAACAAGGAGGATATACTGAGCTAAACCCGTATGTTTGGTTTTTTTTTTCAAGCATAACTTTTTACCAGATTCACATGTTTTGATGATTTTCATCTGGAGCTCTGATTTTCATCTGATTCATTTGGAGCTAACTTAAATTAAAGCTAGAAAAAAATTATTAAAATTAAATTAATTACATCGTCTTCATAAACGACTTTGATATATTATTTTCTTCGACATTTAGCAATGGATTGTTATAGCGTGATGATATAAAGCCTGATGTCAGTCCGAAGATTGATACCATTGCGATATTTAAAGTATTTTCATCATGGCCGAGAGAAAATTTCGCAAAAAAAAATTGCTGCAGGTATTATCGAAGACAAACTGTGTGTGATAAAGTGTGTGATAAGGGCATAAAACTTTGTAACATATTTTACAAGGCACAGCACGTCAGCAATTACAGTACAAACATAGAATATAATTTTATTCACATGGTAACATAAGAATTTATTGATTATCGATCAAAGTTATTCTGGAATTTTATTACAACTTTTTCTTTTCATTTAAAAAGTTTTTTTTAGATAATACCAACATGCTCATGACAGATATTCAAGAATTCTATGTTTGTATTGGAGCAAAATTTTATTTGTTTTAGAATGAGTTTTGCCATAAAAACTGCATAAACACTGACCTTTTCTCGCGCCCTAACCCATTCCACCTTAATACTATGTTGTTGCCATTGAATTTGGGCACTTCATGCCTATTAAATAGTATAAGACGGTGTTGTTGCCATTGAATTTGGACACTTCATGCCTATTAAATAGTATAAGACGGTGTTGTTGCCATTGAATTTGGGCACTTCATGCCTATTAAATAGTATAAGACGGTGTTGTTGCCATTGAATTTGGACACTTCATGCCTATTAAATAGTATAAGACGGTGTTGTTGCCATTGAATTTGGACACTTCATGCCTATTAAATAGTATAAGACGGTGTTGTTGCCATTGAATTTGGACACTTCATGCCTATTAAATAGTATAAGACGGTGTTGTTGCCATTGAATTTGGACACTTCATGCCTATTAAATAGTATAAGACGGTGTTGTTGCCATTGAATTTGGGCACTTCATGCCTATTAAATAGTATAAGACGGTGTTGTTGCCATTGAATTTGGACACTTTATGCCTATTAAATAGTATAAGACGGTGTTGTTGCCATTGAATTTGGACACTTCATGCCTATTAAATAGTATAAGACGGTGTTGTTGCCATTGAATTTGGACACTTCATGCCTATTAAATAGTATAAGACGGTGTTGTTGCCATTGAATTTGGGCACTTCATGCCTATTAAATAGTATAAGACGGTGTTGTTGCCATTGAATTTGGACACTTCATGCCTATTAAATAGTATAAGACGGTGTTGTTGCCATTGAATTTGGGCACTTCATGCCTATTAAATAGTATAAGACGGTGTTGTTGCCATTGAATTTGGGCACTTCATGCCTATTAAATAGTATAAGACGGTGTTGTTGCCATTGAATTTGGACACTTCATGCCTATTAAATAGTATAAGACGGTGTTGTTGCCATTGAATTTGGACACTTCATGCCTATTAAATGGGATAAGACGGTGTTGTTGCCATTGAATTTTCTACACTACATGCTTATAAGTCTAAGGGGACGTTTGTTCTATTATAATGTTAATTTAGTGCTTGTGCTTCACACGAAATATTGAAGTTGGACTTAGTGCCCTTGAATTGTTTGCATTTGTTAATTATTAGTTTAAGGGGGTATTTCCGTCCTTACTATCAAAGACTGTTTCTTTGATTTGTGACTGTCATTATGTGTGCTTTCTGCAGCAACTTATTAAAGAATTAGACAAAGCTCGCACAGTAGCTGCAGGGCTTATTTGCTTGCTGCCCATGGCGCATTATCATTCAAGTGCTCTTCGCTCAGATTAGTAACTTTGATACATGAGAAAAATCGCTTGCTCAGAGGAGTTATTTACTGTACTTTATATCTTGAATAAACTCAATCTTATGTTAAAGTATTTGTGTGTATAAAACTATTATTACCTGTTAGGTTGTCATTCCTTTTTTGGTACAACGTGTGATTGAAAAAGATATGAAGCCATTATTTAAACTAGTGTACAATAGTTTGTATAGCGTTTGTAAGTTGTAGGTAGTTGCATTGTATTAGTTATTAATTTGGCACTGACATCAAAAAGTGAAGATTTATAGAAGGTTATAGAAAGAATTATTTTTAATTTTTTTTAGCGCTTTTTTTAGGTCAGTTTGACTCTTTTTGTAAAATAGTTTAATGTTATTCTGAAAACTGTACTATTAATAGATTCATTTTTTTTCAAAATTCTTTAAATAATTCTAACTAACAAATACATTTAAGCAAATTAATTCATATCTTTTTTTCCAATTTATAATAGTTAGTTCTAATCAAAATTTTCATATATTTTTATAAATGATTTGACTAGTTTTACAAACTTAATATATGTATGAATTTTATTATTACTAATATTATTATAATTTATTTTAATTATTGTCATTCAGCAAATAAGTTATATTATATATCTCTTCGTTCTCAAATGCAAGGTAAGTCTTATCCCAGAGAGGTATTTACATTATAATTACTAAGCTATCATTGTTTGTGTGCGTGTATGACTGCAGGACTAATAGTAATATAGAGTACTGCAGACTTGAGGGATGGTCAGATATGCCTCGTGGGCCGTGAGTTTTGTGGGCCCTGGTCTATGGCGTCATTCTAGAAAAATACTGGGCTGCCAAAGTGGATGAGAAAATAACAAATATCCCAAATGGGTGTGATGCGGGTGGTTTTTACTAGTTGGTTTTCAATCTCTTTCCACGCAATTGCATGTACACTATCTTTAAACTACACCTTCCTCATAACTATCATATTAGCCAAAATTAGTAAATATGCGTGCAAGCCAAACAGGTAGTAGGAAGCTGTATTAAAGAAAAAAATGAACAAATTATTACGAACAATATTTTATCATAATTGTTTGTTTTGGTTTTAGTTGTGTTTTTTTTTCAGAAGAAAGCTCTTATTATATTTTATTTCCTTAATTTAAAATAAATATTTCACTTTTTGTTTAATAATATACGTTGGGATTTAAAATAAACTTCCTTTCGTGCTGAGATATTAATAATGATAAAGGTTTAAAATGTATAATATGTTAATATTTTTAATGGTGAAAAGTAAATTGTTACTTACTTCATTCTAAGCATTTGTACTTAATGAGCTCTAAAGTTCACGGCCACCTTAATGTAGGCTCGTAATTCAACCCTATCCAGAGACACCTTCATCCAATCCCTGAACGGACACCTAAACCTCTCCCAAATACATTTTCACATCATCCTCCTATCTACGTCCTATCGACAGCATTGTGGCATTTATTATGTATGCTGACGACACAATGCTGTAAGTGTGCACAAAACTGTAGATAGATCCAAACCGATGTTGCAGGAAGATTCTAACAGGATACAAACCTGGATCCACGATAGTAAATTAATAATTAACATAAGAAACGCAAACAATCCATATTAGAATACAAGATGTTAAAACAGTAAAAATTGGATATAAAACGTCATTGCCTAGATTGTTTACATCATATGAAATCGTGTCATTCTTCAACATTCACGCAAGTTGAAACATATAATTATCTTGGGCTAATGATTGATTATTATCATAAAAAATAGAATCCTCATATAAACATAATAATTAGGAATCTACGGGTGGGGATACTTACTGTATATATAATAAAATAATATATTATATTTAATATACTAATAATAGTAAATAAAGCGCAAATCGAATCAAATCTAAGCTTGGGAAAGACGAGTGATGTATATTTAAATCAATTATGAAATAGTAAAACAAAAGTTCTTATAATAATGAACAATTACAACAATAGCACCAAAATCATGAATAAAAAAATTGACAGTAATAAACATGTACTGTACCTACATCCATAACATAATAATTCAGTACTATTACTCAGAAATAAATTTAGACAAGTTCATAGTTACAACACCAGAATACAACATTACCGTATAACAATTAATTTTTACAGAAATAAATATGGAAAACAATACATGAAAATAATAATACGTACAATTTTTAAAAAGATACCGGATACTCTTTTAAGGATAGATAAAATAACAAATGTTAAACAAGAAATAAAATAAAATCTGGTTGGCTCACAGATTTAATGAAATACTGGAGTGACTAAATGTGACAATCTATGAAATTAACTCGAGATTTATTTTTGAAAATTAAATAAAAATTAAATGTATAGATTTAAGAACTATAACTTGAGTATTAGACCTATGTTATATTATAATAATAGACTTAAAATAATGCAATATATCCATCATAGTACTGGCCATGATTCTCTAGGTCGGTCACACGAGATCTAAAGTCCTAAAGTGTAGCGACATCAAGCTCCCGATCCTCTCGAGTTAGACAATGTATTTAATCACCAGGATGGGGTTTATTACCCCTCCAAACCCCGACCAATCAACAGCAATTTGCCTCTTTTTGGGTTGCGACCTTTATTGTTTTATTACGTGCCGTAACAAGTCTACTCGGCACTGAACTAATTAAATAAATTGTGTATTTTGTTTATAATTACTGTTATTGTTTGGATGTAAGTGTTGTTGCTGGTAGTTAACGGGCTACTACAGCAATATTTACGTTATAAAAGGAGTAGGATGGAATAGTCAACTTCTGTAATGGTTACACATCTAAATTTGTTTGGTCACTAATCACAAAGTAAGGATGAACATAATGTTCACGTAAATAAATGTATTTTCTTTATAATCCTCATCTCTTATTTTTTGGGAGAGTTGCTATATTTATTGGAATGTAAGCTTATCAACTAAAATTTATGAAACTACATCAACCTTATATATGAGTAACTATAATTTGATGACGTGACGTTTTTATTTTCGGTTCATGTCTTAGTACCCGTCAGATTTTGTCTGTCATGAGTGTTGCGCACTATCTACTGCACCTAGATCTCTGAAATTTAAATATTACTAGCCCCTTTGCACAAACATGTGCACCTTGAAGTAGGAATTTTAAAATTGTTTTGAATTTTTTAAATTAATTAAAAGCCGAAAAATTGAAGAAATATTAACGACGCGAGAAAGCTATACTACTACGTTCCATAATTATTTGTAATGTGGTTTGTTGGCCATGGAAGTTTGATTGCCATGAGAGTTTGTTGGCCATTAAAGTCCATCGGCAATGTAAGTTTGGTTTCCATGGGCTTTTGTTGGCCATTGAAGTTTGGTGGCCATTAGACTTTGGTGGCCATGTAAGTTTGGTTACTATAGGTGTCTGGTGGCCATTTAAGTTTGGTTGCCATGGAAGTTTGTTGGCCATGAAAGTTTGGTGGCAAAGGAAAGTAAATAAGAAGTGTTTTATATCTACAACAAACTCTTCTCATATCACCATGATATATTAATTGTTAAATGTTATGATATATTTCAAATAAATAGCGTGTATGTGTTAATAAGATTTTTAGTTGTAAACCTATTTACTTTTTCTATACCTTTTACAACTTTGGTATGGGCAAAAATTGTGACTATTTTCAAAAATTGCCAAAATCACCAAAATGACAAAAATTTTAAAAAATGGAAAAGGACCAAATGGATCAAACATGGTAAATAGCGAAAAGAGGATAAAAATGTTAAAAAGGGTTCAAAGTAGATCATAAGAAAATATAAAGGGTATAAAGGTTAAAAGGGTAATAAGAAATAAAAAAGGTAATACATTAAAAGCCACAAAAGGATACATAGGGATAGAAAGAACAAAATAGATAAAAAGGTTAACGGGGTGAAAAGTGTAACCAGGGTGGAAAGGATAAAGATTGTAGAAAGAGTTAATAGGTTAGTAAGGAAAAAAAAAAGAGTTAAAAGGTATTACTTTTAAGAAAGAGGGTGAAAATGGTTAAATGATTGAAAAGGTGTAAAAGATGAAAAAAGAGCAAATTGGGTAAAATTGGTAAAACATGTTATCGGGCTTAAAATTTTAAATGTTTAAAGTGCAGTGAAAAAATGCTAGCCTATTTTTGCGCCATTTCTATCCAGTGTCCCTCATTACACCCTATTTCTTTAAGGTCCATTTTAATACTATCCTACTATCTTCGTTTAGGTCTTACCACTACTATCCACCCATTAGGTTTGCCAGTCAATACAAGAATGCGGTTTTAGTTTCTTCAGTATCCTGCTCACCGTAAATTGCGAAATGTAAATAACCCTAACATTTCTGGTTATGATTAAATAATATTTATCTCATCAATATGTAACCTGCGCTACTTTCAACAATATTCACACCAATTTAGATCAAACATTTTCTGAGAAAAGCTTTGTTTTTGGATACCCTGAATTTCTTCTCGTCGTGTAGGTTAAGAGAGCAAGTTTAACAGCCATAAGGAATATGAAAATATTGTTTTGTATATTCTCAATTATACATATTTTTTACTAAAAGCAAGACGTTAAAATCTTACTAAACAAGAAATAGTTTGAGTTTACCGACTTTATTATGGATTTATCTGCCTTTAAAACGATACCCATATGTGATATGTAAGACTTCACCATTTTATACCCCATCTCCAAACCTAGTTTGCTTGTCAGTAGAGCCCTCTTCTTATTGAATGCAGTCATGGCCATTGCTATTTTTGATTTTATTTACCGTTTAAAATTCACGTCAAACATTTAAAATTCATTACCAAAATACTTACCCGACTCCTTAGCTCAGTCGGTAGCTCGTCTGCCTACTGAGCAAAGGGTCTCGGGTCCGATTCCCGGAATGGGCGAAAATTGATCATTGATGAAAATATGGGTTTACTCATTCACATTGATAAATTGTTGACGGTCGGGGACTGGCTGTTGTACCTGTCCTAGTCTTAAATTAGATTATAAGGAATATGAATCTACGACAGGCCTAGCAAGCCGGAAGTGGAGAATATATGACTTGAATAAAAAAACTTAAACCGGAATGGACGCAAAGTAAAAAATAAAATACTTCTGTGATTATAAAAATATTTACCTCTAAAAAAATGTATAGTTAAATGACTTGATGGGGAGAAACTTTTTATTTATAATAAAACATGAAGTTGACATTGTATAAATATACAATATCACACTATTACTATCACTGATATTAGAGGATTAGACACATTTAAATATTGCTACTAGTAATAATTCTTTATAACTACTACTATTAATAATAATTTATAACTACTGAAGGGTGATTTCATAGATGTTAATATTTTATTTTTTTATCATCTGAATGTTATGAAAATATAATTTTTAAATCCATACTATACATTTTCTTAGATAATGTTATAAATAAATGTAGTATTTTCATTATATAGTGTTTTTTTTTCAGAATATCTATGAAATTTAAGCTAAGGTTGTAGCACCAAGTGCTTATCAAGGCCATGGATTATGACGTGTGGATAGTTATTTCTGATAAATAAACTTAACTAGCCAAAATGGAAGACAACTGAAACCATTTGTACTAATCCTAATTTTTATAAATCTTATTCTTATTTGCCTCCTTCTACTTATCCTATTTCTAATCCACCAATTTTTACATTTATTCTTCTTATTCTCCTCTTCATTCTACTATATATCATATTTGTACAACTACAATCTCTTCCACATGATACTACTATTACTAATTATAAAAATCTATATTAATATTGCCAAGAATATTTACAATAATATACGTTATTACTAATTAAAATAAACCAATCTGTTTGGAATTTCTGATCACAGGCATATATTTAATCAACTAATTTAACCTACAATAACACACAACAGATAAGAGCAATCAGGACTAAGAATATGATTGGTTATTAATTATAGATACTATCTATGAGAATTGTGATATTTTACTTTAGAATAGAACCAAAGTCCCCAATACAATGTTGGAGCTCTCTAACCACTCGACCACAACAAGTCTACACATCAACTACAAGTTTGTCCTCTCAACACTCCAAGGAAATGGTAGCGATCGAGCAGGTATGAAAGAGAATTGATGAAAGCCCACAAAAAGAGAATGTATGGAGAATGGAGGATTGAGCGAATATGGAGCAGCAATATTTTGAGAGTCGTTAGGAGATTGTTGGGGGTTGAGGGTGGGTGGAAGAATAAACACAAAGAGGGTAAAATGGCGTGGTTGGTGTTTGAAAGGAAATGTCCCAGCACTTTGGGCAGTATATTGAGGGCAGTGGGCAGACCAGATAGGGCACAACTGATGTATAGCTGCATAGGCCTTAACTCAATACAGTATGTATATACATGCACAATTATATACCCACATATAAAATGTGTATATCTACATATTATGTATATTCATATATAGACGTTAATATAATATATATACTAATATTCACACACATATAAAATAAATATTGTAAATAAAAAGTATTATATTTATAATAATAATGAGTGTAATATATTTTTATTAAAAAGAGGGGGAAATAAAAATGTATTAATCTATTTATTAACTTCAAGTCCAGTGACGTCATTAAAAATACATAAAATAAATGATAAAAGAAAGGTTGGCTAGCTCAGATTTAAAATGAATACAATACTTTGTGTTCAAAACCAACATTTATATTTAACAACAATAAAAAACTACTCTCTCGGGTTAAAACTTTAAATAATAATAATAAAGAATAAAATCGAACACGAGACTCTCTCAGGACCTCTGGGTCATGTTGGGGAAAAATACCTTTACTGTACCTAGTCAACAATGGACTCACCTTGCGTACAAAATACTAGCCTTCAAGGTCAAAATCCCTGGGAACTGCTTGCAGGTGAAACATAGCTAAATAAGTGTTTTTTATAACAATATTAACAAGGTGGATAATATTGAATGGTGGTGATAGTAATATAAATAAAATATTAACAATGGATTTGACTTTGAAAAAATATAAGTTAAATTTTTACCTTAATAAATAATATTGTCCATCTAAAATTCTACCCTGCCTAACAGACCTCTGATAAATTATAAATTTAAAATACAATTCATAATTTTTCAAATAACAGTTCATTAATTTGATGTACTAATATAAAAATCTTAAGTCCAATCTTTGTGGATAGTTATTGAAATAATAATAATAAAAATATTATCAAATCTTGAGACACCTAATTAAAAAATGTCCTTTTTGAGGTTAATAGTTAAAATAAATTAATAAGATATAAGACATAAGACATTGCAGTCATGTCGAAGGAAAGCAAAAGGATTCTTTCCAGAGTCATTGTTAAAAAAAATATTAGCTTGAGAAAAAAAAAAATAGTTATTACTTTAGAAGAAAATAACACGAAGTCTTGAAATTGCAGTGGAAAAGGTTTATAAGAATATATTGTCTGAGTAGTAAGGTCAAAGCTGTATAGATATTAAAACTTAAAAACAAAAAATGTTGATATCAGCTCAAAAGGTGTTCTGGGAGGTCGTCGGTGAAACTGTGAGTTGGTCCAAAACTCATTAAACGTCCAAAAATCGTCATTGCAGAGGTCTACCAATGGTCTAAAGTTGTAATCGCGTCCCCGTTTGTAATTGTGATGAACACTTGAAAGAATATTTTAATAAATAACTGTTAAAACTTCAATTTTTGTTGCACTGAAAATAATGTGTGTCATCTTCCCTTTATCTCCAAGATCCCAGTCCAGCTTCTTTCTTCCCCTTCCCCATCTCGGCATTTCTTGTAGAAGCCCCAAAAATCTCGCGGATAAGTTCTAAATTTGAAATATAATTATATCTATAAATATGTGAAATTAAAGTAGAAACAAGGAATATTTGGGGGAAGGGGGATGAAATGATTATCAAGAAGCCTGATAAAATCTGAATCTTTAGCTAAATGGATGCAGAATCTGATATCTAACAGTTTGACATATGATCATTGTTTGTAAACAAAATTATTTATTCTTTTTTTCCCCCTCGTGGGTCTTTTAAAATTAAAATATACGAGATTGGATGACGTATTTGTGTCGTCACATTCCCCGCCTTCCCCCACTGCTACAGTCCAATTCTTTCTTCCTAATGTCGCATCGGCCATGACGACTCTCGTATAATTTCGTAGAAGACGTTAAAAATAAAATTACACCTGATCAGTATTGTTTTAAAATGTGGACGGAATATTTCTTGTTTTATATAAAGGTATTGTTATTATTATCTTGGCATTTCCTTCGACGCAATGCAATGTCTGTTGAAAACAATAAGTTCTAAAATAAAATAATTATATGTAGTATGGCATCTTGCCACAAGGCGTGCTAGTCACGTCGAAATAAATAAACATTTAAAAATAAATTAAGTCTAAATAAAAATATAAATTGACAATTAAAATTCTTACAATATAGCCTATATTATATACACACATAATATATATTCATGGGTATCACCCTATCTCAATAACCATCCGACATATACTCAATCAACCATTCAAATGGGCTAGGAGTGAGGAAGAAATGTACCCAAATTTACGTGGAGAGAGAGGGAAGCCAATTAAAGGTGCTGTAATTAATTTTATAGACTAAACCAATATTTAGTCTAAGATTATTATAGTGTATAAATCAGGTGTAACATAATTAGGTACAGAGTGCTACAATGATATGCACCCATAATAATAATAATTAACCTAGTATTGGAGTCAAGCATGAGTTAAAGGGATTTAATTTTGTGTAGGTGTTAAGAGAGCTAACTTGCACCAGCTCTGTGATTGGTTGTCAAATAGTGACGTGAAGACCTCATTGGCTTAGACCTATTGTTAAACGCCTTGAGAGATGAAGCCAATAGGGGTTAGTTTACCTTAGTAAATAATAGTTTGTGAAGCGAAGCATGTACCACTCGTAAAATAATTTAGGTGGGATAGGATCACATCTGATTCTAGTAAATACATTTTGTATCAAGGCTGATTCTATTAAATAAATTTGGTATCAAGGAGTCGGAAACAGATTTATAATTTCTCAAAAGAATGTTTTGTGTTCGTGAAAATAATTTGATCTCGAGATTATGAAGAACATTTACTTTTGTGAACACGAGCTCAAAGCCCGCTTCGGTGGCCGCGTGGTTTAACGCGCTATTCTCGTGTTGAGCTAGACTGCCGATGACGAGGAGGTTTGGGTTCGATCCAGGTCGGGTGCACTGAGGGTGGTATTCCCTAAATGGTTTCCCACTCTCCCTCCACGTAAATGCATGTGCATGTCCATTAAATTAAGCCTTTATAATTCCTAGCACATTAGTGTAATTAGTGCATAGACGTATAACACGAACGGGTAGTAAGGTGGGATGCTAATAAAAACACGTGCTCAAAAAAGTGGCTTTTATAATAATTCTGTCTGTACCCATGAATGTCTGTTTGTCTGTCTGTCCCTGGCCTCAGAAACATATTTGACGGATTTGGTCCTGACTTTAAATTTAAATTTTCTAGGTCTATAATACAAAACTTTTTTATCCTAGCCCATCAAATATGGATAGTTTACTGATGAGTAATTTTTTTTTAAATCAATTTTTTTTAATGGCTAATGCAATTTTGTTTAAAATGCAAATCTAAGATTTATTTGACATTAAAAATAACACTATTTGGTTGGTTTTTGGACAAGAATTCATTGAAGAGTAGTTTACAGATGGGAATTTTTTGAAAAATTCTAAGTATTTCCAAAATAACTACAGTAATTTGGTTTAAAATGTATATCTGGAGATTGTGTGGTATGACAAATTAAAATTACAATTCCTTTGAGTTAAAATCTTATTTATGGGTAGTTTATTAAAGACTGATTTTACAAAAAATTGATATTTTTTACAGATGACTTTAAAGGTTTGGTTCCAAATGGTTATCAAGGAAGTGTTTGACATAACAAATATCACTGTTTATTTGTTTTGGGGGGTAAAAAAATCATTTATAGACAGTTTACTGATGATTGATTTTTCATAAACTTGAAATATTTAAAAAATGGCTATAAATTATTAGTTAAAAATGAGTATCATGGGAGTGTTTGACATGACAAATAACAATGCATAATTCTTAATATTTATTGGTTGGTAGTTTACAGATGATTAATATTTCCAAAAAATTGAAATATTTTTAAAATTGCCATAATGTTTTGGCTAAAAATGGGTATTATTGCAATGTTATACATAACGATTAAAACTAATAATTTTTTGGGGTTCACTATTGAGTTTTTTTTAAACTGGAAATATTTCAAAAATGACCTCAATGATCTGGTTCCAAATGGGTATCTTCGGAGTAATTTACATGAAAATAATACTGTGTACTGGGTTTTTGGTAAATTTCTACTAAGGATAATTTTTGAATTATAAGTGATTTGTGAAAAATTGAATTATTTTGAAAATATTTATAACTATTTTGCTTAAGATGTGTATCTAAGGTTTGTTTAACTTGAACACGACAAATAAAGCTGTATATTTGATTTTAGTGGAAGAGTTGATAATGGGCAGTTTACTGATGAATGTTATTTTTTCAATTTGAATATTTTAAAAACGGCTTTAGGAATGTGTTTCAGAATAATATCTGAGAGTTGTTTCACCCTATTTATAATCATATACAGAAATTTCAATCCAAACAATCTTTATAAATGAAATATGGTTTAGAGTTTAAAAATAAAAGTGTTTTTAAAGTTGATTTTTTAATGATTTGAATAATTTTATTTATGATTTATGTATGAAGACTGCTTTTGAAGATTAACAAGTTGATATGTTGGTTTAGATGAGAAAAAGAAACAGGAATAGCTTACTTAAAACCTCATCTTGTAAGTTTTGTTCCTAGTACAAATAGGAGTACCATTCATTATGTCACTCCTACTCACTGTAAGATTGTGTTACAAATATGTGATATAATTATTTTGGTCCTGAGTTAAAGTGGACGGCTCAGAACCAGATGTTCATGGGTTCAAACCCAACCCGGGCTGAAAGATATTTCTTGAGTTATAAAAATCCATGTCAGATGTTCCCTCGGAGGGTCCCATGGAGATTGTAGCATGTAAAATATCCCTGGAAGGTATGTAAGAATACCTTTGCCGGCCAAATTTGTGGGAAATTTTGCTCTCGCTCAAAGAAATTATCGTCTGCTGAAATAATCAGTAGGTTTAGAACGTGCACATTAGATAACTCAAAAAATAAATAAAATAATTAATTATGTCGATGTAATAGATACGAGAGAGAATTAATTTAGAGGAAGTGTAACGGTATTTGCATGGAGTAAAAGTTTACAATGATTTAAGAAAAAATTAGCTAAGCATGACCAGGATTCAAACCCTAAACCCTCTTTGTAATTGGTATTTTATTCTATTGTGAGAGTGATGCCTTTGACCATAAAACCACAGGAACGGTTTATAAATAAGTTAAAACATTAAAATAGCTGTTGTCTGTTTTATAGAATTTATTTTAAAGCTTTTTCCCAAAGATCTCAAAACCACCTTCTTTTTAATTAAATTGGACTTCAACCAACTATCCCTTAGAACAATATAAAATAATACCTTATACACCATCTACGCATGGATTCACATAAATACCCCCACCCTTAGCAGCCCATAAGACCTCTCAGGGGCTAAATCAAACATACAACAATGATAAAAATCTTTAGTACACAGCAATCAAAACAATCTCTTCTGTTCTAGAACTGAGGGCAGAATATAAGAAACACGAGGGAAATGGTGAGACCCTAACTCAGACCATCAGCCATTATTATTCCTCATTTATTTCATTATTTAAAAAGTAAATATAAACATTATACTGTGGGGTATACACTTAGATGCTCTCCATTAATATTCTATCATATTAGTATTGTTAAAAGCAACAAAAATAAATCGTTGGTAACCACTAATAGCTAATAATAAATGTTAATTTTATTTGTGGGAACATTATATTGAAGAAGAGTGCCTGAAAGGATTGTAATTAAACATTTGTATTTGTGAATCTCATCCCATGTGTAGTAATAATATTATAGACTATCTATATAGGTGTATACACGATCAAAATATTTCTTTGGTGTTTTACAAGACTTAATTTGAGCCTTAATATTTTAATATTTTGCCAATTCATCTATTTATCATATGTGTTCACAGGAGATTAAGAGAAATAATCTAATCTGTATAATCTTTTACGAATTCTTTTTTTTTGGTGATATATATCTCTGATATGCTCCACCATTTTGAATTTTTTGGGGGTTAAAATTAAATGTTTTAACTTTTTAGAATTTTTCCGTCGGTCATAGGCTAGAAGCTATAAGTTTGCCAGATTTCAAGTTTCTAGCTCATCTGGAAGTGGGTCAACATTAATGTCAGATAGTGAGTCAGCCATGTGACTTTATAATAGTATAATATAAAACGAAACAACACAATGTACCTTCCATTATTGGAGCAATAATTCTTACGACAAATTTTAAAACGATTTATTGTATCTTTAAAGGAAAACTTTATTATTTTGTTTTTAGCACCGCGTCCTACTACCCATTCGGGCTATACGCCTATATACTCTCCATGCTAATGGCTTTAGGGATTAGGGAGATTAAATTTACAGAAAGTGTAACCTTATTTAAGTGAAGGGAAAGTGTTGAACAATTTTGGAAGAAATCTCTCTCAGTACACCCGACTGAGATTCGAGCCTAGATCTCCTCATCTGTAGTTCAGACTAAAGTGAAAGTAGCATGTTAAACTATGTGACCACCGAAGCGGGTATTAATTCTTAAAATATTAAATAAATTACGAAACACAAACTAAATTAACTACATACCTAACAATAATAGTGCTAAGCTATTTTTATTTTCCATTTCCAAAAGCAGTGAAACAAGACCAGAACTAGAGTGCAATCAGTGGTGTAAACCTTACAAAACACATAAAAGCCAACTGACCAAACTGTGAATCCCCTGAACCCACACGTTCAGCCGGTAAATCTCGAACAAGGGGTGAGAGAGACGCCTCGCATCTGTAATCAGAGGGTGGTGTCGGCAAGGGAGGCGTCCCGACGCCCTGCTACCACTGCGAGTAGTAATGAGTGGCTGACGATTTATAGGGGGTGCCCCCTCGCCGAACATTCCACGACGCTCATCTCGACCGGATACCTTACCCACCATCCCCTACATCAGAAACAAACCCCCCCCTCCACCATCACTACCACCCCCTAACCACCAATTTGTTCGGTGTGAAAGCTCTCCACCGAGAAAACGATCTTCCTGCTATAAGTGTCTTTCAAGGAAGGAAAATTGCTTCCCATGAAGAGAGAAAGGTGGTTCTGGGTTGGATGGAACGAAGGGAAGTGTTGGTTTTTAGCGAGGGGATGGGGGGCTAGAAAGTGCAAGTTCCACTCTTGAAAGACCAATAAATAACATTTGTGCCCCCAACCTTCTTCTTTCCTCAAGACTGCCATCACCTTTCTTCGTGGTATTCAAGAAGTGTTTTGGCAACGCACCTTTGAACCAAATTGTTTGCTCGGGGTATCTCCAACTACTATCGTGCCTCAGAAGCTTTTTAAGCCAGCGGTTGCCACTAGATCGTCCTGTACTTTGTCTAACACTTTATCTTTTTCTCACACTCTTTCTTTCCCCATCCCTGATGGTTTGTTTTTCAGACATGCCCAGGATAACAATGTTGATTAAAGCTAAAAATAGATAACGATTTTCATTTCAAATTAAAACATCTCACGGATAATTACTTAGAGTAACCAATTTTCATGTGGGTTGTTTCTAATTAAAGGGCAAATAATAAATATCCACACAACGGCAGTAACAGTTTTGAAGCTTAAAAAATATGAAAATAAACATCAATTATCTATAATTTTATGTTAAATCGTTTACTCTGTTTGCTTAAGAAATGTTGAATTTTTGTTAGTTAATATTTATCTTACTCTCAGAACTACATCATTTTGCTTAAGCGTCCTTAAAGTGAGTTTTTTTGAACATAAAACATAAACTGTAAATTTATTAGTCCTACAGATACATATCAGTTCTTTTCTCCTTCATTTTAGCGTAAGAAATCAAAGCGTTGTTTTTAAATAACAAATTTTTTATACAAAAAATGCAAAAATTTTGAACGTAAGTAACGAATTTCACTGCTTAGGTAGGCAGGCTCCTTAAACTGATCACTAAATTGTATTGAATGAAAACCGTAATATTGCAACAAGTTGTATTCATTTTATTTCTCGAGTATTTTATTTATTGCGTGATTTATCAAATAAAGGTATCCTATTTATGTATCACAACATACATGTCAGCCATGTTGGTATGATATTATTAGGGTTCAATAATACTATTGGTAGTCTATAGACTATTATAGCATGCTATATGGATAACTCCCAGTTATCAGTGAAAGCAATTCAACCCTTACTATCCAACACAATCAACACGCAAACAAGATATACGTCCGTTAGTTTATCATTATATGTGGCTCAAGAGCTAGGACATGTTGCATATAAATGGAATACCTCAACAACAACAATATGAGCTAGTAGTGAATCGAAGCAAACCTGGTCGGAATTGAAGAACATACTGATTGTAGTTCAATAATTTATATATTTCGTATTTTATTATTTATTTAATTAAATATAATTTTGATTTTGTACAAACGTAAATTTAAATTGATTACGAAATACTGCTTATATAAAAGTGATATTAAAGGCGAAGTTGACGAGAAAAAGAAAAATTAAGTAAATTATAATATACATACAATTTACATTTTAAACGTTACTTGATATAGTCAGAAATTATTGATAAATTCTTATGTTTTATGCTATGATATAATAATATATATTTACCAACAATTCTCAAAAGTTAATAACACATTTATATTTCCTCTTAGTTCAAGAAAATAATATATATAAATGTTTTAATTTTTAGGTAAAAAATTGTTATGCGAAAATAAATGTTTATTTTTTTTTTTTTGAGAAAGCTAAGATAAGTTTTAATCAATAAATAATCATGACGAAAATGTCAAAACCTAATAAATGGTTTTCAGGATTGATTATATCAAACCATGAAAAGTGTGCATCATTTTATAAAATTATAACTTTTATCAAAAAGCCGTTTCCTTTTCTTAAAAGTGCTTTTTATATATATATAGAAGTAGGTATCATCCATTTTTTTCGTTGCTCACATCTTCCAACATTACCATGAACACAATTTTTGTTTACAAAAATGATAATAATCTATAATATAGTTAAAACCAAATGACTTTCTTGAGACAAACTATGTTCTAAAATTTTATCTTTTTTAGACTGAAAAATATCATTACAATTATAGTTTCCTCAAAACTGCGCAATGTCCCATTACTACACAAGGTTATTTAATTTTAATATCTTTCACAAACAATGAGTGATCAAAACTTATTTTCGTGCTTGAGCTGCGTTGTATAAATGATTGATGTCCAGGTTTTGGCTTTATATGCAACAGCTGCCATTTGGAGGTAATTACTTCAGGACGGCTCCAACCCTAACTGAATATATCCAACCAAAACTAGGTTGGCTAACTACAACAGGTAGGGAGATTATAAGTTTTATGTAGTTAATAATATCTATAAATTGAATTTTTATCTCAATAATTGTATTAACTGATCGATATATTGCATAGATTATAATGTAATTAAAATATACTATCTGTTTTGAAATAAAGTTATTACAATAATTATCAACCATATTTACCATTAAAATAACAAACAATTTAAAACTAATATGAATACATTATAATTCAACATTTAATATTAGTCATAAGCAATTTTATAATGTTGGAGATTGTTCTAGAATTTAATAAACAATCGAATTTATTCTCTATATAAATTTAGTTAGTTTTAATCAACTTTGGTTTGTGTCTATTTTTGATTAATTTTAATAGAATGTGTTGTATTTTTGTGTTTTTTCTCACTTCATCTTACTACCCATACAAACTATTCACCTTTAACTACATACAATATTTAGTAAAGATGAGGTAGGTAGTATACATAAAAATGCATCCACCTTTGTATGAAGTGGAAGAAGGAAATCATTATTTAAAATAAAAAACTCAGAACATCTGATTGAGTTTCGAACCCTCACTTATCAGCCAACAAGCCGAGAGGACATTTACGTGACTAACAATGCCAGGTGGTTTACTGTTGGTTCTATAGGTTTGTATTGCTAGAGTTCAAAAGGGATGAAGGAATTGGTGAGTGGAGAAGGTTACATAATGATCGGCTACTTACCATGTAGACATCACTAAGTGTTGTTATGTTTATCAAGTCTCACATACTACGGTGGGATGGACATTCAGCGTGAATGGAAGATTCTAAAACCTTGTTCAAGGTATTGACTGGCAAATATAATAGGAAGAAACCATTGGGAAGACCTAGATGGAGATGAGTGTAACATTAGATTGGACCTGAAAGAGATGGATAAATGAGGTGGACTGGGTAGAGCTAACAAAATGGGTGTAATGAGTTATGGATAGAACTAACTAAATATAGGGTGTAATGAGGTGTAATGGATAGAGCTAACTAAATATAGGTGTAATGAGGTGTAATGGATAGAGCTAACTAATATGGTGTAATAGGTGTAATGGATAGAGCTAGCTCAAGATAGGAATAGGGTGTAATTAGGGTGACTAGATATAACTATCTCAAGTTGTGGCAATCTTGTTCAAGTGTGGGGATTAAATTTAAGTTTCCTATTTTCATAAAAATAGGTAATTAAGTTTTAATAATTAGTGTTATTGAAAATACGTACATAAACTTATTTATTAACGTCACATACAAACGTGTTGAGAATATTTTTTCTTAAGTCTCACATATTTAAACGATCTTTAAAATACAATGCAACACGTTGTTTCAATTTTTTTTTTGTTTATAACCGCCTCACTGCCCACCAGTTTTTGTTACCAGTCCATTTTCTGGTCAGTGTTACTTTACAGCTACCAATAAAAGCCGCCCACACAACTTTTTGTGTGTGTGTATATATTTCTTTATATTTTACTCTATTCAGTCTTTTAACCCTCCTTTATTTATCACGGTACTGTTTTTTTTATATATTCCGCCCGCTTTAGACTCTTTCTCTTTTATTTATCCGTACGAGCACACATGCAGACAGACCATGGCTACGAACTAGGAAGCACTTTTCACACCGCACTCTGAATAAACAAGCCCCCGTGGTGAATATTTTAGATGGATGGAAATTGATCGAGAGTTGGCTGCCTCTGTCCCACCTATGTCTGACCCACCTCCCACTTTCCCTTTCTTACACAAACAAGGGTGACACATAGCAAAATCACCGGTTTTTTGTATAAAGTTCATATTTACGCTATCTGGTTCGATTCCAGGAACATATAAAGGACAGGTATATTTTAATCAAATAGCTTGATACTTATATTGTATATTCGTACACTTTTTGAACGTTTTTTCTCCGACTGTATATTACTATTCGTTCAGGTTATTCACATATTAATAATGAGATAGGGATGAAAAAAGTAATATATGAACAAATGTAGCCACATTAGCCTTAGATTGTTGAACGTGGTAAAAAATGTAGAAAAAAAACAGCCTTAGTATTCTTTACCGAGATTTGATATCCGACCTCAATGTCATAGGCATATATGACTAGATGACCAATACCTTTTGTAAACGTAACCAATCATTGAGGCTTAAGGAGCTTGAGATGATAGTCTATTGAAACAACAAATATATTCATCTATGTCTCCTGAAATTTCAATTTAGAAAATTATGTCTACCTGAATTCATACTAAATTTATACTTAATTATTTTTATAAACACAGATGCATTATTAGATTTTTTTAGCAAGCTCCTCTAATGCAAATGGAAATTGTGATGGATTTGAAATAAATGCTTTTCATTTAAAGACCTGGACCATATTAGAAAATATTGCATAAAAAATTAGTAATTCTTATTTGCAACCAAATCTGAAAGTATTGTTCAATATGATACTGGATTTACTTCTTCAGAAAAAATTTAATTTACTAAAATTATGATTAAAATGATATCAATATAGATCTGATATATATCTTGTTTTTATAACATATTGGTTGAATAATATATTTTTAAAAGATCCACCTCCATTATAAATTTGCATGTAATATTTGCAAGTAAGATATTTTCTATTTTCATACTCATCAAACTATGTATAAGCAAAGTATAGTGCCATTATCTAGTATATTTAGCTTATAAAACAATATTTATCCCTAAACGCACATTAGTTTATATGTATTATTTTCAGTTACTATAAATACCAGTAATGATTATTTATGATATATTTATATACTATCCTATTTAATAATATTGAAAATTTACATTTATTTTTAATGTCATCAGGTGTCGTACACTTTTATTTCTAAACACTAATTATACTAGCAATATATAAATATAGTTTTAATACAATAAAATATTTTTAAAGTATCATTTTGAAATACGATTCAAGCTTCTTAAAATATTGTACATGCTTTATTTAACTATTTGCATCTTAATGTTATCAATATTTGACCCTTATATCTATTTAAAAACCAGTTTTATAAACAGAGATTTTGTTTATAAATACAAAAGATACATTGAATTAATAAAATAAACTAACAATTCAGCACAAATAAAGGTAAACCTAATTTATAAAGCTTTCAGCTTTGTTTAAAAACAGCAAAGAAATGGGTCTAAAGGTAAATACAGATAAAACTCATTGCATGACTTCTTGTTGAAAGCCTGTATTCCAAAGAAATGAATTAATTGAAAAAGTGACGTGTTCTAACAAATATATTTTGGCATGTTAACATATATTTAAAAAATTATTTTTACACATTAACCAAAATAATAAAATGTTGAGGGTTAAAAAAATATGTACAAATAATTTTTTTTAGTTGGGAGGGGGGGGGGTTAAGAAGGTAGTGAATATTCCTGAGCTCCTAGACCAAGAATGCAGTGCTACTGCATGTGAACATGTAAGTACTATAAGATGTGGTTTCCATTCCCATATTTTACGTTGAAATAAATAAGGTGAATACATCATATTCATAGTTCAAAGTATTAGGTTAGATTCCTGTTATAGAAAGCTGATTACATTAAATCACATGAAAAATTTAAATAGTGATTATACCAAATAACTCATTGTTCAAAGCTGAACGTTTGCAGTGGTATAAGGATCATATTCATTGAGAGTATAGTTTGAAACAAAGGCGATGGAGTAGAGCTGGATCCCTGTTGTGACGCTAGGACCTACCCATGTGACACCTCTGTCTCCCCCCCTCCCCTCCCCTGAACACCTAGTGGCACGCTGGTAATTAATGGCTTGATGATTGTTTGTGATCTAGGAGCGCCCGGTGGTCAGTAATGGTAGGTTATTGTCCCCAGTGGGACTCACAGAGCAAATCCACACCTCCCTCTTTGGTACACCACTGAGAGGACACATATGTTAACCTGTTAGACTGAGAGAATTACATGACACATATCTCTACACTTTCTTTTATTTATCTATACATCCATGATGTATTTCTACATAGGTTTATATATAATTCTAGTATTCCATTTTATTTTTTGTCCTTCAGCCATGTGTATATTTATACAAGTTTTTCCATCATGCCATTTGTTTTACTGTCATGAGTGTTTTTCACGATTTCATTTATCATTTTATTTGACTTTATGTGTTTCTTTAACCGATCTGTATATACAATATTTTCTATAATTTTATCATTCTTTTTTTTACCTGTTAGTTTTTATCCTTTTTAATAATCTTTATATCAATCTACTGTTATTTTTTTCCTGCCTATTTCTATACTGGTTCACATATAAAAGTGTTTCTCTCATACATTTTGTCCACCTATCCGTACATCTGTTTATTTTTATCTTTATAAGTGTTTTTCTGTCATTCAATACTTTTGGTCTACTTGTTTACTAATTTGTATATTTATAATAGTTTTTGTATAAACTATCAATATATACGTTTGTTTTTCCCTCCATACAATTTTTTTATCAATATACCATCCTTTTTTTATACATATATGTCCACCTGTTCATGTTTTATTTAGTTAAATTAATCTATCATTATATTAGCACATATGAACCACCTAATGTTTGACATTAAACAACTTACATCCAGAATTCAGCAGAGAAAATTCAGCCATCTTATGGTTTATCTATAGTTTACACATGTCATGAATGCTAACCTCGGCTATGGTAGCTTCTAGACGTGAGACAAGACGAATGTTTTAATACACAAATTTAAATATATTTTAGTACTTACTGTAAAAAAAAATTTAAAATATTAATTTAATTTTACTCATAAACCATGAAACTGTGCATCAGAATAAAATGATGAATAAATATAGCATATTTTATTGATACGTTTTAGAATTATTCACTCACCTCCAATCTAATACGAGTGTCTAATAATTCTCACTCAAATGGATTTAACACTTTATCACGTAAATATTTTCGTCATTAACTTCTTTCTATTACTGAGTCCTTGGGCTTAATTTTCAATCTTGTTTGGTGTGGTTTGAAATTGATGGACGGTCGAGGTTTCGACTGGAAGTACTGGGTTCATCCCAACTGGTTTTATACACTCGTTTAGCTAAACACAAATATATTTCCTCTAACGTCTACCATGCTTAGCCATACTGTTAGATTAATTCCATTTGTTTGAACCAGATGGGAAAATGCTGCGAGGGGAAAAACTAGACAAAACATTGGAGAAAATATTTAACAAAACAAAACAATGGCTGGCCACTTGTTTGATTACGTTTGTTTTGGTCACTGTCGCAGTAGATTGGACTGACAATGATAGGGAGAATTAAGTACTGAATCCCTATTTGGTGTACTGGAGATAGTTTTTTCCTAGTGATCAACTCTTCCTCCACGCAAATATGGGTACACTTAATCTACATTCAACTTTCCTCTTCCCTAAATCACTGACGTAAATAGTACAAATGTGTATAACCTGAGGAGATAGTAAGATGCTATGCGTGAAAAAAATAAGATAAAAAGGTGCTGGTAACATTATTGTCTATAAATATTTTTCATTTTACTTTGCAACTAATCTCAAATCTTTCCTAAAATATAAGTAAAAAATAAAATCTTGTATATTTCTTATTTTATATAATGTCCCCTCTAATTGTGTTTTATTTACCAAGGTTTAATACAGCAAACTGCACTTTCTCCCTGTTGTAGTGACTTTGAGAGGATAATAACGGTTTCGTCATTACGGGTGAACGCGGAGGGTTATTTTATGTTCACTGGGCAGGTGCTAGGGGCTGTACTATTGTAAAACTACTAAGTTGAGGATAAAATAACTGTACTCTATATTTCTTTGTGGTAGGTGATTGTATGGTTCAAGTCTCTCCAGTTCTGAGAAGTCACAATGATAAAACCCCTGATGGCCAACTGAATCTATTTGGAACTAATAGTCAGAGCTAAGCCAGAGGTCCCGGGTTCGATTCCCGTCTCCAGGTATCATTTTTCAATTTTCAGAATATGAATCTATTTGGCTATATTTTGGGGCAGTTCACAGTGAAATCTCATCATAGATATACAACACATCCAGTGAACAAAGCGTAGTATTTATATTTTGGATTAAACGTCGGTGGTCAAGATAAATTATAGAGTTATCGCATATATTCTGTAAAAGATGTTATATGAATCAAATATGATGGATCAAAGTAGAAATTTATGAGTATACCATGCGTTTGCCAGCTATCTACCTTGAATTTAGCTTTCTGTCTGTCTTGGGAAAATTGAGACGTTTCAAAGAAAACAAAATTTTAAATATGGTATTCTCAATCTTCCCATCTGCAATAAAGTCAGGGATCCATAAGAAAAAAATACTCCCAATTCTTCCTTATTCCAGCTTTTAATTAGGAACAGGAGAAAGAATAACCATATATATTCTACAGGATGATTCAAAATTCACCCAACCCAAAGAGAAAACTTATATTTTGTGCCATCAGTTCGGCATATTTTTGATTTATTTGGCACGCGTGATTCTGGGAAACTACGCACAAACTATTGTTAGAATTCCATGTACGAGTTGGCCTTAAAATAATGTTCCAAAATGAATACTCGCTCCACTCATGAAAAACTCATCTTACACTTTCAAATGCTGTAACTCAACTGGCTAGACCTAGTGTATGTCTCAAGATCACACGGCCTGCACAATACCCGGCCAAAATTACAGTGTTGCCACACATATAAACAACATGTTCATTTTCTATGTTCTTCTGTGAGAAATATACTTGGAAAAACAGGGTTGTGTGACTTTTGGATCACCCTGACTATCCAAGCACAATTTCTCAGATTAATCACGAACAATAATAATTAATCCTTCAAACTGAGCTGAAAGATCTGGTTGGTGTGTCTGTTAAATATGTTAAGTTTTTATTTTTAATTAAAATAAAAATGTCTAAAATCACTATATAAATTTAAAATTGGTAAAGTAAAGTTAAGCCATTTTTAATTGGGTTATGTAATAGTCTAGATATAAAATATATAAAGAATGAATGGACTAAATGAGGCAAATTAAATATCTCCATATATCGAGCATAACTTTTGGAACCATGAATTTAGAAGTGGAACTTACAGGCTAAGGGCACGAGAATACCCATATTCAGAAAGAGACAAGAGAAATATTCAAACTAATACAGAATTCAGGATTCCTCTTTGCTTTTGCAGTGCTATTAATTGTCTGGTGGTAGAACTGGTACTTCCGTAAAACCGCAACGAATAGAGACTTTTGATTCTTCAAAACTAGGTTTGAATGCTGTTTTCTTACATAATAAGAATATGAAACCCTCCGTACCTGTTGTAGTAGATAAGAAAAACATTGAAGTAAGTTGGTCTTACTTAATGAAATAATTTGTAATGAGTATGGTTGGCAGATGCATACTGTTACTTAGACTGCAGACCAGATTCACAAAATAGTTTATTTATTCTGGTTAGAAAATCTAGTAACTTAGAGTATCACAGGATAAATATATGGATCACTAAAGAAGGCTCTGATCCCGGAAAGTTTATTGTCTAAAACGCTCCCTTGAAGGCTCATGAAAAGATGTTTTTGCCTCTGATGCATAGAAAGCTGGGGCTTATTGATAACTAGTTTAGTTTAAATACTCGGGGTTTCCCGGAAAAATGTTTTTCCAAACAAATTTTTAATTAACTAAAAAATTAAATATATATAATCAATATCGTGTATAGCTATTAATTCTATAATTACATACCTTTTTTTTTGTGGTATGTATCACGCAATGTTCATGACAGACAATTAGACAAACTCCTCATTTTATTTATATAGATTTTGTGAGAACCTTGGATAAAAGTAATGAAGACTGTAAGAGTTTGTCGGGTAAGTATCCAAAGTGACCAATAGTATATGTGCCATACATGATATGAGTATAGCTTGGGGGCACCCGATTTCTTTCATACCACAAATTGTTTAGTGCCTAAAGACGACGAAAAAGTGTAATGGCCATTCCTAATGTACACCTTTTAAAAATGGTGGCTAATCAAAAATGGCGTCCATCCGGAATCACAAAAGCGCCCATTACTCGGGCTATAGCTATCCGACTGATTTAATACATTAATTAAAGCCAGATTTATTTATAATATTGTCAGTTAGTAACATCTTAATCATATCTCTAAAAAGTTTTTGGGGAACTTGAGAAGAAATAAATATATCCATCCAAACCTTAGGTTGGATATCAAATATCTACAAAACCTTACTATTTTAAAATATAATGCTCATAATAAAATTTATACAAAGCTAAAGAATATTTAAATAGGTATATTTAACAAATTTATAATTGTAATACAAACGGAGTTATGCTAGTTTAAGTCTTTAGTAGCAAGGAATCTGAAAATATTCATCCCAATCAACTGGCGTAACAGTCTCAAATGTTTGTTTGTATACAAAAATATTCTAAGTGACGTATTATTCAATAAGTTTGTATATTTATAAAATATATTTTAGTCTATTTAATTCCCTTGATAGGTATTATGTGAAAACTTGCTGGCAGGGTAGATAATATTTATAGAGGAATTTTTAGTGTTTAAAGGACCAACGTTGGCATCACTGTTGTTTAAGATCACACGTCACACAGGCATTTATGTGGCTCTAATGAGAATTATTTTGAATAACTTTCTGGCTCATACGACTAATAAAACAGTTTTGATCTCAATGATAAGTTAAGAAATAAAGAAAAGGTTTTGTTGGTTTTCTTCAAACATTTGTCAAATTGTTTTTCGTAAAATTGCATGAAAGACCGGCATTTAATGGATGTATTGAACACTTTTGAGAAGTGCTTACAAAAATTACTATATGTCCATGGCAAACTTTTATTTTTCTGGATATTTTACATTTTTTTTTAGACTCTACTAGAATTAATCAGAACTAACAGGTATGGGAATTGGTCCCTATGACTAGTGTTTACAGGAATTGATCCCATGGTGTCTTGACTTAGAATATTACTTTTTCGTCTTTCTTAGGTACTATTGATTTTTTGGTATTAATGAAATATGGTACACCCTAATTATAACTAACCTTCCTTTATAAGCTCTACTGGCACAAGGACTACAAGTTAAAAAAGGGATTTTGGCTTTCCCACATTTGAAAAATATTATTTATTAACACAATTTAGAGAGAAAATTTATCTTAACAGAATTAAACACCATAAAATCAATGATTATGACATTGTGAGTGGCAAAAATGAAGTAGGTTACTCAACATTATATAAGAGCTACTGCAGAGCTACTATAAGTTTGGATGTTGAATATCATTTAAACTCTCGTTTTTATAATATTTACAACGTTGGTGACGAACAATGAGGATGGCTTTAACCGGATATCAATATCAAGGTTTGGTATTGGTTTCAAGGATGGGGGCTATGATGGGTGCATAAACACCTAGTAAGGATAAAACATTCCATAAAATAAGAAACTTACGACTGGTTAATAAAAAGTAGTATTTTTATTTAGTTTATTTGCAAGTGAATAACAAGATTGAAATTTCTTTTTAATTTTTGTAATGTTTCTACTGTTAATTGTTCTTAAATCTTCTTAATATAATTAGGTAGCTTATTGACTAATTTTGGGAATATGCCTGTAAATTAAAAACTGTTCACATTATATTGTTTTGCATGTCATTTTCGTAATAATTACATATCGTTTTGTAGAACCTAAGAATAATCTATATCATAGAAAACTAATTAATCAGGGTGACTTGTGTTAGCCTGCACATTCCAACAAGACTATCGTAGAGGATATTGAATCAAAATGAAAACTAAACTGAGATTTTTCTGGACCGTGTTTTTTTCATCCTCTCTTTGGTAAACTTATTTTCAATTTTATGAAAAAATAATACCAAGTTACCCTATTCTCTTAGTAAAGAGCTGGATTTTATAATTACTAATATTAAAATAAGACTTAGTATTAGTTAACAAAAAACCTTTTATGATATTATATTTCGTTTTAATATATAATTTTGAAAAAGATGTCAACCATGGCCCGTGGCCATCCAATTATCTTATTGCCTTACATAACTAGCTTGTTATTTTGAAATTTAGTTCCCTTCAACATTTTCCTTTAAGACTAGGACCTTACATTTTAAGTTCTATCATTAATATTAAAACATTATGAAGAGGCGATTCCTTTGTTTTCAGTGATGTTTAACTATAAATACCATATTCCGACATTTTTTAAAGTAAAAGTAGAGAAAAATAGATCTCATATATCTCAAACAAATAAAGTTAATTTTTAAAAGATTCACATTTAACAACAAAACCTCTAAAATAATTAAGATTAATCAGAATTACAATCATCAATACCGTTATACATACTTCGGTGGTCGCATGGTCTAAAGTGTGACGAGAATATTAAATTTCGAATCCTTGTCGGGTGGGGTGATGGTTTTATTTCATAAACGTTTTCCCCCCTATCATTCCACACAAATGCGGGTGCACTCCATATAAATTTAACTTTTCTCATCACTTACAAATTAGTGTAATTAATGCATGTGCGTATAGCCTTAACTGGTAATTGTAAAAAATAAATACCATAAGTCTAAAATAATTATCTTCAATTAGGCGGTACCATTAATATGTATGTCATTTTAGCAAAGCACATGCGAATATTCCACCAAACATATATTTTGATTTTAAAAAACAGTATGTTAGCACTTAGAATATTAGTTTTGTGGAAAACCATGACAGTCTTAATTTATCTCTAAGAAAAAAGGAGTTGGGGGGACTTTTACCTTTTTGCTTTCTATTGGGAGAAAAGTAATTTGGTGAAAAGTTGTCTCACCAAGGAAAGCCGCAGCGCTTCAAGAAATGTTTTCTGAAGTAATTGGATGGAAAGGACAACTGTGCTCATCTTTTGAGGATTTAGACTCAGGGGTGAAACACTATATTATTGACATGGACTGTACAAAGTCAATAATAACGATCAGAGCTCAGATTGTGTGGTCTGAACATTATAATAAAATTATATATATGATGATCTAAGATTTTTAAAAAAATTACCTCAAAATTTAAATATACAACCTCAAAATACGGACAAAAAATCGTAATAATCGCACACATCTAAATCAAGAACGCCCTTTTACAAAATTGTAAACTACAAAATATATAGCACTATTGTGTGATCAATGGCCTTTAACAAAAAAAAAAAAACTCTTTCATTCTGTTAAATATAATATTATTTACTAATATATTCTTCAAGAAATAATAGTAACCCCGTTCTCAACACAACCCTCTCAAGTTTAGTTTCAGGGTCTCATCATGAATGTGTATTCTACAACCAAAGAAGGAAAAAGGGTACATGTATCATTACCTACATTATTTTCTTATGCCAACATATGTGTCTTGAATACATATAATGATTTAGTATTTACAAATTATTGGTGGGATTAAAAAAACTCATCTAACATTAATGCTTTAAAATTACGGAAAATGCCTTAAAAAGGTTCAAAAATTCCTAAAAAGACTCAAATTTATGAAAAACAATAAAATATGACTTTTGATTCTAAAATGACCAAAAATAAACTATAAAATATACATTTCTACAAACAAGGTATGATGACCAGAGATTATGTATTTATTAGATTCGTCTGTGATAAAAAAAAAATTTACGGAACCCGATCTACTGTTTAAAAATGGAGATCTTACTCATAAATTGTAATATATGTGAAACTAAATAGTATACACTAGCAAACCCAAGCATAAATTGCATAATACTTATTTAAGACATTTTTTGAGTCCCAGTTTTAAATTTGTTATTTTAATTTTTAAATAATTAATGTCCTCATTTGTATGTTAGGACCAAAAAAAAAATTAATATTGTGTCCTCAAGGGACAACACTTCGTATTAAAATTTCGACTTCCGATCGACTTTTATTAGGTGTTGTACATCTTCAGGTCTGCGCTTGGATATTAAATTCCTCATTTATACATTTTGACCAACAAAAAATGTAAATATTGACTATTGAGTCTAAAATGGAGATAGATCATTGCTGTGCAAACATTTCTCCTAAGAGGGTTAAGGAAAAATAACAAATTTTTGAGAGACTTATATTTAATTACTCTATGACATTGGAGAATTATTGCGTTTAAACCTAAGTAGTATATCTTTACAACTAAAGCTCACAAAATTGTGTTAATATATTTTCAAATATTTCAGAAACTGTTGGTTTTATAAAAATGTATTTCGTATAAAAGTTTTTTTTAGTACTACAATTTTGCAATGATAAGTTATTTAGTATTTCAAATAGTTGCGGAGATACGGAAATTTACGCTTCTGTAAAGTACCATAAAATAAATTTTCATGGGAAAAAGAAAATAGCCAGTTTATTTATAATCTTAATCAATGCCTAAATATGAAATTTAATCAAAATCGTTAGAGCCGATTTTGAGAAAATCAATTTTTTCTCTTTTCGCCCTTTATAAAACTACTCTTAATTTTAAGTTTTAACAGACACACAGACAGACGGCATTGAAAAAAACATTTTTAAGGGTTCGGGAGGTCATGAGACGTCGACATCCATCAACATTTCAAGTTTGATTTTTTACGGTTGCAATACTTAACCTTTAGTGTTCGTAATGTTAAAAGATATATTTGCGTATAGCTTGAAAATTATTTGATTTATAAAAATATGTTTCGAATAAAATATTTGTATTATAAATAGATATACATATTTGTAATGACAAGTAATTTTATATCTTAAAAAGTTTCGGAGAAATAAAAAATGAGAATTTACGCATCAGACCAGAGCCCTTAAAGTAATTTTGCCGAAACATTTAGAGTAATTTGGAATATTTATAAATGTTTAGAAATTAAATCAAAATTGTCAGAGCCGATTTTGAGAAAATCGACTTTTTCGCTTTCTGGCCTTCAGTAAACTACCCTTAATTTTAAAGATGGATATCCAATTCCATAATCCCCTTGGGGCAACCCTATGAAAACCCTAGATACCAAGTTTTAGCCCGATTGGTAAAATAGTTTAGGCTCTAGTCGATTGTACAGACAGATAGACAGACAGAGTCATGAAACGTCAAGATTCATCAAAATCTTAAGTACGATATTTTTGACAATCACAATACTTTTTCTACCTGTAAGATAGCGATAAAGTAAAAAGGTTAAATGTCATCAAAATCGGGCCTT
Source organism: Timema podura (assembly GCA_033556935.1). NCBI lineage: Eukaryota > Metazoa > Arthropoda > Insecta > Phasmatodea > Timematidae > Timema > Timema podura. The sequence continues at coordinate 30,425,502 of JAVRXN010000006.1, read as the reverse complement.
GATCATGAATATCTGAAATTCATATTAGAAGAGAAAAGAACAAATCTCGACCGTTATCATTGTATTTGTGGTTTGTATAAAGCGTCTTACTACCCATCCACCCATATGCGAATCCTGGGGAGGTTGGAATGTCAACCTTTTCTGGGTAATTTAGGGGGGAGGGGTGCTTTTTTTAAAATTAATAAATGGTTTATCAATCTTCCTCCTTGCAAGTTTGTTTGTATTTCTTCTTATTTTCATCTTTCTATTTTATAAACATAGTTTAAGTGAATATCTAAAGGCCAGCCTCCCCTTTCATTTTTGTAAAGGATGTTCGTGGAGGAAGACTCAGATTGAGATAAGTGAATCCAAAAGTTTTGTTTTTAAAGGGATTTATTGAAAAAAGTACAGGATAGTGTATTTGACCGAAGTTTAAGCTGTTAATGTGATGATTACAATGTCTAGAATAAGAGATAGGCCAGAAGTGAGACCGTATTATATAAAGTAGGACCTGGTTCGATACCCAAGAGGTCCGTTCGTGTCCCTTGATGCCCGCCCATGTATCTACATGTTGGCTTATATACACGGTATATAGGAGTGTCAGTTAACTCTACTACTGGTATATTCTCTAGGTCGGCTACAAGAGATCTAGTCTCCGCTATTAAGATATAAATCGTGATGACATCAAGCTTCAGATCTTCTGTACTGCTAAGCTTCTAACATTTTAGAGATTAAATAGTTTATACCTAAAGAGGCTGTGCAACTTAGGCCTAAGGAAACTTATTAGTTTAAATTTGTTGCAAATAATTCTGACATATTATCTACCTAATTGAAATAATTTGTCTGTCTTCATGTACAAGCTAAAATACAGAACCGAGTTCAAACATCATATTTTCAGGCCAGGGTGCACCCATCTAGGCCAATACACGAAGTTAGTGTGGTGTCTACTTATTGTAGGCTTATTACTAGTAAGTCTAATATTAAAGGCACTTGCAAATACTTTTTTTTACTTCTGAGTCATACTACCCGTTCGGGCTCTAAGCCAATATACTAATTACACTAACAGGCTAGGGACTGGGATGGCTCAATTTGGAGTAAATGAACCAGAATTTGCGTGGGGGACACTAGAAAATCACCATCAGTGTATCCGACCGGAATCGAGGCCCCGACCTCCCCGTTTTGGCGGTCCAGTCTAGCACGGTAGTAGCGCGTTAGACCACAACACCACCGAAGTGGGTTGCAAATATTATCAAAAATTATTTATCTGTAGACCTAAAACTAAACAAACATATATGGGTAGTAATGTTATACAGTAGTAGTGAAACTTTATCATGACAACTTTCATGGCCTTTGTTTCTATTGTGAAGACAGAAAACAAGACGTTTCCACCATAACCTCACTCGATAATTTAACAGAATGGTTTGCGTGGCGTTTGTTTAGGGAATAACTTAATAAAATGATTATCATTCAATCATATTAATTTTCTCCCTCTCTTAGATAAGCTTTTAAATCAACGGTTCTCTCGAATTTAAGGTACAGTAGCCCCATGGCTTCTTTGGTGCTGACTGACAGTTCACAGCTGACTTCTGACAGTCAACAGTTAGGTATATACCTAAATGTTGACTGTCAGAAGTGACAGCTGCTAAACACGTGTTTTTTTTTGCAGATCATATGGTTCGGCGTAGGGATACATAATTTGGTCTGGTAGCTGTTCAAAGCCGTCAGATGTCAGCTGTGAGCTGTCAGTCAGCACCAAAGAAGACATGGGGCTACTGTAGTTCTAAATATCTTGAAATAGAATACATTAACATAGACCATGTGGTCAATTATTTTATCATTGCTGCTTGTCTACATTTGTATGCGAGTGGACTCTTCTCACGCCTTCTCCACACTCTCACCGAGAAGACCCGAGGAGGCCCGAGGAGGCCCGAGAAGACCCGAGAAGACCCGAGGAGGCAACGGCGTGAGAATGTAGAAGGTGCTCTCGCCTCGCCTCGCCTCGGTGACGCTCGGATCCATGTCTGTCTTTGTTGTCCGAGTCAAAGATCGTGAGACGCAAGTACGAGTGCGTCCCAACACACTATCGTCCAGTTAATGCGCGATAATAGAACCCGAAGTGTTGACACTTGACGCGTCATCGGATTTAATTCATTTAATTTTTTTCATTTTTAATCTGGTTTTTTCTCTAAATGTTGATTAGCAAATTCTTTTGCAAAATATGGGTGACTGGAAAAAATTATTCAACAATTTAATTCTTGGAATTATAACAAGACGAGCCCGTTTTGTGGAACCAAAACATATGTAACACAAAGATAAGAAGAAAATTAACGATGCGTAGGTTCTTATAAGTGATGTTGTATAGCAGGTTCAACATCCTCCATCATAGACATAAAAATAAAGACTGCATGACAGGTGACTGTGGGTGAGAGGGGAGAGTGTAGAGAGCAGCTCTCACCCTCACTCAGCTAGTACAGTCTCGCCGAATGTCTCGCTCGGGTCGTCTTGGTGAGAGTGTAGAGAGTAGCTCTCACCATCACTCTGCTAGTACAGTCTCGCCGAATGTCTCGCTCGGGTCGTCTCGGTGAGAGTGTAGAGAGCAGCTCTCACCCTCACTCAGCTAGTACAGTCTCGCCGAATGTCTAGCTCTGGTCGTCTCGGTGAGAGTGTAGAGAGTAGCTCTCACCCTCACCTAGCTAGTACAGTCTCGCCGAATGTCTAGCTCTGGTCGTCTCGGTGAGAGTGTAGAGAGCAGCTCTCACCCTCACTCAGCTAGTACAGTCTCGCCGAATGTCTAGCTCTGGTCATCTTGGTGAGAGTGTAGAGAGTAGCTCTCACCATCACTCACTTCGTACAGTCTCGCTGAATGTCTCGCTCTGGTCGTCTCGGTGAGAGTGTAGAGAGTAGCTCTCACCATCACTCACTTTGTACAGTCTCACTGAATGTCTCGCTCGGGTCGTCTTGGTGAGAGTGTAGAGAGCAGCTCTCACCCTCACTCAGCTAGTACAGTCTCGCCGAATGTCTAGCTCTGGTCGTCTCGGTGAGAGTGTAGAGAGTAGCTCTCACCATCACTCACTTCGTACAGTCTCACTGAATGTCTCGCTCGGGTCGTCTTGGTGAGAGTGTAGAGAGCAGCTCTCACCCTCACTCAGCTAGTACAGTCTCGCCGAATGTCTAGCTCTGGTCGTCTCGGTGAGAGTGTAGAGAGTAGCTCTCACCATCACTCACTTCGTACAGTCTCACTGAATGTCTCGCTCGGGTCGTCTTGGTGAGAGTGTAGAGAGTAGCTCTCACCATCACTCACTTCGTACAGTCTCGCTGAATGTCTCGCTCTGGTCGTCTCGGTGAGAGTGTAGAGAGTAGCTCTCACCATCACTCACTTCGTACAGTCTCGCTGAATGTCTCGCTCGGGTCGTCTTGGTGAGAGTGTAGAGAGCAGCTCTCACCCTCACTCAGCTAGTACAGTCTCGCCGAATGTCTAGCTCTGGTCGTCTCGGTGAGAGTGTAGAGAGTAGCTCTCACCCTCACCCAGCTAGTACAGTCTCGCCGAATGTCTAGCTCTGGTCGTCTCGGTGAGAGTGTAGAGAGTAGCTCTCACCATCACTCACTTCGTACAGTCTCGCTGAATGTCTAGCTCTGGTCGTCTCGGTGAGAGTGTAGAGAGTATCTCTCACCCTCACTCAGCTAGTACAGTCTCGCCGAATGTCTAGCTCTGGTCGTCTCGGTGAGAGTGTAGAGAGTAGCTCTCACCATCACTCACTTCGTACAGTCTCGCTGAATGTCTAGCTCTGGTCGTCTCGGTGAGAGTGTAGAGAGTAGCTCTCACCCTCACTCAGCTAGTACAGTCTCGCCGAATGTCTCGCTCGGGTCGTCTTGGTGAGAGTGTAGAGAGTAGCTCTCACCATCACTCACTTCGTACAGTCTCGCTGAATGTCTCGCTCTGGTCGTCTCGGTGAGAGTGTAGAGAGCAGCTTCACCCTCACTCAGCTAGTACAGTCTCGCCGAATGTCTCGCTCGGGTCGTCTTGGTGAGAGTGTAGAGAGCAGCTCTCACCCTCACTCAGCTAGTACAGTCTCGCCGAATGTCTCGCTCGGGTCGTCTCGGTGAGAGTGTGGATGAAGCATCACTGATCACGGACCAGACGATCGGTCACCGGACCATACAGATCACACATACCAGTTTGGTGTGGCTCAGGCATACCCACTGGCGTGCCTAGGCATTTCCATTGGGGAGGGAGGCTGCTCAGGTACTGGAGTTTCACCAAGATACCTCACTTTCTATAGTTTTACAACAGAAAGAGTAGTATGAATTATCCCCTCACCTCTTAAGGTGCGGCAGAAGAGAGTGAAAGTATTCTTACAGTTTTTATATGATTGAAATATTTTGACCAAAATAAATCAAATATTTCTCCACTATCAAACTAGAGCTTAGTTTTCTGCACATGCTAATATCAACAGATCTTTGATATCTGTCAAGGGTGTCCTGAAATTATGTCAAAACCTTTTATCTTTATTTCAAAAGTTTTGACATAATTCCAGGACACCCTTAATAGATATTCAGGATCTGTTTATATTAGCATGTGCAGAAAACTAAGCCCTATGTTGCTACTGGAGAAATCTTTGATTTATTTTGGCCATGCAATTTTAATGCTATAAGAACTGTAAAATTACTCGCGCTCCATTCGGCTGAACCTTAAATATATCTCTCTCTCTCTCTATAAATAAGGTCTCTCTCTATATTAAGTTCGAGGGGTTCAGGAGATATGTAGATGGGAGAATTAGTCAGGGATTCCGTATGTGTGTGTGTGTGTTTGTATATATATATATATGTATATATATGTATATGTTTGTATACACATATACATTTGTTTGTATATACATATATATGTATATGTTTATATATATATATATATACAAAAACACACACACACACATACGGAATCCCTGACTAATTCTCCCATCTACTATCTCCTGAAACCTTCAACCTTAAATCTTGAAATTTGGCAAGAGTACTCCTTTCGGAGTGTAGGTGTCCAGTGAGAAAGGGTTTTGTGAAACTCAGTCCTTAAGGGTGGGAAATGGTGGTTGGAACTTTTTTAAAGGGTTAATTGTGTCTTTCAAACTGCTTGAGCTGGAGAGAAGTAACTTAGCAGGTATGTTCTTTTAGTTAAAAAGGCCAGAGTGTTTTGCTAGTTTTAAAAATTCAACCAATTATGGGACGAAGCAAGGTGGTTTTTCCATATCTTTCAAAGAATTTGACTTGAAAAGATGGATCCTGGGATTTTTCAAAATTCAAGCCCAAAGAGGGTAAAACGGAAAGGGGTGGTTTTGAATACTTCAAAATATCAACTCAAAAGATATAAGATCCTATGATTATAAATTGGTGACATTTGCGTACCCTTTGAAGATACTTAGAGTGGTCATTGTCTATAATTTTTTAAGAAAATTATATGTCTACAAATATTTGGATTGATCATAACCTTGATTAATTCAAAATATAAGACGCCTCTAACAGCTAGTCTATTAATAATCCACGCCTCAGAATTAAAAAAAATCTATTCCTCTTAAATTTATTTGGAGGGATCATTACCTGAATTTTTTTTTCATTAGATGCCTATAGAATTTTTCAGAGCTTTTTTAAATTGTAACTAGATTTCAATGCATCCTTATCACATCAAATAATTATTTCTTTTATTATTTGTGTCATTGAAAATAATATTTGAATCAATATCGGTGGGCAGTGGGTGGGACGCCTATGGACATACCAAAAGTTGAATACCGTTTAACCTACGATCACGTGACCTCCTAAGTCGTACCAGTTAAGTCTTTACCAAAACTCATCAGAAAATATCCTGACCCTTTAGCCCACGTGTCAACCTGTATATATTATATACTTACAGTTGAATGGTAGTGGAGGTTGACGTAAAATACTGTATGTTAAGCAGGTCTAGTTTAGTTTTCCAGGGATTATGAGGTCAGGGTTGTAAACCTGGGTGAATTTACTGAATGTGTTTTTAACAACGATCTCCCACCATAAAAATACGAGTGAGTTTATACTTTTCATTTTAACTTAAGCCACATAAGCGTGGTTAATATTAAAACCAGGTAATAATTAGTTTTGTTAAAAAATAAAGTAATTATATTAATAACCGCTGTTGCTAATATTGAACATGAAACCTCTAGGGAATTTCCTGTCCAAAACAACAGATGCGCATGCACCGACAGGCTGTAGCCTCTATGTTTTGTAGTTTACCCTTATTTAAGGTAGTCATTATCAGTATAAACCTACCCTGATATTACCCGCTTCAGTGGCTACATGGACTAAGGCATCACTCTAGCAATGGACTAGACTACCGATGATGGGGGGATCGGGGTTTGAATATAGGTGGATGTGCTGAGGGTAATTATTAATGTTATTCCAATATTTATCAAAGCAAACGCGGGTAACCTTTCTCTAAATTCAATTTCCTGATCTCTAAGACATTAAAGTAATTAAATCGGTGTATAGCCTGAACGCGTAGTGAAACGAAGTGCTAAAAGAAAAAAATATGAGGGATCTATTATTTGTAGAAAAAAATTCCATCAGTTTATTAGATACCTACTACTCTTGGGTAGTAACTAAACATTTCTAGAACTAAAAACAGGTATATTAATACCTTTTACTTTCTTTTCTCTATCCACAACCCTATACAGTGGAACCTGACTAATTCGAACTTCCATAATTCGAAATCGTCTTTAATTCGAACTATTCGCCCAGACACGTGATATTTTTACTAAAACAATGTTAATAAATTGTGGATGATTCAAATTTAATTTTGGTTAGTTTGAACTAATTGTAAGTTGTAATGTAATGTGCAGTATGGTTTCCTTTTCTAGTTGAGGTGCCATCTTGTTCTATTTTTGAAAACATGGGAGGTGATGTTGGAATGTGGTACGTACACTTCTTCACGCCCCTCCCTCTCCCCCTCCACCGCTCAACCATACGTCTTTGTTTACACGTGCATTTATGTACTCCGTTAGTAAAGGTCGAACCTCTAGGGTGGATACGTGCGCTGTTCTTAGTGATTCGGTCGTAGCAATATTCTGGTGACGTGCGAGTGTATTTTGTTTTGTTGTTTAGCTTTCGTTTAATTTTAGTGTTTTTAGTACATACTGTGCAGTAGTGTTTGTGTGTGTGTGTATCGTGATGTCACAGTTCAAGCCACAGTCCTAACAACCATTAACCTTGGCAGAAAGAGTAGTGGTGATAAAGTAAGTGGAAAAGGGAATTCCTTTTAAGAAACTTATTTAATTCGAATTTTTGGATTGTTCGAATTTTTTCCTGGTCCCTTCATGTTCGAATTATCCAGATTCCAATGTACCATCATCACTACCTTCTTCGTCTATGCCTGTTAAGTTTCAATACACGGAAAATAGAATTGAAGTAATAAGGGTACAATCTGATTGAATGAAAATATCTTTACACATCACTATTTCAGATGGAGATTTCGGTTTTTAAGATTAAACATTAATAAAATACTCCTATATAACTTAGAATGTTCTGCTGACACTCAAATAAAAATCAATGTAATTGATATGTTACCTCAACATATACTTTATTCTCAGAACTGATATAGTTCCCGTGAACTATCCTTGATAATAGGCTAATTTCACCAATTAATGTTTTTGTTAATAAACTTAGAATAAAAGGGTTTAGATAGTATAGGAAAATATTGATATCTCTTGGCTTCACTTTGCCGTAAGCCAAATTTATTAGTAACAAACTGCTTTTTAAGTAATTCAGAATTTACCAATGTATACAACGTTATATAAATCTGAAATTGAGGACCTATTTTTAACCTTTTCCGTTGATAAATTTGTTTTACTACGGTATTAAACAGTCATTTTCTACCATTTTATTCTGTCAACATATGACAAATTTATACACAGCTTAAATACACTAAATCATAGGCTATTTCAATACATGTATACCAGGTGAAACCAAAATTGTGTAGAATCCAACTTCTACATGCTTTAGGATTGAACCAGGAAAAACTTACAATTTCTTTGGCATTAGAATCTCGAAATTACTTTGCCGCACTTACAGTAAGTCACATATTCCTATATAATATAATTAATTATATTCAGTCAATCTCATTACACCCTATTCCTACCTTGAGTTAGTTCTATCCAGTTCACCTCATTACACCCTATCCCTATCTTAAGCTATTTCTATCCAGTCCACCTCATTACACCCTATCACAATCTTGAGCTATTTCTCTTCAGTCCACCTCATTACACCCTATCCCTATCTTGAGATTGCTCCATCCAGTCCACCTCATTACACCCTGTCCCTATCTTGAGCTATTTCTCTTCAGTCCACCTCATTACACCCTATCCCTATCATAAGCTAGTTAAATCCCCTACAAGTTCATTCTAATATTATGTCTGGTCTTCTGAGTGTGTTTGCTAGTAAGTACCCTAAATACGATTCTAGTTTATCCTATTCGTGCTGCAGGTCCTGCCCACCTTGAACGGCAAGACCAATCTAAACTAACAGCGTCTGGAACCAGAACATAACACTGTTGTAAATAAATCTTGGGTTGAGCCTTAGATTATAACCAACATGACTGAAATCAGTTTGTTTAAAGTGCTAGAGTTCTTGCTAGTTTTTGTACAAACGACCTAATGTTGGTAAATACACCAATTTTATAAATATATTCAAATCGGTGGCCATGCGTACAAAGCGTCAAGCTCGTCTACTTTGCTTTGCCAGTGATAGTCAGTTAGACTTTTTTCTTAACTTTGGCTTAGATATTATAATATAATATTTTACAACGCTATAATTTAAACACTTGACCTGATTTATTCACACAGTCCAACAAATCTTATATACATACAAATTATTTAGGAAAATCCATCCTAAATGCATCAGACAGGGATTTTAACACATATCTTTGCCTCACTGGCAATCTAGTTTAACGAAAATTTGACAATCGATGTGGGAAATGGAGGATATAATAAGCCTACTTCTAATTTTAGAAATAAAAATTTATATTTAAACCATTAATAAAAGTATAAAGTAAAAGTAATATTATAGAGAGAAAATGCTCTAGTATAATCTAGTTGGTGACCAATTTCAGCTAAGAATGTATCCAGCCCAATCTACTCTTTGTTCACAAAGCTCTGTCACAGCAAGAAGCAAAACAAAGTTTGTCCCAAGTTTTAAATTTGATCTCTCATTTTCACAAGGAAGCTTTGATCACATTTCCATCCCTGCTCGGGCGGAAATTGGTTATAACCATAAAAACAAACTATTCTCGCTGGATTCCAACAAAGGAGCTCTAAGTAAAATGTAATGATTGTGGACGTCGAGCTAAGATTTATTACTTAAAAAATAATAGGAAATAACTAAAAAATAAATTGTAAAGTGCAACGTACAGACATTTTCATTCCTTTACCTAAAAATGAAGATAATTTACTTAAAATTCGTGTATGTGAAACGAAATAATATAAATTTTTGCCAAAACATAATGTAAAGATAGCAACATATTCTACCAAAGTGAATGAATGAAATAATATACACATTTACAGAAACATATCGAGAGAAGAGAAACATATCTGATCAGTAAAGGGCATAACAATCGAATCGCATTTTCTTAGACCTTCATTTGAAAGTATATTTGATCATAAATCGTAAATTATTGTATTTTATAAAAAAATCATATTCCTACAAATTTGAAATATTAAATTATCTCGTATCTAGAGGTATTAGGGAAATTTGATCAAAGTGTTGCGGCAACAATTTATATCATTGAACCAGAGGTGATGGGATTATAATCATAATTAATTTGATTACTAACATATATAGCCTACAGAATCCCGAGTGTTAGTGACTTATTCATCCAACAAAAGCGCTGTGGTCGATTAGTGAAAGTAAGAAAGAAACTCAAAAAACTGCTGTCACTTTAGCATGACATATTTAACAATTTTTTGTGGTGTTAGAAACTTTAGAAATAATTAAATTTAACATTAAAATTTTAAACTTAATAAATCTCGATTGCATTTGTTCTATTTAAAGGGTTTGGAAATTTTGCTAACAATACAAAGAAAATATATTTCCGGAAATAATTAATGGAAATTTTCCCTTATCACATATTTAGTCACAGAATAGTTTTTACTTATAGGTAAAGAGTATTAATCCCTTTGGTGGGGATAACAAGGGGCTTTGTAAACTAGCATCTAGAGCTCTTTTAGGCATTACACACTAAATTTGTGCTTCAATAAACTTAAGATAAGCATGTATCATCACATCCTTTTAACATTGTTTTGGAAAATATTAATAAAATATTACTTTATTAGAAACTATATGATATTAGTATTAGTATTTAACTCATATTAATATAAAATTTTCTTTTATATATATTTATTTATATAAAATATCCTAGAATTTAATAAGAACTTTTTCTATTCGTGTAAAAATTTTCTCATCCAATGCAGCTATGATAAATGCACATATTAAATGGTATGTTGTGACCAATATTTGTAGAAAATCCAAATAATAATATATACTGAAGCAAAATTGTATATTTATTTAGGGAAAAATATTTTTGTAATAAAAAGTACAAAAGTATCAGCATTAACTCTCATTCCCCTTAATTACACTTTAAGTTGTGTTTAATAAAATTAAAACGTTATTACTATACCGAAATTACAATTTTCAGATTGTTCTTAAGTTTGTTTCAAGAGGATCTTTGTTTTGTATGTTAAAATTAATATTTAATGAAATAATTACTGGAACATCTTTATTATATTTCTTGTATTTACATTCATCAACATTTCCATCCTATAACTATGCCTATGACAACCTCAATCATGGTCTATTTGAATGAATGACCAGCCCCTCGTTTGTAGAAATTCATCCATGGCTCACCTTTCTCTATTTTATCTAATGAACCTAGCTTAAAACTTATAAACCAAACATTTCAAATAAAGGTGAAACATACATCAAACCTCTTTTTTTCTTTTCCACCACCCTTAAAAAATAGTAAGAAAAACTTTTTTCTTTTTTTATTAATGTTAAAATAAAGTTTTGCCATCTCGGTGCAACCCATCATAACAAGAGAGCTACATTTTAAAAAGATGCTTTCCCACATCTGTAGGACGAGTCCTTGTTGGCGGTAGGAGGGGAAATAGAGGGGTAAGAAACTGGAAGGAGGAGGGGGTAGATTTTATACTTCATGCTCTGGGTGGGCAAAATTGTAAGTTACGACCTTAAGACTGGCATAGAGATTGCCCTCTAGAAAGAAACGAAGAAAAACTTGAAAAAAAAAAGCAATGGTTTGGTGGGGTAGTGGTGGAAACTTATGCAAGATTATACCTAGACTTAGTTTTTACTGGGGCTTATGAGGATGGTTGAGAGGGGGTGGTTGGGGAATGGAGGTACAAGATGAGTTGTAACTCTGGTTTGTGCATTTAAAGTTTCCTTCTCTCTAGACATTTTAAATTTGTGAGCACCTAACTTCAAAACGATATTATATTTTATGATATATTGATTTTGATAAGGAAAGATATAAAGATATAAAGCCTTTGGTCATAAACTGATTTTAATTTTGGAAGTATGTATTAAAATGTTTGATACAATTTATATTAAAACTCCTTGATACATAACTAATCTTTTATCTACCCTCTAGCTTCAGTATGACATAATAACATTTGTATAGCTTACTATCGGTTGTACCTGGCTTCAACTGGGTTGGGTTAAGATGCCAGCGTTTCACACATTCTAAATAGTGATATCAAATCTCATCGCTTTAAATCCTTTATGCAGATCAGAATCTCTAAAAATTAATTTTACTTCGGCATAGTTATTTAATTATTGTAAAATTGAAGGTGTGCTAGACGTATGAAAATTGAAAAAATGGGCTAAAATCAGGCAGTTATGAGGAGATGAAAACACACACGTAATTACAATTGTAATCACTCATTGTTAATTATTTGAGAGCCTCTTGTATAATACATTGACATTTCTCAACTCTTGTGCTAAGATCACCAGGCTGATGATTGTATTAACTCTGGAGATGGTGACATAGAGCTGCCCGTGAGAGAAGTAGTCCTCCCTCAAGTCAATCTCAGCCATCTTCATTAAGCATTCCTGTGATTTATTAACGTCTACTTCAAATCATACCTTCAAGGAAAACAAAAGCGTACTAAATACAAAGTAGTACTCAGATGAAAAGAGTGGGATGTGCGGTATGAAAAAAGGACTCTCCTGGAGAACAGCTGATGAACACAGTCCCCTCAATGACATTCCTATGGTGGGCTTTTCCTCGTAGTCTGGTACCATTGCAGTTTCCGTTTCCACATCAATATCACTGAAGCCCACATTTTGGAATGCTATGTGGGTTAACTGTGTTGAGGAACTTCACAGGCTACTGGACCACGTCATCATGTGCACCACTGAGTCAACAGAAGTATTCACCATCTCTGTTCCCTCAAACAATTTTAGCAGAGTCTTGATAATATGAGCTGTGATGACTCCCTCCAAAAACGTAAAAGCAATGCCAGAGAACGCAAAAGCCATCTACGCTAAGAGCAGGTTGATAAGGAAGATAATGTCCGTGCCATCTGGAGCATAAAAAAATGACCGTCCCACTGCCTGGATCAATGCCGCCAGGACCTGCTGATACAGTGAGTTAATTGACGGTAAGATAATCCTCGTTCATCTACACAACCTCAATAAATACCTTGGTGTCATAGTTGGTTTCTTTTAAATATTCCCTGCTCCCCAAGACTCATCCAGACTCAGTTGACCAAGCAAGACCGTACCCCAGCGAGCCCTGATCTCCCAGGGACAACACTGATTCCTCCAAGAGCACTAGGTACCTGTTGTACATCACCTCCATCGCCTGTTGGCACTGCCCTGTAACTCCCTATTGGTCTGCCTGACGATGTATTCTGTCTGCGAGGCTGGCCTTGTACTTTTCCCAAAGATTCAAAGGATTTGAAAGTTGACAAAATGCCAACATAAATACGAAGGCCTCTCGTAGCTTTAAGGAAAATTGAGGAAAAACTCTTCCTCTAGGACTTGCCATCTTCCATTATACTAATTGACTTGCATGTAGACTGTAATTTAAGGTGAAGAATAGCACTCACAGTTATCTGTATTGGGAAGGACGACAGATTACTAACCACATGAAGCAGTAGGTGGAGATAAACCCACAAGGTAATGTTCCTAGAGATTTGCCCTTCTTCATCTCTGAACAACCATACACCTCCCACCTCTTCTTCTTCTTGTAAATTGTTGTTTCCACAAAAAAAATAAAGAAATAGCTTCAGAGTAAAGGAGGCTTTAAGAAAAGTCTTAAATTTCGCTCAGCTCAATAGCAGATAATGGGATGAATTCTCCTCAGACTTCACTTTTAGCCTCTTGCCACTTTTCAGGTTTTAAATTTTCATGAAACGTTAGATTTTATTGATGTTCACATTACTTCTTTCTGTGAGGGGTCGAGAGAACGTAGAAATGTATCGACCAAACGGAAGCTGAGGTTAGATAAAGGACGTTGTAGAATACCAGCACATACTAACAGAAAATAAATAATTAATTAACAATTAATAGGAAGAAGAAAACAGAATCTGGTGGACGAGGAGACGTGCATTAATATAGGTACTGTCAATACATAGTAGATACCATAGGATAAAACGACTGAAATATATGCCAGAGGATGACCAAAATTTCTGTACATCAATCAAATAGTTTAAGATTTTAACCTAAATACCTACTCTGACTTAAAAGAATTACAGTGAATATGGTTAAAAGGAAGTAGAAAGTGGTGTCTATGTATCACACTTTATATTCCAGTGTGCTAGGAACCTTGAATGAAATAATGTACTCTTTATTTGGTTTTCCTTAGGAACCAAATTTATGTATATTTTCTAGAATCTAAATTTTAAGATGCAATTGTCCTAATGCTTTGCATTATTCCCTGTGGCACCTTGGGATAAGTTAACATTGTTTTTGGTGACTTGGTGGTTTAGGGGTAGGGTTAGACTTCTGTGCTGGGGGTTTGGGGTTCAATCCTCAGCCCAGGCACTGATTTATCTAATTGCTAAACCCTTCCTTCACCTCTGACAAGACGTGTATTAATCACAACTTGTGAATGTGTGGAATGCCAGGCCTCCACCGTGGTTAGGATCCCACGTTAAGCTCCAGGTCCTTCATTTCATCTCACAAGACGCGGTGCTAGTAATAATAATAATAATAATAATAATAATAATAATAATAATAATAATAAATAATAATAATAATAATAAAAAATAATATTGTTTTATTGGTGGAATGGATCCCCAATTATTTAAATATTGGTGGATTTGACAACTTTTACAATTTTTAAAAGTGGGGATAGCTCATATAGAGATATTGATGATAACCGGCCAATTGTTTATTGTCTACACCTTCAATCCAAGGACTAAACTTGGATGAATTGTCTGCCCTTTATTGTCAAAGTCTCTTGGCATAATAAGGGCTTTTATAACGCTTACGTAATAGGCGTTGTTGGAGCCTTCCTTATTGGGATAATGATATTCAATTCTCACGGAGAATAGATATAATTACCTGGGTGTGCCAGCTTTAAATGGTCTTTCAATATAGTAGGAGGTCCCCTTATACTTTTAGTGCGTTGCTAACATATAATATATTATTCTAGGGATAAGTATTTATCTTCGATACCATTAGTTTATATTTTCTTGACCCTCATTGTTGTTACTAAACCTTATATTTCTTGACTATAGTAAATATTAATTTTGTTTATGAATATTGTAAATTTCTATCTTCCCACCATATGGATCGCTCGCTAATAATTCTCAGTCCTGTTATGTCTATGGAAATAGCCTTAGGTTGGATACGTACTTACATTGTCTTTTAAACTTTACTGTAAATTGAATTATTTCTTTCTATGTCCCTCCCTGTTTACTTGCCCTATTCGAGTGTTCATTCCCAACATTATCCTCAGGATGTACGGTGTGACATCCAGCCAGAGATGTTGTGGTTGTGTGAAGCTACCCGCTCAAGGATAGCAAGGAAGTACATAACATGGTTCTCTTTGATCAATATCTTGACTAAGTGTGATCGTGTGTCATTAGTAACTTTTATAACTTTCAAAAAATATTTCCTTATGACATAATTTGGACTCTAGTTTGGTTGATTCTAAAATAAATTTTACACGTTTTAATAACAATTATAAAAATAATAGCTTTCTCAAAATAATACTTTTATGTAAATATACTTGAATACAAAAATTATCTACGTATTAAAGTGTTGCAAGAATGATTCTGAATCCTGAATCTGGGTCCACAGGAGCACGGTTTCGACCACATTTTCTGTTTCTCTTCTCTCTGCTCGAATGATGAACACGTGGAAATATCTATTTACCTATCCTGTCTGCAAGCATGTTAAAATTAGTGATATATTTATAAAATATGATGTTTAGATATCTGGTTTATATTATAGTTTATAAATTTATAAACAATGATCTGCCAGGACACAATTTACAAAGAAAAACTATGTATTATCAAAAAATATTAAAAAAAACTTTTTCATAGTAATATTCCTGCTTAAGTTATTTTTATATTTTCAGAAAAAAAATTTTTTAAAAGAAAATAGTTTAAATTTAAACATATGAAGAATCAAATAGCCAAATATATTAAATTTATTTTAGTGAGGATTTACTCGCATCTAGATATTATATTCTGAAAATTGAAAAATGACACCTGGACACGGGTTCGATTCCCGTGTTCAGGTGTCATCTTTCAATTTTCAGAATTAAACTTGTGAGTTTTACTAGCCATTCCCAGTTATACGCTTATGTACTAATTACATTCATGATTTTAGGGATTTGTAAGGTTTAGAGGAAGTGTACCCAAATTTGTGTGGTGGAAGAGTGGGAAACTATTTTGTATAAACAAACCTCAGTACACCCAACCGAGATTTGAAGATCGAGTTCCTTGTCATCTGCAGTTTAGTCTAACACGAGAGTAACACGTCAGACCATGCGGCCACTAATGCGGGTCTTATGAGGTATTGAACAATAAATTACAAATGTAATTCAGTAAAGAGAGAGATAATAGATTTAGAATTAAAATATAAAGTCAATAATTATTTTATAGTTAGCAAACATATCCATTTCGAATAGTATTTCATATTAGGTTTAGAGCATAATGTGAATTTGTTTGGACAGGTAATTTATCTTAAATAAATCAGGGCTAATATCGGCCCAGTGGTTGTTTTTAATCACCAGCTCTCTAAATGTATTAATAAACGTGGACATAAAAAACATTGATAAAATGTGCTTTTGATTGAGGTGAAACTACCTTTCTCATTTTAAGCGCAATTTAATGTTTGGTAAAAATTCTCAATTTCATTAAATAAATTTGAAAATAATTAACGTAATAGAACCCTTTAAAAATAAATGGTTCGATGCACCACACATAACTTGTCGCTCATTAATATAAATTAGATTTATAGCCCCTAAGAAATGTGACATTAAATAATATACATTGTTGCAGAAACACTCTGCCAAAAACATAAATCAAATAATAAATACTGTTAAAAAACTAATTGAGATAAAAATCTCTTTTCACCAAAAGCATAACAATTTATTTCCCAGAATATAATTTAATAAATATGTTGAACATTATCTCATATAATATTTCAAGTGGTTTTGAAAAAATTGATTATTTTATATTTTTGATATTCAATAGATACCCTTAATTTTAAGGGGTGAATATTTGATTCCAAAAATACCCCGGGGTAACATTATGAAAACCCTAAATACCCAGTTTTATTCTGTTCGCTAGATTGATTCAGCTCTAGACTGAGATACAGACACATAGACATATGGAATGGAAAAAAAACCCACAAATTTTCAGGTTCCATTGTTCATGAAACTTCAACATTCATAAAAAATAGAATAATTTGACTTTTTTCTTACCATCACAAAATATTTTCCATCCAAGACGTCACGAGAAATAAGAAAATAATAATTTCAAATGAAACAAAAACTAAAACAAGATAATTTTCAATTATCCAGTTTCTAATCAGCTCATAACTATGCGGTCCTATATAGTAATGTACACAGGTAGACAGTGGCGCAGGAACTAGAGGGTACGGGGGTAAATTTTACCCCCCCAAAAAATTGAGGTGGGTAAAAAGAATCATTTTTACCCCCCAAAATAATATAGTAGAACTTTGAGATAATATAAACATCTTATTGAGGCAAGATACAATTATCACACTATGTTAACATAGTAAAAATAAAATATGCTTGGAGCATACACTGAAGAGATTTTGAAAACTCTGATAGTGATACCAGCTACATCAGCTACTGCAGAAAGAAGTTTTTCAATGCTTGGATGCATTAAAACTATCTTCGCTCCACGATGAGGCAATGTTGACTAAATCACCTGGAGGCTCAACAAAATTGAAATAGTAAAACTGGTTAGTGGTTTTATAGCTAGTAACAAATATAGGGCAAAGATGTATAGAAATCTACTTTAATTTTCAGTGTTTCATAATTTTTAGTTGAGCTGCATCAGATAACATTTTACTTAATATGTTTGGAATGACTAAAATAGATGAGAAAAATGCACAGTGGGACCATTAAATACAGGTATCCCTCGTTATATGTGATATCACTTTACACGTTTTCGCTATAACACAAGTCAAAGAAATACAAAAATAGTGCGTGGTCAACTGGAATTTTGCAGTCATTCTCTGCGGTGATGGGGTGATCTTGTATACACACATTCCAGTGAAAGCATTGATTTTTACAGTAAAGTTTGGTGTTAGGGGGGTGGTATTGACAACATTGGATATGCATGGGCAGAAGTTAAACAATCCTGTATGAATGGAGTTTGGAAAAATGTTTGGCCTGAAGTTTCTGATTCTCATGATTTTGATCCTGACCACGAGCTTTCCAATTCAAGACATGACATCGTTGACATTGCAAGATGTTGGATTTGGGGACATTGATAAGGCAAATGTGGATCAATTGTTCCAATCCCACTCAACAGAACTCACCAAAGAAGATCTTCTAGAAATGGAGAATGGCATAAAAAATTAAGAGGAAGAGCCTTATGTTGTTTAGCCCATCAAACAGCTTTCAACAAAACAATTTGCTGATTTATTTAAGCACATTGACAGTTCAATTAGAATCATTGAAGAGAATGACCCTACCATGGATAGAAGCACCAAAGCTGCCAGAAGGATCCAGAGTTCTTTGGCTTGCTACAAATAACTCTATATAAAGAGGCAAAATGCTGTCCGTCAGTTGAGTCTTACCATTTCATCAAAGAAATTTAAAATCATCAATCTAAAGACCTAGGGCCTTCACAAAAGCAAAAGCTTATCTTCCCAGGACCTTCAAGAAAGCAAGAGTCTACCATCCCAGGGCCTTCAGAAAGCAAGAGCCTACCATCCAAGGGCCTTCAACGAAAGTAAAAGCCTACAGTCCTAGGGCATTTATGCTAACAAGAGCTTAGCATCCCAGGGCCTTCAAGAGAGTAAGAGTCTACCATCCCAGGGCCTTCAAGAAAGCAAGAGTCAACCATCCCAGGGACTTCAAGAAAGCAAGAGCCTACCGTCCTAGGGCCTTTATGCCAGCAAGAGCATAGCGTCCCAGGGCTTTTAAGAGAGTGAGAGTCTACCATCCCAGGGCCTTCAAGAAAGCAAGAGTCTACCATCCCAGGACCTTTCAAGAAAGCAAGAGCCTACCATCCCAGGGTCTTCAAGGAAGCAAGAGCCTACTGTCCTAGGGCCTTTATGCGAGCAAGAGCTTAGCGTCCCAGGGTCTTCAAGAGAGCCAAAGCTTACCATACCAGAACATTCAAGAGAGCAAGAGATTACCGTCCCAGGACCTTCAAGAAAGCAAGAGCTTACCGTCCAAGGGCCTACAAGAGATCAAGAGTCTACCTTACCTGGGCCTTCAAGAAAGCAAGATCTTACCCACCAAGGGTATTCCGAAGAGCTAAATCCTACCATCCCAGAGCCTTTAAGAGAGCAAGAGCTTATCGTCCCAGGACCTTCAAGAGATCAAGAGCTTACCGTCCCAGGACCTTCAAGAGATCAAGAGCTTCCCGTCCAAGGGCCGTCAAGAGAGCAAGAGCTACCGTCAAGAGCAAGATAGTGATAATCCAGATTTGCCAAATCCAGTTATTTTATCATGCGATTGAAGATAGACAGTAAGTGTACCTGTAGCATTGTATTAATTAGATACCGTGATTAAAAATTATGTTGTTTACAAATTTCAGGGAATTGAAGAATGACAATAGGTGTAGGCTATCTAATGCATTGTACTAGTTATATAAATTTTTTTAAAATGGCATTCATTTACAAGTTTAGGTTTTTATTTCCTTTGGAGTAATCCCTATATCACTCATGTTAAAATTATTTCACTTGCATTTTCGTGTTACGCAATTATTTATCCGAAAAAATCACTTGCGTAGTGTGAGGGACAGCTGTATTACATTTTCCTGTTCTTTTTTTAATCTCAAAAATGTTATCCCCTATAAGAGCACATGGTTATTTTACCCCCCCAAATAAAAACGTTCCTGCGCCACTGCAGGTAGTAGAAATATAGATTCTATATATAGTTTTTTGTAGACCTTGGTGGTCTAGGGGTAAAGTTCTCTCCTCAGGACCCGATGTTTCTGGCTTCAAACCCAGTTGAAGTCTACGGATTCTACTTCAGCGATAAAAATTCGTATCACAACCTCTTTCGAAAGGGATTTTAAACGGTTGGTCCCATGTCGATTGTGGCATCTAAAAGATTTCTGGAAGGTACGTGATAATACTTTGCTGGCAAAATTGTTTGTCTCTTTGGCTCTCCCGCATAGAAATCCTAGTTTGCTGATTTGGTCAGTCAGTTCAGAAAGTGCACGATAAATATTTTAAATAAACAAAATATATCTTTGGTGATAGGGAAAAAGAGAATAAGTCAAAAACTTATCAAAATGAGATAAGTCAATATTTACATTCTCCTTGGCTAGAACTACCATTTGGTACAAGTAGTATAAGTCAAACTCAACTTTATTGGTGGAAAAGTTCCATTTGATCTTTATAGTGTAAGTACATTTGTTTTATTTTAGTTGTACATTTTAGTATATGTCAAGTTAGATATTTTGACTCATACTCTTTTACATGGGCACCAAAGATATATAAATTTAGGGTGTTACTAGACCTTTATATAGTATATATGTATATATATATAGGCTGTCCGTAAAGTCGCGGATACGGACTGTACTACACAATTCTCTGGCCTAAACTAAATAGAAAATAATCTTTGGTAAAAATGTGTTAGGCCCTTAGTTTTTGAGAGAAATGACGTGAAAATAGAAAAATATTTTATACCACTTTAAGCACAGCAGGTTCCATCAGCTGTGATATTGTTGAACCTTCACAACAGGTGTTCGAAGTTTGCCCCGTGCATATCAATGCATTTTCCCGCACGTTTGATGCACGTGGCTTTGCATGAGGAAGTCAACTGTGATGATGGCGGCATGTAACCACGTTATGATGTCCTCGGCTGAATGTGGCAGGTCGTCTGGTAGGTAAACCAGTGATTTTAGGTGACACCACAGGAAGAAATATAGTGGTGTGAGGTCAGGTGACCTCTGTGGCCATTGCACAGGCCCTCCATGCCCAATCCACTTGCGGGGGTAGGTGTCATGTAGCAGTCAGCGCACTATTGCTGCATAGTGAGCTGAGGCACTTTCACACTGAAACCACATATTCTGGCTCACAGGCAATGGGACGTCCTCAAGCAGGCGAGATAAGATGGTGGCAATGAAGAAACGGCAATACTGCGAACTCAGCCGCTCCGGTAGCAAATAGGGGCCCACAAGTGTATCCCCAACAATACCGGCCCATACATTGATAGGCATGAACTCGAGTGGCATTCGGGCTAACAGGTGCCCACACGTGGTTGTTGTGAGAGTTAGTCATACCATCGCGTGTGAAACAAGCTTCATCGGTCCACAGTATGTGACTGATGAAATCCTGATCGCCTCACGTTGTTGCAGAAGCCACTCACAGAACAGTACACGGCGAGAAAGATCATCTGGCAGAAGATGCTGCTTTGTGGTGTAGTGGTATGGGTGGTAGCCCTAATACGCAGAGCCAGGTGTACCGCCAACTTTGATTCGTTCGTATCCCACGCAATGTCACGTTTGCTGCGTTCTGGTGTTTGTCGGACACCAGTTAGTGCAGTATCCTCAAGATACGGTGACCGTCCTGTATCCACGCTCTTTGTTGGCCTCATTTGATCAGTCTCTCGGCACCGCAACTACTACACATTTACACTTGGGTGCCGTCTGTTGGGATGATGATTGGCGTACAATCGTGCCGCGTGTCCAGCTTGGCTGTTTGATGCACCCATGGCCATTGTCATGTCCCAATACTCTACGTGTGTGTACTCCATGGCCTATTTGACACTACTGAGCTCGACACTTTACCTAGCCCTATTCCTTACCACCAGCTCATAATGTGAGGCACAGCGTTGCCAAATATACTCTTTCTTCTACTGTTTCCAAAGAGTATTTTCTACTTTGTTTGGTGCACAGAATCATGTGTTAGAATTCGTAACCGCAAATTTCCGGACATCCAATATATATATATATATATATATATAATATATTAATAATAATAATACAGGTCCTTTCTTGGCCATTTTACTTCATTTCATTTTGTAATTTTAGGCTTACTTTCTTGCTTGGCATCATTATTTAGTAATTTGTAAGCATTTGATCCAAATTAAAATTTGAAAATATTATTAGTGATTTCTTAAAGCAAATAGGATTGATTCAATATAAAGAATTAAAATAAATAGTAGATCTTTAATTTATTTCAGTGGTCTAGTGGTCAATACACTGGACTGCCAATGGCGGGGAGGTCGGGGTTTGAATCCTGGGAGGATGCATTGAGGATTATTTATGTTCCTATTTTCCATTTTCACTCCACGTCAATATAGATACACTAATCTAAATAAAACCTTTTTCATCTCTTTACAAATTAGAGTAACTAGTACATTAGCGTACGACCTGAAAGTGTAGTGAGATGTGATGTTGATAAAATGAGCTGTAATAATTACTGAAATAATATATTATCATAACAGATCTCCTTTGTTTATTGTCTGACGCGTGGACAATATCGTAATGAGTATTGCATGATGTCTGACTGTAGATAGTAACACCTCTCTGGTATTTGTCTGTTGAGCCAGCGTGAACAAAGGTTGTCCTGTATGTACAGAGATAACAGCCTTGTCTGAGGTATTTGTCGTGGCTTGGAGCCAGCGGTGAACAAATGGTTGTTCTGTACTGTAGAGAGATAGATAAACAGCCTTGTCTGAGGTATTTGTCGTGGCTTGGAGCCAACGGTGATCAAAATGATTGTCCTGTACTGTACAGAGATAAACAGCCTTGTCTGAGGTATTTGTCGTGGCTTGGAGCCAACAGTGAACAAATGGTTGTCCTGTACTGTACAGAGATAGATAAAAAGCCTTGTCTGAGGTATTTGTCGTGGCTTGGAGCCACGGTGATCAAATGATTGCCTGTACTGTACAGAGATAAACAGCCTTGCCTGGGGTATTTGTCGTGGCTTGTAGCCAGCGGTGACCGACTACCCCTGTATGTGTGTATGTATGCAACACATGCAGTTTCAGGACACCTACCCTCCCCCACTGTTATTCCCAGTGTCTGCGATTGATCAAATGTATCCCAGCGAGTGGTAGTACTAACCATCGTCTCTTAGATCATCACAGCAGGACGTCATTGGTGGGAGGTCGGTTTGCCTGCTATTGTTGTAGCTGTCAGGACATTCAGTATATATCACTTCTGTCATTCTGAAATAAGGATCAAGGATTGATCCTTAGTCACAGTAGAAACATTATTGACCAAGCGTTGCCTAGTTTGTTTTAACTTGACCATTTTATTCATCATATATTTAATTGGATGTTTAAGCCACGGTATGAACCAATTTTGAAGACATTTTGTGGGAACATTAATTTTTATTAGATCGATTATGTATTAATATATTTTTTAATCTACCTATTATTTTAAATATGGACTGTGCTTGAATGTTTTTTTCACTTAATAATTTATTTCAAGTGATTTGAATTTTAAAAACTAAGCATTTGATGAGTACGGCTTCTAAACCTAATTTTTTTTAAATGATGGCATTTATTGCGAGACGAAAGTCTTAAGTAATATATTGTAATTATTGGTTTTCTGTCAAACTTGATCACCAAGGAAAAAATTCAGAAATAAATTATTGGAGAAACTTCATCTGTAAATCCAAATAGAAATGTTAAGTAACGATTAAAACATCATATAAATTCTTAGCATGATACGCTGAGTTCACAGAGCTACTCGTAACTTTGGTTTCAACAACTTCTCACTACAAGTCAGGGCTGTTTGGATACATATTAACTAAGTTAATATCTTATGTATAGGAATAGTATACAAATAGAGGAAATATACTTCAGCCCATATTAATGGTGGGAGATTGATAAAGGATGAAAAACCATCCTCAATACACCCGAAAGGAATTATTAGCCAGACCCTCCCCTAACCAACAAACCAAACTCAATTAACTTGACGTTTAGACCATGTACAGTGAAGAATTAATTACCTAGAGACTGTGTGTTGTGTTGGTTCTAAGATTAATTATATATTTAAGTTTTGTGCTGATATAATCATGCGGTTCAGAAAATACATTTTAAAAACCCTGAATAAATATAATTAAAACGTCTGGCTGGGTACAGATCCAGAAAACAAAAATTTTCATAACTCTCTTGAAACTTCTATCAATTTTGAAAACGTCTCCTATATCTATGGGTAAGTGGAATAAGGCACGACGTATAGTTTTCTGATTAATAGGAGGTTTGGGTGTGGATCCCCGCCGGGTTTAAGAAGGGTTGTTAATTTTCCTAAATGGTTTTACACCTTCCTTCATCTCAAATACTGGTACATTTCATCTGATATCTACCAATTCCCTTCCCTTTCAGAGGTATCCGACCATCTTGAGTGCACAACTAGTGTATGAACTTCAACCTTTCAACTGTCCAGTCTGTTACGATGGTGAGACTTACCCATCTGTGTTGGGATTAGTGTTTACCATCAACATCTTAGTGCCCTTCCGGGATATCCTCATTTAAGTACCTTAATGAGCTATTGGTGAGAAATGTTAGCTTATTGTAGAGGAAAAACCACCGCATTTTTGGGAGTAGAGAAGCAGAAAAAATTTGAAAGGGTACAGGGTAAGAAATGGTAAAATCCAATTTTAAATAAAATTTAGTTAGTGCTTCCATTACTAGACAATCATGATACATTTATAATTTACTTTAGATTAGGGTTAATAGAGGTATCTGTAGCATTTAAAAAGTATTTTTTTAACTTACTTTTTAGCGTGTAGCATATCCGACCGTGAAAGATGCAACATCTAGTCTGGTGCCTTGCATGTAGACTTTTAGCTGCTTTGTGGGAACAGAACTTAGCCTATGGTATACTTTTGGGTTTGTCTACAAGTTATTCCCGCCATTAGATGTGATGAAAGTGATTATGAAGGTGTGGAGCCAGTATAAACCTTAAACCTAAATTAATCCTAATTAACCATATCATGGTTCCTATAGGAACATTTCAGCTTTCAGGATAAACATTTTTGGTACCTAAGAGAGTCAAACCCAGACCTCGATATCAATTGGCTAGGGGCATTGACACCTAGAGCAAGATGCCAGTTTTATTGTGATAACTATGTGGTTTGAGAAATAGAAGTTGTTCTGGAAAATGTGTGTTATGTGGCTTTCCTCCCTTTTTTCCTTGTAGCTTTCAGAGAAACACACCAACTATTCCCAGGTGGGACTTGAACTCAGAACTCCTCGTCACTGTCAGAACAATTATATAATCTTGGCGTTTAGTACGCACGTGAATAAAGTTGGCTTTGATCCAGAAGAAGATCTGGTGAACAGACAGGGTGACAAATGAACAAATCATTAAAAGAGTGGATGTGAACAGAACCGTTTTAGATTGATTATTCGGCACAAGGCAAACTGGATCAGACACATCTTTAGGAGGAATTGTCTTCTGCACGACGTCCATAGAAGGAAAGGTTGAGGGAAAGAGGAGCTAAGGAAGGAGGAGGCAGAGACACATTGGCAGTCTAAGTTAACTTAAAAAAGGTCGTAAAACAGAACACTTAATAATAATAATAATAATAATAATAATAATAATAATAAATAATAATAATAAAAATAGTTCTATCGGAGCAGAATCAGTAACAGGAATCAGTTTTTTACTGTTCCAGTATTTTAAGTAAATGTTGGTTTTTTTCATTTAATTAGTGGTGTTATTATAAACTTCTTGTTTAATCAATTCCACAAATAAATACCAATTGTTGTAGAATTAGTAGTGTAAATGTGTTTTGAACATAGAATAACTAAACAAGCGTTGTTTGTACAAACTAATCATTTCTCAACCAACATGGCTGCTTAGCTACTCCGGAACATACAGTATATTTACCACTACTCCCTCCATGTTTCTTTTTACTATCAAATGATTAACCGTCATCTCCTTCCTCCACAAGAACTGGTCCATAGTTATCCCACTTCAGTGAGTATGCAGACTAAATATCAGGTTCACTTAGTTTGGTTCGCCTTATGATGGGGGATGTCGGAAATTGTAATCCAAGTATTGTGTACTAAGGGTAACTTTTTTAAATGAATTTTCATTAAAATTCAGCTAAATTTCACCTAAGTTTTACCTTTTTTTCCTTTATTACTGGTTGAACTTGGTGGTCTTAATGTAAGGTGTTTGCCTCAAGAACCGGTGTTAATAGGTTCAAACCCAATTGAGGTCAACGAGATTTCCTGAGCTTTAAAAATCTCTGTCATATCTTCCACTGGATAAAAATTAAGATTGTCTGCCCCATGTAGATTGTTGCATGCAAAATAACCCTGAAAGATTTGTGAAAATACATTTTCGACAGCTTTTGTAGGCTCTTTCTCCCACGCTCCTATAATTCACTGTGGAAGGCAATGGGAAACCACAGCACTCCATGATAAGCCCTAATGCAGGGCTTTACTACCAGATGGTGCTGGCGGCAATAACCAGCCCAATTCTGTATGGATGGAAACCACATCAAACCAAACTTTGTATTGTTGACATAAGAAGAAGAAGAAGGTCCCTTAACGATTAGTTTAGTAGTGGATAATCTCGACTGGTATCAGAATAAAAATAGATTAACAAGAATACTAAAGTTACCAATGTGTTGGCTGAGTGATGAGTTAAACTATCGTAAAAGGTTCGGTTGCCAGTTTGTGACTTGAAGCCAACCTATATATCAGGATCTTTAATTCATACATATTTAAATGCTGAAAGCTATTGCTTTAAAGTACTCACACATATTTTTGGGTACAGATGATATGAAATAAAAATATAATACTTATAATTTAACCATTCAAAACAGTTTTTATTGAAAAGTTTATAATACAATACTTGTTGAACGTATCGGAGGAGATAAATAAGATATGACCCAGGTGTTGAAACCAAATCACACATTTTATAGAGGAAACTAAGTGAAAATATCTCCATATTCACTTGGATAGATAATGGATGGTTCAGAATAAAAATAAATATTCGATATATAGTTCCCATTGCTCAATCCATTCACCCTTAAAAGTGCTGTCTTATCTTGACATATTACACTATTATCCTATCTTGTAAGATAGAGTATAGGGAAATAATGATAGGTAAGCTTGATGCCTTACAAGATAAACAAAGAATACAACGTCAGTTTTTGTAACGAGTTAAATTTAGACTTCCACCAATGAATTATGTATTACAGTATAGCTAGTGCAAGCCAAGAAATATATAATTGAGGTGCCCTTTTCCAAGTCTAAAACCAGAACCTTTCTAAATATCTAAACACATGGTGTAATTCTAGTTTCATTTAAGTATTTCCCTGGAAACATTTCAGCTGCACCCAAATATATTCCTTAGCCAGACTGTTTTAGACCTAATAATAGTTTTGACGTGTTTGTATTGTAAATAGCACGAGATAGCTTCCTCAACTTCCTCCACCAATCTAGATCTCTTTTCCAAACGTTCAGTAACACATTGTATTATCAACTATCGATAACTGGGGGAGTAAAATGTAATTAATGTTGGCTCTAGTATTTTATAAGTTTATTCACTTGGTTTAATATATCAAGGGTGCCTTCTATTTGTAGGAATATATCCTCACACTACATTATTTTTTAGAGAAATGACGTTCTTATAACTCCAAAAATCTCTATATCAAATCCTTAATAATCCTCAAAGTTCTGGCGTTACCCCGTCAAAAGTGAGGATTTAGTTTAAGGAAGGCTGAATCGATGTTTATTACCATATAATTTCTTCTCAGGATTTTTACATTTGATGGGAAGCGTTCTGAAAATGTTATTAACAACTATAGTAAATAAGATGTTTGAGGAATCTTGGCAAGCACAAGCCATTTCCGGCCGTGGAACAAACAACATTGACACTATAGAATTACCAGAAGAAGTTTTCAGCAAATCTTCAATAAAACTATAAAGACCTTCATAAACTATTTGAATGATTCCCACGTTTGACTTGCAATGCCTGTGAGAATAATCAACAAATGTTCAGGAGAACATTCAATTTGTCCCTGTTTAAAAGCATGTGCCCATTGGGAGTGTTTTCCTAAAACCATTAGTAGTTTCATAATAATCAGGCAAGTTTAGGACTCGTCACTATTCTTTGTGACTCAGTATCAACGCTCATATGTAAATTCTTGGGAGCCATGTTTTGGGAAATCATATATATATTTTTTAATGTAAATCATCGTGAGTTATAGTGGCGACCTCTGGCTAATAACACATAGTATTTTAGGTTAACTACCACTCTACAAATCTCAAGAATCTACATGGGTTGTAAATTCAGATATAGGACCTAATGTAAAATTTTTATTCCATTTAAACAGTGTGGTTATATAATCTTACACGTAATCAATATAATTGGCCTAAGGGAAGGTAAAGTTACTAGCCTCTTAATGATCTCAGTGGTCCTGAGGCACAGACAAGGTCAGACCAATAGCCTCCATGTTAAAATGGCTGCGTTCATGGGAAAGCTTGAGTCCTTCAACATGGAGATCACTACGTGCAGTCCCAGGTGACAACTTCTTTATCATGCAAGAATTTCTTTATAGATGGTTTTACTTGTGAGCAGACAAAAATTGCCTTCTATTGTCAATACACCAGTTTTTACAAAGCCAGGTTCAGATAGTGGCTCCAACCCTTCTACCATAAACCAACTTCTCAAATGAGCTTACTCAGATTACAAATTACAATTAAATGTAGAATACAAAGGTACTTTATTTTGTTCAAACGACAAGTGAATGTTTGAAATTGGTCTGATTATGAACAATCTTCAAAAACCACTGAGTTGTTTGTCTGAAAAGGTTCGTTCACTGAAAGGGAATAAGGGAATGAGTTGAGGGTGCGGGATTGCTGGTACATAAACTATTTTGTTCTGACCAAGACCCTTGAAAACTTACTCTTCAGCTTGTAGTCTTTACAATGAACCGTTTATAAATGATTTGTTTCACTTGTAATTGTTGTTATAACCGTGGAGTGCAACCAGCACTCTCCAGTGTCCAAGGACTCAACATGGCTCAAGGAGTGCAGTAAAACTTCCGTTAGACCGAGTATCTGGTGTTTTTATTGTCTGTGTCCTGCGGTACTCTGCTCACTATGAAACTGAGGTTGACCGGTTCAAACACTATCAAGGTCAACACATTTTGACCAAGCGATGTATGGGTGTACAGTGTCATGTCAATTGTGACAAAGTAGTATATCTCTGGGTGGTATATGAGTTTTATTTATGCCAGGAAAAATGTATATAATATTTTTAGCTCGTTCGTAAAAGTCAATGTGGAATTAACGAGAATCTACCGCGATTTCATGACTTCTCTAGAGCATGTGCTTTCTCCCAGATTGAGTGAGTGGGCGTTACTAGCTTACCAAATGTGCACTTTTTTCCAGATGTATGAGGTAACATATCAGGACCAACCTTTAGGTTGTATACCCATTAATTATTTAAGTGTTCCAGTATAGAATTAATATTGCCTGGATAGTTTTAAATAAACGGTTGGTAGAGGAATAGAAAATACTGATGCTATAAGCTTATATAAGCTAGACCAATTTAATTAGTCCGCATTAAGCTAAAATATGAGGAGCTAGAAATTCTAAAATTAAACCTTATTTATACACCGAATATGGTTTAATTATTTCACATATTGGTACAAAACTAACCAGTCATTGACAGATTAAATTCAAACAGTTCTTTTTCTTACTAAAATGGTCGAAGGTTTTAAAAACTATGAAAACCTATATTTTATGGCACAAAACCATAATTTTGCAATTGATTGTACTCTAGTGCACATCTTGCAGATTCATGAAAAGTTAGTACTGAGAACAGTACAAGGCAAGCTCTGAGGGACCAGCCAGAAATGGCTGAAAACTCAACTTCCATTACTGAAATTGATGTGGGATCACCTCAACTCCCAAGTGCTTCTTCCAGCTAGCTTCTAACCGTCTGTCTACTCTAGAGCCAAGGGCTCAGAAAAAAAAAAGAACTTTAATTTGGCGTGTAAATTGGAATCGTATAGCAGGAAATTTTCTAAAAACGCTTCAAGGGGGAAACAAATTAGAAAGAAAGAAGTTCTTATGTTCAACTTAGTCTGATTCCAGTTATAACTCCACATTTTCTTTTGAATGTTTCTTCAATAGTGGCTTCAATCATATTCTCCTTTACTCTTAGTATTCTATATTCTCACCTTACCCCTGAAATTTTACACATTTACTTTAAGGTCATTCCTATTTGGTGTTTTCAGTCATATATATATTTTTTCG